>OY728165.1:1240971632-1241491632 GCA_963277665.1 Viscum album | reverse complement strand
CCCAAGACACTCACCACACCTTTTCTATGTGACTACAAAAATAGGAAATACTACCATCAATTGAAGGATATAGTATAAAAAATAGACTCCAATCCACTATGTATTACTAAGATACTAACTAAAAGGTGAATTATAGTCTTATGGTTCTCCCCAATAAATGTCACACCTAGATTTTCTCACTTTTTTATACAAATAAATTTCTACTTTATCAAAATAAATCCATTATTTAAAATAGTTTTAAAAAAAGTTCTATTTAATTTTGAAAATCACAACTTAATTTTACTTTTAAAGTCTCTTGTTTTTACTATACCAACTCACTTTGCAATTTATAGTTTTGAATAGAAGATAATATTCAATTTTCCTTTTATAAACTACTTAATTATTAGTTGCAACACGACTAAAAATATGAGTCCATGTTAAAAAAATAATATGAAATAGTTTTCATTAATTTCAAGATACATGAATACATTATTGATAATGAATTATCAAAATAATAAAACAATTTTATTATCACATTAAAGACACAAAAAAACATTAATAACAAATAAAAACATTGATATAATCTATTTCCTCTAATTTTTAAACCACATGAATTTTTTACTAATAAGTAAATTACTATTACTATAAAATATATTCAGTATCATAAAAATAATTAGGGAGAAAATAAATAATAAAAATATAAACATATATGAAAATAAGTGAATTAATTAAATAGAAACTAATAAGGTATTCAAGAGAAAACTAATTAATTTTTATCTATTTTTAATAAATTTAAATCATTCACATATAGAAGTCAACATAGTACATGCACATAACCTAATGTGCCACTAGATAGATAATGCATTAAATGGTATAGAAATTTTCCGTCAACTTGTCCCTATAACACTTATCAAGTTCCATTATATTTTATTTGAGACACTTAAACCCTTAGGATGCCTACTAAATACCTAAAAATTCATGGGAAACTCAAGATTACACCATGAAGATCTTGATTAGAAATTTTCTATAAGAAAGTTCCCAAGCTCAAAAATATGGGATCTTATATTTAAATTCCTAGAAAAAACCAAAAAACCAATTTGATACCACTTGTAACATTCATGATCTCGATACCTAAATAGTACCTAAACAAGGTCATCATTAACACCAGGAAAATTCCTCGATCCTTAGCGGATGGAGATTAGAACTGTGGGTCTCAATTCATCTTGGGTGAATGAGTTTTACTCTTAAATTAATAAAATGGGTTATGTATTTATTCTATCTAAAATCTAATATAACATATTACCACATTAATTTTTTTAAAAATATCTAATAAAAAACTTACATGTGAAAGGAATACATATTCACTAGGGTTACCTATTGTACAAATGCGTTTCTTATGTATAATTAACATTTTTTATGAATAAAAATAAATAAAATAATTTATATATTTACAAGACATAAAAAATATAAAAAATCAAAAAGTCTTTAAGACATAAAAAATAAAATAAAAGTAGTTATATTCAAAAGGATCCTATAGAACAAGATATACTCTAATACTTCAACATATTATGGAGTTCTGAACATACTAGCAACATCTACCTTGGATAATGTACAACATCCAACAATGACCCACATAACATTATGTAGTTGAAATGAAAATAAGTAAAGTTGTATATCCATTGAAGTAAACATACAATGTGTGAGCATGAAGACAAAGTAGATAACAACAAGGATCTCAAATCAAACATAGAAAGAGGTGGGTGTACACATTATAGTGTTTCCTCTCATTTATATAAATAATAATAAAATATTTTTAGAGATAATATTAAAAACTCAAAATACATGATAAATAATGTATATCATCGATCTAGTCTTACCATAAAAAATAACTCCTCAAACCAGTAGGACTCAAACTATACTTACCTACTTCGATGCTTTCTTAGAATATTGAATAATGTTTTCCAACCTCTAATAGAAATCTATACACCAAGATTTAACTTTTAAAACCAATTGAATACCAAATACCCTTTTTCATCCTCACTATGGATATAATAATTATTGAGTGGCACAATACTCTCATTTTCCACACTAAGGTGGGAAGAATTATTGTTTTCTAAAGAACCCCTACCAACATGAAAATAGACGGAAGAGTAACATACTAATAAAAAACCTATAAAGATTAATACAGGAAATAATAATCATTTTAAACATACTTTTTTATGTCAAGAAAGGTATAATCCTAACATACTCAAGGAATACTAATCGATAATCCAAAAAAGGCATAATAGGTAACATAACATAAATAAGGCATAATAAATGATTAATCCAATCATGGAATTAAACATCCAAAAAATCATCTTATTAGCACAACAAAAATGGAATAATATGTGTATTTATGGTTGAGTTTGACAAACATGGAATAATATGGGTTGATATGGTCAGATATAATAAACATGTAATAATTGGTATCTTTATGGCCAATAATTCTAAATAAGGAACAATATATTTCATTATGGTTGGATATGGAGACATAGTATACTATTTGTATTTATGGCCATGAATGAAAATCAAGGCATAATATAGGCCATTATGGTTTTCAATACAAAAAATGGTAAAATAGATGTATTTATAGTTGAGTGTGACAAACATGGAATAATATGGTTTATCATGGTCTGTAATGCCAAATATAGCAGAATACGTATATTTATGGTCTATTTTAACAAACATGGAATAATATGGGTCATGAAAATTGGTTACGATAAAAAATCATAATATTTGTCTTTATGGTATAAAATTCCAAACAAGGAATAATAAAGGTAATTTTGGTTGGATATTATAAACATGGAACCAAGCATGGGATAAGTGGAAGTAAAGTCTCAATAGTGTTTAGTTAAACAAGTCATAATATAATAGGTGACTTGTTCACCATCCTTCTAATACAAGGCCCAATTTTCTAGTATGTACAACATTTTACCAAAATAACCAAGTGGTTTAGTCATGTATAAGTGACAACCCCTCTTTTCATATCACATAACCAATCAATCACTTTATTTATAATTTCAAGTATAAAACATATCAATGTGAATTTAAAAATACACCAATAACATATCTATCAATAATTAAAGTATAGGGGATAAATGAAAGAAATAATTATTCATGGAAAATATATTTTAACGAATCAAACTTCCATATTACTAAAATAACTGTGATTGCTCCAAATTTTTTTAAAAATTATTAAACCATGACTTTGAAAATAAAAAAACAATCAACATAGCATATCACTAGATAAAAATGAAAGAAAATATAATATTTTAATTTAAAAATAATTCATTTCTAAAATATTTTATTTAAAATTCTAAAAACCAATGTTTTATATTTTTCAAGGAATAGGAAAATAAGTGGAAGACATAAACTATGTGTTGGATTTCGTGCCCTAGAACCAACTACTTTGGTCATTTGATTATCGAAATATTCACGATCTTGAATATGAATTTATATTATACCATGATGATCATTAGTCCATGTGACATCTATGTGATAATTCCCATAGGGAACCTATCACTCCAAAATTTTATACTAGTTCTCTACTATAATGAGAGATTAAAAGTGACATGACAATATTCTTAAATACATGTTTTATGATCGAATTATATCATCTGATGGGACACAAATTATATATTTTATCAATGTTAGAGGGATCATAATACATTGAGATTTTTTTCTCATTAATTTCTACCTTTTAAATATCAAATAGAGGAGTTTATGATAATAGGACTCGCCTATAATAATTAAAAATATTTATCTGTCATTGGGTATTCCTATTTGTGAATATGGAAAATCAGCTTTTTCCTTAATATTATTATTAATGTATACCATCACACAGTCTCTTTTATTTATTGACCAAAACCTTGAAATCATTTTTTCCCTAAGAAGTATGATATTGATCTCACCCAAATCTACACAAGTTAGGGATAAAACGCTTTCTTGTAGTGTAGCTTAGGTTGGTGAATCCTTCGATTGATAAGAAGAAACTAATAGGCACAACCATTATATGGTGTAATATTAAGAAATTAACTGTCCAATTTTTTTGGTAGAATTACTAAAAAAATAAATGAATTAATTGAATTAAATTAATGGATATGGATTGATATTAGGTAATTATAAGGGGTTGATTGGATGAATTTATTTTTAACAATTTAAATTTCTTAAATTCGAGAGGGATTTCTTCAATGAAGTAAAACCACCCCCATAACTTACTAGTTTTAAACCTAAATTCCTAATACTAAGAAACTATACACTATGAGGACTATATTCACGAGAACTCTAAGTTAAAGGACTATATTAGAACTCAGAATGTGTGGTCTTAAAATTTAATAAGTATGAGGAAATAACTAATCATCGAATAAAATTATTAATTAAAATAAATGATTAAACATTGATATAATAGTAAATAACATCAAAAATAGACCTTCCCTACTCAATTTTATTAACCCATAATAGGTTCATACCTCCATTAATGCAAATTTCTCAATGGAATATTAAAATATACTCATAATGGTGGATATTAAAGAAGAGAAACAAAAATAAATAAACACTCCACCGTTGGGTGAAAAATTTCAAAACTAAAGGTGTGAATAAATTCACACCATATGATAATGATATAAATGTGTTAAAAATAATAATATAATATGAGAATAAGAATAATTTTTATTAAGAAACTAATGTGATCCAGACAACATACATGTGAGAAATTGAATTTGCAATAACAAAGTGGCAGAGTAACATTACATTTGAATAAAAAAAATAATCCCACAAATAATTAACCAAAATAACGTAAATATGATTTATTTTATAATTTTTTAGAGCATAAGTGTTCTAAATTTATCCCTCTTGAAAATAGAGTCCAAATGGTGGTGGAAAGTGGGTGGGAAATTAATTTCCTCATTCCCAAGGTTGTGTGCATAATTTTTCTCTCTCTCCTCATTGACATTCTCTTAATACATTTATGATGAGATAATTGGGTAAGGTTGTAAAAGAAAAAAATGTTAGACCAAATTTCATGTAATAGCTGTTGAAACTTTATACTAATTTAACTTTATATTGGGAAGTTATGATGAAAATGGTGGGCATTATTTTGGGCCTAAAAATCAATCCCATAATTTATACTTCAAACTGGGGAACCTAGATAATAATGAAAATTTATGAATTATACTTGTAATAATTTTAAATAAATGTTACACTTGAATTTATCTACAAAATTTTCAAATCTTAACTTCATTGGTCATGTATCATGTCCGACATTATCATTTTATTGTGCTATTGTTCGGTTTACTTTTCCCATAATTTTTTGGATTCAAGGCCCTCTTCGAACATATTACCAATTTAATATCCTATTATCCCACAAGGATGAAATATTCTCCATAGAATGGGTAACCTAATCCTAAAATATCAAATTAAATTTATGATCATAACTTATTTTACAAGGTGATGAAAAATTCTCCGAGTATTAGTGAATTTGGGAAAGAATTACAAACATGATGTGAAAAGAAGATCAATTTGAAAAATAAACTACTAACAGTGTTTTTAAACAATTAAGAACATGAAAATTATAATATAAATAATGAATATTATCTTCTTTCAGTGGATAATCACACCCCAACTTGATTTTTTATAGTCATGATCAAAAAAGTATCTCAAAAATATGAAAAATTTAATTCCCTTTTCCAAAAAACATTTTAACATACAATTCCTAATAGAAAACATCATTCTAAACTATCATAGAACCTATCAAAATAATTCAACATAATCTAGGTTCATAAGTATTTCCCAAGACCAAGACCATTACATTATGAGAATTCATCCCCACATTTCATCCAATTTTAATTAGTCATAATGATGTGTTGTTCAACAGAAAAGACATGATGATTCATTTTTGTCCAAGGGGAAAAGTAAATGGAATTTATAGAAGGGAATAATATTCAATCATAATATGAGAATTCGATTTTTTCTATTTTTTATGTTATTATGTTTTTTATTTTTTTGGTTTTCTTTAACTATAATAGTGATGAAAAAACCAACTTTGGGAAAGAAAACTATAGAGTGAATATCCCCAAGTGTCAAACACCTCTCATTTTGGTAATTCCATGCTCTAAATTGGAGACATAAATCCTAACTATGGGTAAGAAAACTATGGATTCATAATCCCTAAGTTCCAAAAACCACTCATTAGAGAAAAATATTTCTCTATGTGGCTTTTTTTTTATTTTTTACTATTTATTTCATTTTTTTATTAGATACTAAAATTAATATTAAAGTGAACCTAAACCCTATTCTACAAAGAATGGACCCCAGGAAATCAAACTAATACCCAAAAATTCAATGTACATGCATTGTGGCATATTTTTTAAAAGAACTAAAATGTTAATAGTGAAAAATCACATCATACAATCAAAATTTCTAGATATTATTCTCATAAAGCTAAAATTGCCTTAAAATTAAAATTAAGGCATGTATAATTATTTAATATTAAATTTCAAAGTGTAAAAAGTGTATTATCATGTTCAAGGTTAAATAAATTTAGTTCTCATTTATGCACACCAAATTTATTCTTGTTTCCTTATCATTATGTATAAAACCAAAAAACATTTACTTTTACACACACAAAATTTATTTTTTTATTTTATTTTCACCCGCAACTTATAATAACACTTTACCCAGTGGTTAAGAAAAAGAAAATTTAGAAGGAGAGGAATTGGTTGAAACGATTTCCAAAATTTAAATTTGGAATGAAAATATGGTACAATGTCACCTATTATCTTGAAAAATAAGTCTATGCTAAAGCTGATTTATCCCTTGATATTCATTTCAATCACATATTCCTCATCAATAAAAAATATTATGATTGAACTCTTGGAAGAAATGTTATTTTTTAGAAAGTAAATCAACCTCAAGAGACCCATAATCTTACATACCTATATTATTAAAATCATAATGAAACCCACTGGGGTTTAAAAAAATGAAAACATAAAAATAAAAAACATACCTACTTATTTAGAACAAAAAACACTAATTCAAGGTACAGGTAGAAGCTGGGTTTCTTCTCTAAGAACATTTTATTTAGCACTTTTAGCTCTACTTAGACCACCCAAAATTATCAAATACAAAATTTCAACATCTTTTGGATTTACTTTTTTCATCAATCCCATTATATTGAAGTTTATTTTCCACTCAGGTTAATGTCATGGTTTATTATTAGTTTCAAGAATAATACTATGAGTCCCAATGAATAGGTGAATCCTATAAATATCATATAGGGTCCATATAAATAAATTTATATTCCTCCTCTAGAAATCCAATTGAATTCTTTCTTGGTTGGATTCGAGAGAAAAAGAGATTACAACAAGGAAGGAATGATTTTACCATAATAATTCATACTAATGTGAGGTAGGAAGGGCCTTGAATCCAAGATCATGTTATTTAGAACTTGCAGACACATCTTGAGACTCCAAATAAAACCTAGTTTCATTTTATAGATTTCTAATCATAATTGGTTCCTTTAGAGTAGATGTTTCAACCATAAAATTGGCTATATGTGTATCAAGAATGGTTATGGTCTTGAACAGTTTTATTTCAAAAAATGTTCTATTGAGTTGTGATCCTGAAAAATAATTATTAGATCCATATAAAATAGTTTAAATCCATGTCTACAAGTTTCCATCATGTGAATACAAAAAAAATGATTTCCTCTTGAATTAGACATCCATAAACAATTCCTTGATCATCCTTAGGTTCATTTTAAACACTGCCTATCTGGTTCACCTAATGAACGTCTTCATCATCCAAAATTTTATCATTTTAATTATAAATGTTTAAATCAAGTATCATGTTTCCAAAGGTTATGTTCATGTTCCAATTTCTATCTTTTATTACCAATTTCATTTTTTCTAGGAAGTGACAAATAATGATTATGGAGGTTTGTTCTATAGGACCTATGTTTTGGTGATTGTTTAGGATAATGAATTTGTCATGGAAAATGATATTTTAACTTTCAAAAAAACATCCTTTAAGTTCCCTTTAGTAACTGAAACAATATGATCAGTAAGTTGAATAGTGATAGATGTAGGTTAGATACCCTTGATTCCTATCTAACAATACACTATATATGAAATGAGGTTCATACTGGCACCAAGATTACATAAGTCCATGATAATTGTTTTTCCCTCATAGTTCAACATTTATGTATGGACATCCTAGGTATTTCAACATAGGTGCTGCAGTTCCTTGAATTGTGGTGCTCACCTTATCAAAATATACAGATTTAATTTTTATGTGAGAACTTGATTTTTTGTATCCAAATTTCCTTTTTTTACTTAAAGTCTTCAGGTATGGTTTGGATTTATATTATAAGGGTAGTTTTAAACATAAATTGAGAGAAAATTTCCTTTAATGTTTCAATCAACTTGAGTTTTTATTTTCCTATCATTCATTAATGAAAGGGAGAAGGTTGATGGATTGTTTGGTTGGAAGTGTCTCATTCAAATTCTAATCATATTTTTTTCAGTTTTACGTGATGTTATTAAAATTTTTCATGTGAGATTAAAACCATTATTGTTTTTATAATTATTAGTTCAGGTTTTTCAATGTATTTAAAACATCATTAGACTATCATTACTATTAGTTGTTTAAGTGATGGTTGTGTAAAACATGATTCTCCCATCAAGGTTGGGGGAGGAAAAAATTAAGTACACATGGGTGACTTTATAGTTTTAATTTTTTCAAATTCATGTTTAAGTGATGATACTTATTAATTCATTTTTTCCATTTTATTGCACAGTTGTTCAAGGATTAGGAGAGGGAAAATTGGGTGTGGAATTGTGCTGGTCGGTTTACCCCTGGAGGATACTTTGGCTGTTGGATTGGCTATTGAATGGGTTATAAGAATTGTATTGGGGGATTTTGGTATTATAATAGCTATTATTCTAACTAATTATGTGTATAAAGTTCTATATAGGGTAGGGGTTAATACATTGTTGTTGTGATGATTATTAATTGTCTTTTCAACAAAATATTGTATGGTCATTGCACCTTAGATTCAAAGTGTTTTGGTACTATAAATTTTTAAAGTTAAAATAATTGACCTCTATTGGTAGTAATTTTAAAATAAAATCCTATATAGAGGGGTTGGTTGGAAAGTTATTATCTTGGTGATCATGTTTTTCAATAATTGTGAAAATGGGTTAAATAGTATTAATTTCATAGATATTATTAAGATCGATCTACTCTAACTTCACAGTGAGTGATTTTTTACATAAAACGTTATTCTTATATAATATTTTGTATTCCACTAGATTTGGAGGGATTCTCATAGTAAGGTGATGTTACTCATGTTTAGTTTTTTTTGTAAGGTTTTCTTGATACTCATAAGCAACATTTAGGGATTCTTTGTTGAAATATACATTACACATCATGTCAAGGAATTTTTTGTTTGTCATACCAAAAACTTCAAAGAAAATCCTCAATTGTTCTATAATTGAGAACGAATGGTGTGGTACCATGTTGAGAGAGTCCTTGATCCTTTACCATGTTTCATAGAATGATTCTCCCATATTTTTGAAAAATCTTTGGAAGATCTTTTTAATTGAAATCATTCTGTGGTGAGGAAAGTATTTTTTATAGAATTATATTTTTAATTGGACCCATGAATGGATTAGTTCTATTATTAGATTTTTAAACAAATATGGCTTGATATATTAGTGAAAATGGAGTGAGACTCATATTTTATGACTCAGATTGATGTGATGAGCACATGATTTCCAAAATTTCATTAATTCCTTGACATAAAGGTAAGAAATTTTCCTCCCCATCACATGAAAGGTTTTAAGGTTGTTTAAGACATAGGGGTTGAAAAAATAGTGGGAACCTCCTAAGGTATCATGTATAATTCAATAGGGTTCATTGGTCCAAAATTGTGTGAGGGAGTCATTCATGGTTTGATTGAAAACATTCCCCCAGTTTGGGGCTACCTGATTTGGGTTTTTATTTTGGTTTCTACCTGGGATGATGATGGGATTTCATGTAATATAAACTATTATAATTGAATAAAATTTTGAATCCAAAGGCTTCATAAGATTGGTACATAAATGAAAAATTCTCCTAGGTGTTCTTGACTCCATAACCATAGAACTATCCACCATAACTATATTTTTAGATTGGTCACATGTATAGGTGTACATGCACCAAGGAAAAAAGGAAAAACAGAAATGGGAAAAGATAAGATAAATGAGGTGACAAAAAAAGAAAATGAGAGATAATAAAAGGCGAGTACCTAATATGACATTCTTGGGTACCTAAAAATAACATTAAAATTTTGTCCCATCAAAATTTACCCAGTCTAGGGTTGAAGCGGCCACTTGTAGTGTTTCTTTGGTTGTCGAATCCTCAGAGACCTAAGAAGATACCAATAGATAGAACCATTCCGCGAGGAAATATTTTCCTATGAAGTGGATTTTTTTTTTCAAATTTTATCTAGGTTGGATTATTAAAAACTACGATAATGAATTGAATTAAATTAATATATATGGATTGATCTTAGTTCATTATAAGGGTTTGAATGGATGAATTTCTTTGAAAAGATTTCAATTCCTTAAATTCGACAGGGATTCAATCAACAATGTAAAACAACCTTCACTACATAGTAGTTTAATACATACACATCATAATTTTAACAACTTAAACACTAGGAGGATCATATTCTAGAGAAATATAAGGTAAAGTATCATATTATCACATAGAATTCATTCCCTTAAAATTAAATAAGGATAGGGATGTAATTAATCACTGAATGAAATTATCAATTAAAATAAGTGATTAAACATTGATAGAAAATGAAATAAAATCTAACCCAACCCCTTGATTCTATATTGGATCAACCCACATTATGGATATCCCTCCATTTATTCATATATCTCAATGTAATATGGAATTAGACACATAAGTGTGGAAGTTAAAGAAGATAAGACAACAAAATAATGAACAGTCAACATATTTTTTAATAATTTCAGATTTTTTGGTGTGAATAAATTCACCCAATTGGAAAAAGTTATAAATGTGTTAACAATAATAATATACTTTGACAATATGAGAAATTTTTATTAAGAATAAAACATGATATAGATAACATAAATGAGAGAAATTGAATTATCAATAACAAATAAGCAGAATAAAATCACTTTTTAAATAAACAAATCTTTCAAATATCTCACCACTACTACCTTAAATATGAATTTTTGGAGCCTTAGTTCAATTAAAAGGGTTATAAATTTATCCAACATAAAAAAGGAGTTTAATGTGTGGTGTAAAGTCGGTGGAAAATTAATTTCCATCATTACCAAGGTTGCATGAATTCATTTTCTCTATCCTCATTGACATTCTATAAAGAACTTAATGATGAGATAATTATGTAATTTCATAGTAGAAAAAATATTAGGAAATATTTCTTGTAATATTTTTATAATTTTGATCCCAATTTACCTCTCATTTTCAAGTTATGATTAAAATGGTGGGTTATTATTTAGGGCCTTGAAATATATACCAGAATCTATACATCAAATTATGTCACTTGGATAACATTAAAAACGTATTAATTATGAAATATTTTAATGGAATTTTACCCTTGATTTATTATATATCCATTTAAAATTTGATAGTTTTTGGGCTTTTATCATATCCTCTTTAGTCATTTTAGTGGGATTCTATCATGTTCAAGTTACCCAAAATTTTCCAGATTCGAGGCCCACTTTGATCATCTTACTAATTGAATCTCATATTATTCTAGATGGATTAAATGTTCTCCACATAAATGGAAACCTAATCCTAAAATATCACATCAAAATTATGACCATAGTGTGTTTTAAAAGGAGATAAAAAAATATAATGAGTATTAGTGCATTTGACAAATAATTACAAATGATGTGAAAAGAAGATCAATTTGAAAAATGTACTAATACTAGTTTTTGAAAACAATTAAGTACATGAATATTATAATATAAAAAAATGAATATTATCCTATTTTAGTGGATAATAAGATATGTTGAGTGTGTTATGACCTTTATGGATCAATAAATAAGCCAATAAGGAATTTTCCCTTCCTATTTGATGAAGGTTGATATCTCACCCATTTGATGGATGCGGAACCATATAATCAAGTACATGTCCTTGGAATTCATATCAACATGTTCAATTCTAAAAAATCAATGGAATACAAATTATTTACAAGGGTTTATGACATAAGTGTGCAACCTACTTGGTGAGATATCATGACAAAAGGATCATATTACATAATGAGTATTTGTAGGAGGTTATTAACATTGTGAAATTCACATACTTTCTATTTGGGTTACTTGAGGCGTTTCTAGATGCTATCCTTGGAATTTTATACAGTTCAACCCCATTAAAATGATAAATAATCCTATAGGGTCACACAAAATATGTGTATCGGAAATCTCAATTAGATTCTATTTGAATTTAACAAGTTCGATTAAATATTATTCCCACTTTGTGGTTTAATAATTATTTGGGGTAGGTTGATTATCAAGATTCAGTCATGAGTTATTTGAAAGAATAAATAGTTGAATTGAATAATAATAAATATTTATTCTTGAGATTTATTCAATATAATATTTATCTTATTTATCAATCAATATTCTATAAACATTTATTTATTAAATAAATAGTCAATATTTAAGTTTTAGTAAATACCAATGAGGATAGACATACCAAGTTTAATGGTTCAGTTAGAAATTATATATTAAATATCATTTAAAATACATTTATTAATTTATTTAAAAAATGATATTTATTTATCTGTAGGTGTTGTGCATGTCATGTAAGTGTTAATAATGTTTATATTACTATAAGACATGGGTTAAATAAAAATAAAGTATGGATAAAGGCCAATATAAAATTACCAATCCTAACCCGGCTTTATAAATAGTCAGTTATATCATTTTCTTGGGTAAGAAATCCATTATCCACAAAAAACTCCAGAGAGAATTATATAGATCCCTAAATATATCAATATATCTATCAAGAACAAGAATTATGATCCTCATCCACCCTCTAAATCCTTTTAGAAAACCTAAATAATCTTTTTTACGTGAAGATATTCTTACTATAATCAATTGTGGACAATGAAAGAAATCAGGATTGACCTCACTAGCACCAGATGATTCTATAATGGCATTATGAGATTTTGGAGGACGTGTTGATCACCACTATATGGATTATACCCTTGTATCTTATGATGTAATGATGGTATGATAATAGGTATCAAATTAATTATTTATAAAAAAAGAATTACAAGGTAAGGTAATTCTTTATCCATCAATAAATTAATTATAAATTTAATGAAAAAAAGATCCTCTATCTTTTTTCCTAATTTTTTTTCAAATTTAATCATATTTAATTCATTGTTTATAACATTTATCATCATGTATATTTCAAATTATTCATTTAAACCTAAAAAAAGCCATGTTGTCCATTACTTAATATGCACTTCTGCTACATCCAAAACCTTTAAGCGGTATCAAAGTGGCTATTTTTAAATTTATAATTATTTATTAATCATTGATTTTCATACACTATTATTCTAATTTTACTCATTTATAATACTCATTATTTAAATAAAATCATCTATATATCCTCTTCTTATTCATTATCTTTCATATAATCATAAATTAGGGTTAATAATACATGTAAAACATATAGAGAATCCATCCATAGGTGTCGAGAATTCTGGCTGGGTAGTAGAAGACTATATGGTTTATATTCTATTTGTACACATTGTGTACCCATGTACACTATATAAGAACGAATCATGTGAAATATGATTCTTCTTGTAGTAAATTTACAAGACATCTATTAATACACACCACATGTCGACTAGGCCAGGCAGACACACAGTTTACCATATTACACAACATGTAGCTGAAAAACACATCATGTAGTAAAAGCCTTTTCATGGTTGAAGAAAAATAGTCGAAGAAAATTCTTGAATTTATTACATGACACGCATGATCATAATTTTTAAAAAACATAGGTTACATAGTGTTCATTTTCATATAAATGTCGTGTACCTCATATATGTCCATAGGAAATGCACACTGAGTCCACAAGCATGTATTTTTGAAAAATGATGAGCAAGATACATGATGTGTAATAAGATTTCACATGCCATTAATTTTTGGATGGAGTAAGATGGAAATATGGGGGGTGAATTTACATTTCAAAAATTAAACTAAAAGGAAAAGGAAAATTTAGAACTAAATGATACTAATATGATAAAGAAATATTTCTGATAGATATAAAATTTATAATTTTATTATTAATTGAGTGAGTACGCACAATGGAAATGGATGTTTTGAATATATGAACTTATTTGTATTGAGTTTGAATGGTGTAGAGAATAAATTGAAAGAGATAGAAAAAATAGTTTCATAAAGGAGTTTGGAAATAACTCGATGTGAGACTATAAATTTCATCTTCTCAGGTTGAGAGGTTTGTATTATTTCTCCCTTGATTTTAGTGATGGTCAAGAAACATATGACTCATAATTATGATTTTGAGCACCCTCTTAAAATTCTTCAGTAGCCAAGTAATCTGTTCCTCACTTTTTTAGTAGTGAACACTCATTTTAGAAGGTGATGATAAGAAGACAAATTTTCTTGGTGAAACCCCATTACATAGCTTCTCCCTAATATCTAAAAATAATTTGAATGATTGATTTAATAGATAGAGAGATAATGTAATAATATATCTTTAGATTTTGAAGAATAATTACGATTATATCTTGAGAGAACTTTGAGAGGATTCTGTAGTGATTTTCCTTTGGTTGATCCAAACATTGATTAAGGACCATATTCATAATTCAGGCATTATAGATAACTAATTGATAGATTTTTGAGGTATAGGTATATCTTCCAAGATACCATGGATACCTATTAATAGGCTTCAATAGGTTGATGAATATTTTATAATTTACCAGAGTCATTGCAATACTACAAATATGGCTTATGATAGCGCTAAAAATAGCCTTTAACAGTGCTAAAAAGGTGTTGTTAATCTCGGCGAAGATAAAGGGGGGTGGCCTTTATCAGCGCTAAAAATAGCGCTAATAAAGGGATACTTTTATCAGCTCTAAGCAAGTACTGATAAAGGTAGTATTTATTAGCACTGATAAATGTATAATATATCTGTGCTATTGTGAGTGCTAATAAAATCTACCTTTATCAGCACTCAAAATAGTGCTGATATATTATCCATTTATCAGTTCTTAACTAGCGATGATAAAGGCCAATGATCCTATCCAAAACCAGAACCTGCACAGTACCTGCCCAGCACCTGCACACATTATAGCACCTGCACATAGTCCAAAGAAATGATGCACACAACACACACAACACCCGCACACAAAGCACAAAAGAACAAAAATGATACATAAATTTACTTGAAATCATGAATACAAAACAACACACTTCTATATACATTTAAAACAATGTTTAATTTGGTTACAATTATATTTTTCCAACAAACAGTTAAAAAACAAGGATGTTCCATCCTTTTTGCATCCACATGCTCTAAAAAATTGTCGTCCATGGCGGCGGTTTCTGAACAAAGCATTCTAACTGAGGAAAAAGATTTCACCTACATAATAAAAAAAATATTATGTTAGTAATACAATAATGAAATAAATAATGAGGTTGCTAAATGGAATTATACTAGTGAGGCACAAAACATAAAATAACCAATTAACGAAATTGGTCCATGGTTAGGGATAATCATCTATAATAATCAAATGGCCCAATGTTTAGTAGAAAATGGCTATATTTCCCCCCATTCCATAAAAAAGAAGCACCCTTGCCCCCTTCCCCAACACACCCCCTACACACTACCCACCCCCGAGCACATCCCCTACCCCTGCAAACTCCCTGCCCCCTGAACACCCCCTGCCCCCTTCCCCAGCACACCCCTGCCCACTCCACTTCCCCCCTGCCCATTTCACACCCCCTTCCCACCCCTACATATTTCAAAAGAACCCAGCACACCCCCTACCCCTTCCCCCTACCACTTTCCCCCCTTCCACCTCCCCCAGAAAACCACCCCTGCCCTCTCACCCTATCCACTGCACATCATAAATAAAATAACTTGTATAAAATTGTGCTCAATTTACATTATACACATCATATATATCAACACATTCTCATGTACTTTCATTAAATGTAAATACACATATATAGACTCTCTACATCTCATAAGAAAACCCTCTTTAAAATTCATAAACACATTAAATCCATTTGAAAACACCCATCACACAACTTTCTCATTTCTTTAAACACATTTAAAGGACTTAAGCATGAAAATACACAAGAAATACAACTGCATTCATTTTAAAAATTACTTTCAAGTCTATACACACCCCAAATTGCTTTGATAAAATATTCTTAACCACACAAACATTTCATATAGTACACTTAGCAAGCAAATACAGGATAATAAAATCATCATATAATGTAAAAGCATGGAATCACCTACATAGAGCGTGGAATATTCTGAAATCTGCTGGAAAACATAAAACTACACCTCCAAAATACCTTAATAAGGTCTGATTAAACATTAATATTGAATATATTAATGGAAACCCATGTTTAACTTGTGGTATTCCATGATTTTAACATCCCACAAGGATAGAGGGTCATGATTTAATGTCTTACAGAGATGTAAGACCTGGGTGGATCAAAACACTTATAAAGGTGGATCAGGTAGGTACATATTTAGGAGGGAGCACCTGGAATGTTTACCTAATAGATGGATCAAAACACCCAATGAGGTCTGACCCAAGTGTGGTGCATCCGATAAAGGTATGGTTTATCATTTTTAAGAATTATTCGGATGCCACTAAGGGAAATACAAGAGGGAAAATAAGCGAAGGTGTACCCTAGTGAGGGGGTCACCATGGTTTACCATTGTTTGGGATTTAACCTCATGGAGGCTTCGTACGTATCCTATTTAGAATACAAGGATCAAAACCCATATATTTAAAAGAGGTATGTTGTGGGTATTACCCATGGTTAGCTTCCCTTCACACTAGGAATACTCTTGGTTGGATGAGTATGGGTCTTGTGGGGCTTATGCATTGTCAGAATCTCAGGTTCTTCCAAGAGTAGCAATGGGATGAATGGGACATACGTGCTAAGATGGACCATGTGAATGGAGTGATCCTTGTAAAGAGGCACGAGGCACAAAAAACATGTGAAGCTGTCTATAAACATTATTTATAGTGTCCATGGGGCTTATCAGACTCCCATACCTTCCATAAACACCTCAAAACATCACGAGGACCAGATTCTACATGATGGTGCATCACAGGGGTGATTCTTTTGATGATGTACTGGTCATTTGAGCTTGGATTTCATCTCAACCCTCATTTCCCTTACTTGAATTATCATGGGACACATATTTTGGTTCCAAAAAATCCCTCAATGATACTGATTATCTCATGCATCTACCTAGAAAAAATTGTGAAAGTCAAACAACATCACATGTGCTCAAATACAAGTTCAAAAAAACGAGATACAGAAAATGGATTTTGTTGATCCTCGGTGGTTTCGTCGTTCACCCCATATGCACTACACACCATCATGCCTTACTTCAATATTGATTTGTTCAAAGATCAATAATATGAATCCGGGGATAGAAAACATTGAGTAATAAATTAAGATTTCAATACATCGGAGCATTCTAAATTCACCAAATAAGGATGGAGGAAAATCAATGATCATATATAGATAACATAAGTTGTAGGAATTCACCTTCATCCTATTTGTGTTCAATCTTCCATCAGGTATGTTGCCCATTCGTTTCTAAACACATGTATATCATCTTCTGAATATGAGTTTTTGCGACAGTCATAGTAGTACTGAAAAAATATAAATACACAAAATATTAATAAATATTTCAAATGAACTCATAATTATTTTCGAAAATACCTCATTAGGGATGCTATTTTGTTGGTGAAATACGATATCTTTCATAAATTTACAAATATAATAACCACAATCCTTTCCGTTTGTTTGTTTTGGACACTATAGAAACATCGACAATAATAATTAATTTGTTTTGATATGTGTTTGGATAGTGAAATGTTATAATATATACCCGGATACTTTTCCAGTTGTAGATCTTATAGGCGTACTCATTCTTATGCTTTGGATTCATTCCATGCATTAGATGATATTGATGCACCACCCTATCATAACAGAATCCTCATTAAAGGATAACATAAATTATATAACAATATTTTTTGTTTTAAAATGTTGGATATAGTGTATTAAAAATTAATAAACGCCATCATGCATGGTCGGTTTGTTGGATATCCATGCGTTGAATCTAGAAAATAAATCTTTGGAGTGTCCAAATTGACTGCAATTAGCATCCAATACTCCCTAAAATTACAAAAAGGAATAAGTAAAGAAAGAAATGAAAATATAGTTGATATGATTAAATTGTAGAGTTTTACCCCAGCATCATTGGTAAAAAAAGGAGTCTGTCATCCGTAATTTTGTTTTCAAACGATTTGAGAAGGGATGAAATTATTGCAGCCTCTTTAACAGAATCTATTTCATCTTTTGAAGATGTGGTGTGAGGACTAACGAGTCCAATTTTTTGTTCATGGGGAAATCCCTTCAATTGTTTTTCATATATACGTCTGCGAAAAATATAAAATGTATTTAGTCAAAAATTATTAGAGTATATCAGCTTTTGTAAAATCAAATCTTGAAAACTTACCTCATGTATACATTTACAACTGAGGCGCATAGCCATTCATACTTGAGGAATTCATTTACATTTTCAGTACTATTGAAATATGATATCTCCTCTCCATACATATATTTTTCAAAAGCAACTATGTGAGTACTGCCATCTTTCAACTTTGTATCCACATGAGCCTACAATGATATTAACTATGGATATAAAACAGGTGGGGTGAAGGTACTCTCAGTAGACTATTTCAATCGGTTGGTTGATCATTGAGATAGTTCCGAGAAGATGTTTCGTTTCACCCCACAATCTTTGTCATTGTGTAATAACAGTCATCGGTTCAAACCTTTTTTCATTAAATGTTAATGGTCCAGCTTGAAAAATAAATAAGAAATGAATACCTTTTTGTCGACATGTTTTTTTACAAGAACTGTCGGCCATACGATGAATGTTCCAATAGCTTGTTCAACCGTATGAATGTCGTCATCGTCATTTGGCACAGGTAGCTCGAAACTCGGCTCATTAGCTACGTTAATTGACACTTTAAGATGATCTTTTGGAAGATGTCTATTGTGTAGCATGTCGTTTTGCGTATTAAACACCGTAGCCCTTGCTACAAGGCGATAAGTGCGAGTTGATAAATATAAATCATAGTCATTTTCACCCTATGGAATATTAGTACAGGAAAGGTATCAGTGTCTATGTAAATCACATTTCACAGAAACAATTATAAAAAAATTGATTACCTCATCTAAGTCAGGTTTTTAGGGGAATGGCTAGCCTCAAAGCTGGTGGGGGGTGGGGCGAGATCGTCACACAGGGGTTGTTGTTTAGTTGTTTCTTCTCTTTTCCTCTCCCCCATAAAATTTTCTATCATCTCTCTCTGGTATTGTAATTCTTCTTGAAAAATAGATAATTGTTCTTGCAGCTTTTCAATTTTTTCATTTTGATCCTCCGATTGTTTTTGTTTTTGAAAATATGTTCAGGGTGTCACTCCAAAACCCACACCTCTGACGTGGCCATACTTTTTTGGCTGCTTTAAGGCTGCTAAAAGTATGTCTGTATCTGGTGCGGTTGTTGTTGATTATTGTGACTATTTCATGTAGAAAATATAGAAAAATAATTATTTATTGTAATGTAATAGCGATTTAAAGCAACTCAAATTTATATTATGTCATACTTACACATGTTTTCCACACTTTTTGTGTGTTTTCATCTATCAATGTCCCCTCTTTATTTACACGAGCCTCCTTCCATAGCACATGGCATAGGATGGATATGGCTTTCGATTTCGATCCATCAATCTGCATATAAATAGAAAAACATGGTTATGGTGTTGTTTTATGTCACATACTAGTATTAGGGTATATTTAAAAGACGTACCAATTTTTTCTCAAGTTCAGCGTACCCCATCCTTTCTTTACGGTAAGGGTACGCTGGTTTTGTTGCATGTTTTTTATTTTCAGCACTCAGTGGCTGTTCATAAATAAAAAACTGTCAATCAGAGTGATGAATACAAGAAAACCTCAAACAACATATTACCCCACACAATGTACCTGAAAAGTATGCTCCCCACGACGGTTGCTAAATGCATCCCACTCTCATTGGGATATCAAGTGTGTATAAAGAGGAGGTGGGTGCGACTTGATTTTCCCTTCTGCATATTTAAGATGATATTTCGTTAAAATTATGCGGACACCTCTATGAATCCTTCTTGAAACTCTTAATACATATTTCTTGTGTGGGACATCTACTATAAATGCACTCTGCAATGGATTATGAAGAGTAAGTCATTGTTTTGGTATTTAATTTTATTTTAATAAATTAAAAAAATGATATCATAATGTTACCGTAATCTCTTCCCACAATAGTGTCCTCATCCCGGTTACAACATGGTGCCACGACTGTACATCAATCGGCACGCATTGCTGAGTGACGATTCCAATGTATCTACTAAAAATGGATTTTTTGGGGTTAAAATGTTGGCCTCGCTTATTCCATCACACCACAAATTTGATGCCTTTTGCTTTTGCCTTAAGGATTTTGGCCAACACTATCAAACTACAATGCTCTTGTTTTTTTTGCGTTTTCAGGGTTTCATTTCCTTCCATTTCCTCAAAAGTAGCATCAATATCTTCTCCCAGAGCGGTAGCATCGGCAATGGGACCAACAACAATAGGTTTAGAAACCTGTTGTACCTCAGCACTGGGACCAACAACAACAGGTTGAGAAACCTGTTGTTGATCTGCACTGGGACCACCAGCATTTTGTTGAGAAACCTGTTGTTTCTCTGTAGTGGGACCACCGGCTGCTAGTTGAGAGACCTTTTGTGCCTTAATATTGGGTGCATCAGCAGGTGCATAAGTTATTATATGCAGAAGTGGTTTAATATTTAATTTATATTACATAAAAATAGCAACGAACAAATAATAACATAATGTAACACAATGTATGTTACAATAAACAAATAACCTGATTATTGTACTCTCTTTTTTTTTCTTTAAAGGATGAAGTGATTTGACTCCTCTATCGACAATGTAAATTATTTCATTGTGGTCTCCTCTGACATACAAAACACCGTCTACAATTGGACCTCTACAAAATGATTGTAAAGATCCTATAAAAGGGTCAACCTCTGTTGAACATTCATCTGACCCTTCAGTTGTTTTGGTCGATAACAGAACAATTGACCAATTTCGGTTTGCGGGGTCTGGAATATAAAATACTTGTAATGACTGTGATTCCATTATAAATGGTTTGTCTTTCTCCCCTTCCTTAATGAAATCAACTTTCATGAATCCTAATTCATCTATTTTAATAGTAGTCTTGTTATCTACCCACTTGCATTGAAAAATCAACACTTTGAATTTCGTATAATCCAACTCCCATATTCGTTTGATGATGCCAAAGTATGACATATTCACATAAATTGGATTTTTTTCCTTAGCACCGGAAACATGCATCGCCTCAGCCATAAGTGTAACCCGACTATTCTGCATGGTACTGTCTTAATCATGTTCATTAGTATAGAATGTATAACCGTTAACTGCATAAGAATTGTAAGATAATACATACACACTTGCTCCTCCGGCCAGCCATCGAAGTCGTTCTGAAATTGAGTCTGAATTTTCATATAACTGCTTAAAAATATGGTATCGAAACCATCCTATAAATTGTAGATTATGTGTATCTGATATCCATTTTTCATCCCTAAAAGGATTCAAACACCTAAGAATTTCTTTTTGGGTTTGAACATATGGGTTAACGTCAAAACTGTTATGCAAAATGTAAAGGTGGGCCTACTCCCGATCTGTAATATTGATTGTGACAACCTCTCTTACAGAAAATCCTTCACCCTAAAGCCACTCAATGTGATGAGATTTCGATAGGACAACGATTTCCACACCAGACAGGTATTCGGTACAAAATTCAACAACTTCCTCAACAATATATTGCTCCGCAATACAACCCTCTGGACGACTTCGGTTTTTGATATACCCTTTCAAAATCTTCATATACGGTTCAATGGGGTACATCCATCTATAATGTACATGACCACATAGTCTAATCTCTTTCACCAAATGAACCATCATATCAAAAAATGTCGGCGGGAAGAACATTTCGAATTCACATAATATGACGTCAATTTCTCATTCCATAGTTGGAAATTTCGCCAGGTCGATAACTTTGCTGCATATAGCTTTGAAGAAGAAACAGAGCTTTGTTAATGTATGGCGGACATTCTTGGGAAAAATGCAACGTAAAGCTATAGGAATTAGATATTGCATCAAAACATGGCAGCCATGTGATTTCAGAACCGTTAATTTTAAATCTTCCATTGACATGATGTTCTTGATATTTGATGAATACCCCTATGGAACCTTCACGTCATTCAAGAAGTTTAAAAACTGATATCTCTCCTGCCTGGAAAGAGTGTAAGCAGCAGGAGGAAGAAATTTTCATTTTTCACCCTTCACTGGTGCCATCTCTTCTCGTATTCCCATCTCAACCATGTCCAATCTAGCCTTAATTCCATCCTTTGTTTTACCGGGTGAATTTAGCAACATGTCGATGAAACTATCAAATAAATTTTTTTCAGCATGCATAACATCAAGAAAATTTCTGACATACAAAAAATTCCAGTATGGTAATTAAAAAAAAACTGATCTCTTTTTCCAACTAGTTTTCGTAAGGTTTTTCAAAAAAGGTTTACCAAAAAGTAGTGTCCAAATCTTTCACTTTCTCATACAATTGATCACCTATTAGTGGAGATGGTGCTGTACATTCCTCTGAACTTCCGTCGAATGATGTCGTCCAAGATCGGTACTTATGTCGTCGGGGTAGAAATCTGCGATGTCTTAGAAACACAGTTTTCAATGAATGTTTCAACCTAATTGACTGTGTACCTTGTTCTCAAATGGGACACCCTTGAGTTCCTTTAATGCTATATCCTGAAAATTTTCCATAAGTAGGAAAGTCATTTATCGTCCCATACAACATGGATTTCAAAGTGAACTTTTCATTTTTGTAAGCATCATACATCGTAATACCTGAATCCCACAATATTTTCAAATCCTCAATTAATGGGGCCAAATAAACATCAATATCATTACCCGGTTGTTTTGACCCTGATATAAGAATAGATAACATGATGTATTTTCGTTTCATGCATAACCACGGGGGTAATTTATAATTTACCAACATAACCGGCCATGTACTGTGACTGCTTCTTTGAAAACCAAAGGATTCACCCCATCTGTAGATAACGCCAGACGAAGGTTTCTCTGCTCGTTCCCAAATTCAGGATACTCGTGATCAATTCTCTTCCACTGAGAAGAGTCTGCAAGGTGATGTAGTTTCCCATCTTTAATTGTTGTATCTGCATTCCATGTCAATTGTCTTGTAGTCTCCTCACTTCCATATAGGCATCTAAACCTAGGATTGATTGGAAAGTACCATACAACTTTCGTACCACTAGAATCATCTTACTAGTATCGGGAATCACCACACTTTGGGCATTCTTTAAGTGATCTGTGGTCCTTGTGAAACAATATACAGTCATTTGGGCAAGGATGTATTCTTTCAGAGATCATACCCATCGATCGTAGCATTCATTTGGAATCATATGTTCAGATTTGGAGTTCATTATCTTCTGGGATAATGTCATTCAGGAGAGCAAGTAGTTCCATAAAACCGGCGTCACTCCACCCGTTTCCTGCTTTCAAATTATATAGCTTCAATACGGCTGACAATGCTGTATATTTAATGAAACCATCATACAATGATGTTTTTTCACAACTCTTTAACATCTCAATCAATTTTGGGCAATCATGAAGTTCATCTTCAACTGTCTTTGTCATTTCCTCAATACGATCTTCATCATCGTTCACATCTGTAATCACACCCTCCATATGATTGTCTTCACTATTCACACTTCTAACCATATCAGATGATCTATAAAATGTCGTGTTCTCTGAGTCACTACCTACATTGGGTTTTCCCTGCGTTTATTCCATCATTTATAACTTCAATCTATTCCGTGACAGATCTGGTGTTCTTCCAACACCTCTAGACTAATTTTTCTTGAATAACAACAGGGTAAACATGGACAAAGGATTTGAGAAGGGTCACATGCATGATCTTCTGCAAACTTGATAAACTCTTTCACGCCATCTTCATACTCTTTTGTCAACCGATTGGTATTTATACATTCTTTATTCGTATTCATCGTCTTTATAGGTTAGATCTTCAGAGCTTTCCTAATATTATGTTTTAAATAATCAGGTAGCATTGTTTTGGTTTTATAAAAACAAATCATGGTACAAATGCCTTTAAACACATGTGAAATCCATATACATGGTGTGTCCAGTAGGGTGAACATCGTGTATGTATAAGATACCTGATTTAATC
This sequence comes from Viscum album, assembly GCA_963277665.1. Lineage (NCBI taxonomy): Eukaryota > Viridiplantae > Streptophyta > Magnoliopsida > Santalales > Viscaceae > Viscum > Viscum album. Next base: position 1,241,466,930 of record OY728165.1, on the reverse strand, counting down.
TGACATATATCAAATTTATTCCAAGATAGTCTTACAAAGACTAAATGATGCCTTAGAAAATACATGACATGTGAACAGGAGGAAACCAATGAGTAACAGGAGAAAACAGTAATAAATATGATGCTATCTCAATGTACTCAAGGTGATGACAAGATGTTGGTGAATATCAACTATGGGTTGAGAGTACACTAATATTTAATTGAAAAAAACTACTAAAAACTGATCCAGAAAAGGATGAAATATCTTATACATCAAGTCCCTTAATACAACCAACGCATTAGTTAAACCAAAAATCAACGCTAAAAAATCATACAGGCAATAACTACTCCTAAAATCATTCCATGGTAGGTCCATCGATGTCCAACTCATCTAATGGAATCCTAATGTCAAATCTATCTTGGAGAAGATCATAGAACCTCATAGATGATCAATGTGACTATTAATGCATGGATGAGGATACATATTCATGAATCTCATCAGGTTCAATCTCCAACAGTACAAAAAAATAATAAATACCAATCAAACATCTATTTTAGAGAACTATAAAACCCCATGGTAAAGTACTATGACATATGAAACCATTATATTCTATATCATCAAATTTTAATTCAAAAAACTGATTCTCTTTTGGTGTTATTTTAGAAATTGCGATAGAAACTGAATTTTCTCCCAAAACTAACTAGATTATAAAGTTTATCTCTTTATTAAGAAGTAAATTTTATACCTCATTAGTGAAAACATCCTAAAAATGTACTACCATTGGGGAAAAATAATCCTATAGTATTCTAGAAACATATACAATATGCCTGACTATTTGAGCCATTAGGGTACAGTAAATATATAATTATAACATGATATTTGAAATGAAATGTGGAAACAGGAAATCATACAAACTCCCGATAAACCCATAATACAAAACATATCACCTAGTATGTTTGTCATATATACATTAAATAAATTAGAAAATAACATTCTACAAAGCATAAAGGTACCATTAAATACTTACATTGGTCAACTTGTTTTAGAAATTGTTTATCTTTATCCGTGCCTTGTACTTTCACCCATGAATTTGAAGGTGAGTATGCATACACGATAGTAGACCTTCTTAGAGAAGAGTTTCTGGAAGAGTATAAGAGACATGAATCAATGAAGATCTTTCTATTCATTGTGGCAATCAGCTTGTGCAACGTGGCCTAAGTTACAATACCTGCAAGTTGTAACATAGGCCGCGTTGCACAAGTTGATTTCCCCATTGTTTGTAGAAACCACATTTACTCCAACACTCTAATGATATTAATTGCTTCATGTTTCTTATAATCTTCCAAAAACTCTTATCTAAGAAGGTCAACTATCGTGTACGCATACTCACATTCAAATTCATGGGTGCAAGTACAAGGCACGAATGAAGATAAACAATTTCTAAAACAAGTTGACCAATGTAAGTATTTAATGGTACCTTTATGCTTTGTAGCATGTTTTTTTCTAATTTATTTATTCGTATATGTGACAGACATACTAAGTGATATGTTTTGTATTATGGGTTCATCTTTGTCTAATCATATAACTATGAGATTATGCTATGTGATGAAAATCAATATGGATCCATCATCATTTCCATTGGGATAATCTTTGGGAATCCATATAACCATAATATTAAAAACTATTTCTTTTTTATCTCATACATAAATATTCAACTCGAAGGGGTAGAACATACCGCCCATGGTAACTCAAAATAAAAAAAATGAAAACAAGGGTTGGTTATCCACAGAAGTCATCACACATAACCTTGGTAGACCTCTCACACATGTGAACCATCATAACCAACCAATTACCATATACTTCATCTTAGAGTCAAGATATCCCTAAGGAACCTATATGGTATCCAATTCCACATCATTAAAAAACAACCCACTTGTGTTGCTAAATATCAATAACATCTCTTATTTCTACACTCATCACTCATTATAAATCACATCCCTAGACATAATCATAATCAAATTAATACCACACTATGTATTATGGAAATCCTTACTGTAATTAGGCTCAAGATATGGTATCATTCCTATCTCACATCTATATTCACTATTTAGTCCTCACACACACAATATATAAATAATATACCAAGGGAATACCATCTATGGAACTCACCTACCACCTTGAGAGCACGAGGAGGAGGAGGATGAGGCGGCATAGGTCGTGGCAGCGAGGGTGGAGGCGGCAGTGGCGACAGAGGCGGAGGCGGCGACGACGGTCGCGACAGCGAGGGTGGAGGCGGAAGAGGAAGAGGCGGTCATGGTAGTGGGAGCGGGGGCGGAGGCGGCGGCGGTGGCGGAGAAGAATGAGGATGAGGGGGATGAGGAGGAGGAAGGAGGAGGAAGGAGGAGGAAGGAGGAGGATGAGGAGGACGAGGTTGCGCGACAAGGGGCCTGGTTTAGCTTCCGCGAGAGCTTGAACGCATACAAGCGTGGATGGCCTGTTAGGGTTATTAAATAAAAACCGACATAACCTTTATCAATTCTCATTAAAAGCACTGATAAAGGTAAGTTTTATCTGCAATAAAATAAAAGCACTTATAAAACATTCATTTATCAGCGCTTTTTTAGCACTGATAAAGAGTTACCTTTATCAGCGCTTTTATATAGCACTGATAAAGGCATACCCCTTTATCAGTGCTTTCTGTTTAGCACTAATAAAGGGCAACACTTCCCTTGCTCTGTTTTGTGGTAGTGTTGATTCCAAAGAAGACCAAAATCAATGCAATTTTGACTATAGTAAATACTCCCTCGGTTCCTTTATCTTGAAACCACCGAATACCTAGTGGATGCCACCAGCTACCTAGTAGCATCCACTGGCTACCCAATGGTATAATATGAGCATTATGATTATAGAAATAATCTATAGTCTAACCACTACTAGCCAGGAGCTGGGCGGTGGTCATCTAGAAGATCTGGGAATACTGGAATTTCCCACCAAGTGGGTAGTGCTCCTCTATTATATGGATGATGGTATTTCTAAAACTTTGAAACTCTTTACATATGGAACTAGTTGGTTGGTGACATATACTAGTGAGCTAATGTATCCTGTAATGATACATATTCAACTGTGGCCTCCTAGACTCCCTTTGATGGCCTTTAATTGATCCTCCAACTTCATTCCATAGTTTAAAAAACATGGTAAAATACTAATGAAGCCTTCAACAAGATCACTGAGATACCCTTTAATAGTCATGGATATCTTCATTAATTTCATTAAACCATATGAAAAAATAAATTTATTCTCTTTAATAGTTCAATGAAAAATACTCTCCCTTTGTGATTATCAAAAATAAAAAAGGATATGGAATAAAAAACATAAAAGGAAATATCTAATGAAAATATAAAGATATAGTTTAAAATAGATTTTGAAATACTCAAAATTGAGATAGAAAATGAAGATCATGATAAAAAAATTTATTTTTAAAAAGATAAATAAAACATAATGATATTTTTTTGAAAAAATCTCTTAGATTCCAAACTCCCCTTAATGGGTTCATTTCTTAGGGGGGGGAGATGTAGAAGAAATTTTAAAATAATTTTTAGGATAGAAACAAAAAGATATTTATAAAAGAGAAATATGATAAAAATAAAATAGATCGAGATAAAATAAAGAAATATTAAAATAAATTTAGAAGATAAAATTGGCACATACCATTTCCAAAACACTTATTCCCACAAAGAGTGGGTTTTCCTCTATTTCCTGATTGATTAGGTTAATGAAAGTTCCTTAGGACATGAAAAAATACCTTGAAAAATCCTTAAATTTTTATTCTTTGAAAGGAAACTCAAAAAAATATTTTTATAGAGAAAAGTATATATAAATAATATTTACTCATCATTAATATTCCTTTATGATAGATAAAAATAAAGCCAATTTTTTAATATATAAAATATAATTAATTTCTCATATAATTATTGAAAAAAATATTAAACAATATTTGATAAAAAAACTAAGTGTATTCAAATTTTAGAAACAAATTTAGTTTATAAGATTAAAATAGTTAAAAAAAAACCTATTTTAGAAAATATTACATTGATGTTAGAAAATAATTAATTTTTTTTCAAATTTAAAATGAAATTTGAAAGCAAAAGGTTAATTTTATGAAAATATTTATAATTTAAAAGATAAGTCTCCCCATTAAATGAATTCACAAGTGAGATGTATGGATCATATCCAAGAGAGAAATGATAGAAAATAATAATATAAAAATAAATCATGTATCTCTTGATTTTATAATAAATATAAAAATATTTAAATAATATCAATAACGAAAAATAAATTTTAAAAATATTACTCAAGTTAGCCATGATCAAATGGAAATTGTCACATGAGTACCATTCCTAAACCCTATTTAATTAAATTCAAATGATCAAATATTGCAGGTTTAGTGAAAATGTCATCTAGTTGAAAATATATCCTAACAAATTCTAGAAAGATATCACCCTTTTTGGAAGTTATATATTAAAAAATGGTGCCTAAGTTCAATTCATTTAGTGTGAAAGTACTGTATAGGATTTCTGGAGATATTAAGGGCACTATTATTATCACATCTAATAAGGACATGGTCATATGTAAGCTTGAAGTCTGAGAGTGGGTGTTTCATACATATTTTTGGACACCAAAACTCTTAGAAACTAAGTATTACAATTTATTTGTAGAAATATAAAAACGTTTTTCTTTTTACCACCTCATGAGTGGAGGAATTTTCCATGTAATTGGAATGTTGCACTTTTACATTTCATATCTAGTTGGAATCCATATAAATTAGTATTGGAAAAATATTTATTTCAAAATATGTTCCTTTGGGATAAAACAAACCAAATTTTTTTGTTCTTTTTAAAAAACAAATATTTTTAATTAAATTAATAGAGGTTACTTTGGATTTGATTGAAAATGAGAACAAAGATAAATATTGAACATGATATCAGGATGAGTCACAATACGATAAAGTAGACTTCCAACCTAACTTATACAAAGATTATTATGGGATAACTTATGGGATTTATTAAATGTTATCTTATAAGTTTCACTCATGGGTGTAATAATTTAGTTATCTTGATCCACACTAGTTTTTTTAAGAGTTAATTAGTGTATTTTCATTAGTTTAGAAAAATACCACCATTTTTTGGGAAATTTGAAAACTGAAAAATATTTTTAGTTCATCGATAAAGACCATTTCAAATTCATTTTCATTAATTCATAAAATTAAAAAAAATAGATTCATTATTAGAGTGGAAAATAACATCATCAATGTAAATTTATAAAATTAACAAATCATATGAGATGTCTTTTAGAAAAAGAGTTGAATAATATTTTCCAACATTAAAACCATTTGATAAAATAAAATCAGATAAATATTGATACTAAGAATAAGTGTATTGTTTTAAACTCTAAATAGATTTATTTATTTGGAAGAAATGATTTTGAAAATTAAAATCCTCAAAAGATGGTGGTTGTTTTGAAAAAACATTTTTATTAATAAAACATTTTCAAAAAATAATTCATAACATCCATTTCAAAGTGTTTGAAATTAAGGTGATAGGTTAATTCCAACATGATTATAATGGAATCTAACTAATAAAATTGTTCAATGTTTCCACCAAAATAGATTTGTTCTTCTTAGTTATGACCTTTATCAATTATATGTGCTTTATTTATAGTGATATTACCGAGCTCATATAACTTATTCCTAAAAAAACAATTTAGATCCTATGATAAAATGATCATTTTGTATTTCCATTGGAGTTAAATATTAGTCCTTTTGTTATAGACTTAATATGAATTTATTGACATGGAGTACCCAATAAAAATACCTCCATCAAATTTTGAATGAAAATTTTCCAAGATTGTGTTTGGTGTAGAGAATAAAAAACTTAGAGAAAAAAACATTAAAAAAAATATAACTTTAGGTTTTTATTTCTCCAAAGTTCATAAGGGTTTTTTTTATAAAAGTATTAAAAATATTTTATTAATGATAAACCATATAGTATTGAAAAACTCATCCTGAAAATATATATATAAATTAAATTTATTTAAAAGCGTTCGAGTAATTTTTTGGATATTTTAATTTCACATTTATATTAACCCATTTTGTTGGGGTGGGGGGATTCAAGGAGCAGAAAAATAATGACTATACCATTGATAAGAGCATAAATATTTGAATTTATTATTATCAAATTATTCACCATTATCAATTCGAATAGAAATAATTTTGTAATATTTTTAATTTTTAACTTTTTAGAAAACTTGATGATGTATTTGAAAGAATTAATTTTATGAGATAAGAATTAATCCCAAGAGATTATTTTAAAGTCATAAATAATAAAAAAAGTATATGGTTAACTATGAGACTTTCAATTTTAAAATGTTTGAATAAATCAAAATGAATTAACTCGAGATCATCGTAATAAGAAATACATTTTTTGATTTAAAAGAATATCTATGTTGTTTACCATATTAGAATACTTTACAAACCAAGACTTATTTGAAATATAGTTTGGGTAAATATCATACTAGTTGATAAATACTGAGTTTGATAAGTGAGTATGCACTACAGTGACCAAGGCTTATATTCCAAAATCCATGAATCACTAATTTGTGCACTCAATCATTTGACATTTTGGTTAGATAGAGATTTTAAATTGATTTTATAAACATTTTTAGAATGAGAATAAATAAATAAAATATTTCCTTTTGAGTTAAACACTTTTCACAAATAATTTTTTTAATTTTTTTAAAACAACTATCACATAACTGAATAATGCTTAGAAAATTTTATTTTAAGACTTTGAAAAATAATTTTCTTTAATAAGAGTTGAGTTAGAAAAACTGATGGTTCCTTCACTGATTATCTTACTCTTAGAGTTATCAATAAAGGTAACCTAACCACATTATAGTTCATTCATTTTATTGAATTTTGAGGGATCTCCACAATTTTGTATTAAGAAAAAAATATTTAGGTACAATAGTAATTTTTTTCTTTTCCTTCAAGACACCTTTCCTAAAAAAATAAAACGACTAAAGGTTTTTGTACCAAACAAACATAGGTCCACTAATTTTATCGATTAATGATTTAGGTATCCTGATTTTTTTAATCTGATATTTTAATTTGGAAATATTGGATGAAATATAAATATATTTCGGTCTCCCATATCATGAATTATTCAAATAACATTTATAAATTAAATGTTCAATTATTTTTACAATATTTTCAACAAATATATTGCAATAATCCTTTAATGAAAGTAGTTTTTGATGGATTTTTTTGAGGTACTATCATAATTTTATAAACAAAGACCAACCCATTAATTTATATGGATTTGAGAACCCAATATTTTGTATATATTATTTTAAACATGGTAGAATTTAGAAAGAGAGATTATATAGTAATTTGATAGTAGATTCAGACTTATTAACATCTTATTGATTCTTAATTTTATGTATGATTCTTTATTTTCCTTGAATCATTTTTTACATTTATTTTAGAGGTTATTCTTTTCATTAATCTCTTGTTTTTTATTTTTTTTAAATTTTTTTATATAATAAAGAGAGTTCATGAAAATGATTTTCAAGTTGATGAAAAGAATATATAATGTATTCATAATTAAGGTGACTTGAGGAAGTAGTAGAAGAATAAGAATGAGAAAAATTAAGAGAATAACATTAAGAGGAGAAAATGGGGAGAGGGGAACTAACCTTGATGTCTTTTTCAACTTATTCCTTAAGGAACTTAACAATTGAGTCACTTAAAAAGGTTGAGGAAGCTGTGTTTATGGAGTCCTACATTGATCTCTAAGTTGTAAGTTTTGGAAACGTCTTACCTTTCTCCTTTTATTTAACCCTCTTTTTATAGATGGGAATTTTGTCTTGATTTTACCATTTTTCTTTCATTCATAGCATGCCACTTATGGTTCTAACTTTTTATTTATCTTTTTTGTTTCAATTGGAAGCTTTATTTTTATTGAGGAATTTGTTTATATTCTTACTGAGTTGAGAAAATTCTTGAACTTCAACTATTTATGATTCATCATTGGTTTCTTTAATGTATTTTTTCTTTACATATTTATATTTTTTGTAATTTTTCTCAGCTTATCGCTTATTGGTAATTTTATACGTCTTTATGGATCTAATAATTTCTTAGAATGGCATTTTATTCACATCCTTTACCTATTTTATAGTCATTAAAATGGGTTCTCAATTGATTGGAAAGACCCAGGATATCGTTTTTGCTAAGTTCTATATGGAAAATTCATCATCGAGATACTTTCAACCATTTCATATGATAGTAAACTTTGTAAAATTACTAGTAATGGATTCATTTTCATGTATATAAAAAATATAAATATCTTGCCTATACGTGTCTAATATAGCGTCATTAACTTTATTTGTTCCTTCATGAGTGATTTCTATAAATTTACATATGTCATGGGTAGTTTTACCAGAAAAAACATCATTAAATTTGTTTTTGTCTAGAATAAAGTGTATAACATTCATTACACTTCCATTACACTCAAAAGATTTCATATCATCGAGTGTCCATCTATCATTAGGTTCATTAATAGGATTATATTCATGCATAAAGTTATTTTAGATAGGGTAACTTTTTCTACTAAGAAAAATAAGATCATATGAATAATAGTACTATTCCATCATAAAAAGATCGAATGTTGAAATAGATTAAGATTGAAAACTAAAGTTTAAAAAAATTTATGATTAAAAAAAGTGTAAAAAATAACAATTTTTTTCAATAAAACCAAAATTAATCCTCTTATACCAATTTTTGGTTAGAGAAATATAGAAATATGGGTATTTTCCATTGTAAAATTAAAGAAAAATCAAAGGTAAATTTAAAACTAAATGATATTGATTCACCAAACCAATAATCTTGATACATATTTTAATTTTGATTTTAATACTAATTTAGAGAGTATAAATAGAATAAATGGACATATAGAATTTTTTTTAATAATGAATATTAATTTTGAATGATTCAAATCATAAATTAAAAGTGAGAGAAAAACATTTTGATAAAGGAGTTCGACAATAGATCAGTGTGAGCCCCTAAATCTCTTCCACTTAGGTTAAAAGGTTTGTTTTATTTCTCCCTTGATCTTAGATATGATCAAGAAAACCATCCGTCACAATTATAATTTTAAGAACCATATTGAACATAATAATTATCCAAGGAACCCATCCCTCATTTTTGAAGTAGTGAGCACCCATTGTATAAGGATATGATAAGAAGAGAGGTTTTCTTGGTACAAACCCACTATATATCCAGTGCATAATATATTTTAAGAGTTTGAGAAATTTAGATAAGAGTTAAAGAGATGATATAAGAATATATCCTTATAGATTGAAGGAAAATTGAGATTTGACCTAGAGGGAACATCAAGAGGATACACTATAGCTTTGCCTTTGGGTGAGAAAAACATTGATCAAGGATCAAATTAATAATTATGACATTGTAGCTAACTGATTGAGATATTTTTGAGGTATAATTAAATATTAAAATCCAATAAGGAGACTTATTTATAATATATAATAGTTTGTATATATCTTTTGAAAATTTTTAAAGTCATTGAAGCTGAATAAGAAAAAAATCAATACAATTTTGACTACAATAAGTGCACCCCAAATCCTATATCTTGACGCCACTAGCTACCCGATATCTTAAACTAGATACCCAGTGGTACACCTAGATTAAATTTTTCATGAAATAATTAACTAGTTATCTCCTACCATCCAGTGACTGGCTGGTGGCATGCTCATAGATTTTGGTATATTAGAATGTCCCACCGGTGGATCACTGCCCTGCATCAATGAGTCGGTGCAACCCATAGTGCTCCATCTTCAACTATGGAGTCCCAAAATTTCATTAATAGAGTTTAGTTGATCCTACAACATCATTTCATGTTCTCAAAAAATGATAAAATATAGGTTTAATCCTTTAGTAGTATCATTATGATGTATTTAAATAGTCTAAGATATATTCATTAAGTCCATCAAAGACATGAATAAAAGTATAAAGTGTGAGACATAACTTCAATAAAATGAAACTAGTAGGAACCTAATTGAATATTTTTGATATCAAAAACAATATATGATATATATAGGTACACCATGAATTCCACACTAGTTTACACTGAAATGAAAATTAATTAATTGCTATATTAAATCTCATAAAAACGTGTCTGCGTGTCATTAAATTGATAGTACATGACATGTGATAAATTTTAATAAATACTAAATTAATTTTCATATAAAAATTATGACCAATATTTTATTTATATTCCTTAAATTTAGTATGATCAGCGTTCATTAAATTGTTTCCCACCACATAATTTATATGCATCCATGTTTCATTTATTGACTATACATGCCATATAATTATGTAATATGCCGTGTATGATACATTCCATGAAATTTCACAATACAAAACAAGTACCATAATGAGTTGTTTGGATAAATATAATCCGTGTTTTCTCTAAGTTCACACTATGTACTTAATTAATTACAAAAGATAACTAATTAATTCAAGTTCACTTTATCATAATTAAGAATGATTGAAATGAATTCTAGTTTATTAAATGGGAATTATATCATGAACTAACCTCATTCGTCACTCTGTTAGACATTCGATCCAATCCATAATAGGGCCCAAAGGGTGTTCCTATTCCCCATGGGCTATAAAAAGTTATTGGGTATCAAAGAATCACCTCTGGGGTATGATTTAACCCAATTAAAATTATAAATAAAAAAGTAATGTAAAAATAATGAAAAACGTGCATGTACCATCCATATATTATATATCCATGCCAAATTAGATATGTAACATAAATAAATAAATAAACAATAGAATAAATACAAAAATCAAGCAAATAAGTCCCTCTTCTCACCGTTGGTCTCCCTCCCCTTCAATACACATTTTCACAAAAAGCCACCACTAGATGTATTTACTTTGAAAAACAACATATATCTATATCCTCCATTAATATAAATCCATAAAATGACTACATGGGCTATGTTATAAAGTAAAATAAAATTCAAATATATAAAATACCTAAACAAACTATCCCTTAGGACCTAAGTTCCCTCTCCATCCAAACTAGGGCATCAATCACTTTTAGAGAGATAAAAATTTGAGCCTTAACTAATATTATATATATTGGTGTGAGTATAAAAAGTTCTAGTACTCCACTACCACCTTTCAACATGCTTACCCTTTAATTAAATATCAATTAACATGATAGTTTGAAAATAAAAAAAATAATAGGGTTTTCATTTTCAATTACATTTAAAGAAAACCAAACATCATCATCATTTATTAAATATATTTTAAAAAATCATTTCATATTTTAAAGAAACAATAAGAATAACAATAAACATTATCATTCTAGATAAATCAAATTTTAATGAAAAAATAATTTTTATAATTTAAATGGATAAAGAAAGAGTCCAAACTAAGTAAACCATTCCAAGAACCATGGGAAACCCTAAATAAACTAAGGTTAGGGTTTATCATCCTAGTATCCTTATACTATTAGAGATAAAAAACATACATAACCATTCCCATTCATGATCAATTTGGGAGGTCAAAACGAAAGTCCCAATAGTAACCAACCATATCACATCATTGTATTTTAGTTAGTGTTGTAGTGTGATCCTTCTAAGTAGAGCATTACAATGCGTAGATTACATATCCTAGTTATCCCAAATAAGTAATTTGGGTTCCCATGTTCAATTATAATTTAAAATAAACCATATTATAAACATAACTCATTCCCCTTAACACCATTTTACATCAAAACCAAGGAAATAATTTAAGAATTAACATGATACATATACAATTTATCATTCAAAATTTAGTGGAATTGATTTAATTAATTAATATACCTTTTTTAAAACATAAAAATAAAATTAGATTGTGAAAACTAACCCTTATAATATAAAATTACTATATACCATTCATTATAGATTTCAAAGAATTATCTTTTTGAAGTTACATTTAAAATCCATGTTTAAGATATAAAGTTTGAGTTCTCAAATATTCCTTTTATCCCTTCACACAAAATAATTTATATATAGATAATAATCATCACAATACACATATTAAAATATAATTTTATGAATATGTAAAATAATGTATATATGTATATGTGTTTATGTGTATAAGTTTTATAAGTATTGTAAATGATTTTTTAACAAGATTAATATGTATAAAAATCTAGAATAAATAATAAAAACCAAATTAAACCCATTTAATAATTAATTTTAAAATTTTAAACAAATAATGAGATATTCAAATACAAAATTTAAATTTAAAAATCATCACAAATATTTTTTGGGGAAAAATTTGAACATATTTTCAATAGAATAGGAAATCAATGGAAGAATCAATGAAAATATAAGTTGGAACCCAATTTATTCCTTAGAAATACAATAAATATAAATAATTTAATTATTAAAAAATTGAATCCTAAAATTATGAAGAAAAAATATAAATGGTTATATAATTATAGAGACAATAATGGGGAGAACCTACCCAGAAAAAGTATAGATTGTAAGAACTCTTTAAAAATGAGAAGAGGAAGGTATTGAGAGGAAGCCACATGCAATATGATACCAAAAATTTCAGATGAAATAGAAAATCATCCAAACTTATAGCTTATGGTTTGGACCACACATGGAGAAGTGAGGGAGTAAGCAAGAGAGGGGAATAAAGAGTAAGAAGAAGAAGCTAGAGAAGAAGAAATATTGAGTTAGGATGCCCGCACACCAAATCAGCAAAGGATGGAGGGGATTTAGAGGGGAGATATGCACACGTGAGTCCCCCTTTGGAAATATATGGTAATATTAAATAAAAAGGATAAGGGGAATTGGGTTATTACTTAAGGTTTTATTTTTTTATTTTATTTTAATGGCTGAGAAGAGATGCATGGTTTGGATGCACACTTGGCCAACCAATGTGCTAATCATGCGACTGACATTGGTAAACTGGGACACCCATACAGTTGGGATTTACTATTGGAAAAATCATGAACCAACCATGAGAAAAACCTCTATTAATAAACAAGTATACCCTCATGGAAACTACTTGGTTTGGATAACCATGTGGACAAACCATGCACACATAAAAAATTATATTTTTTAAATTCTCTAAATTAAATGACTTGAACCTCTAAAAAATATAAATATAAATATAAAATATTTATTAAATAAGGTTTGGGGTGTAACAATTTTCCCTAAAATGACCCTTAAATTCCCTAGAAGTCCGTTGTACTCATGAAGGAAGACACACCAAAGAAACTTAAACTGAAAAAAGAAACCAACCAACTAACTAACTCCAATCCAATCAACTTCTAAAATAGACTAATGAACCTAGAAGAATCCTCAAATTCATAAGTCACACCTGTTGTATCTGATCAAATAATATAATGGATGAATACCCATAATGGATCTCAACACCATTTAAAGGGTATTCTAGAATGATGGATCAACAAGGTAAGGAAACTCTATGAAAAAAACTACACAACAAAGTCCACATTTCTAACTGAGAGGACTCAAGCAGAACATATGACCAAAATCTCATCTAAAACCCCACTAAAAAACAATTATTATATAAATATCAAACCTAGGATGAAAATTATAATTAATAATGGAACAATAGATAAAAAAACGGGAAAGAATAAAATACCTCAAAATATTCAGCCAAACACTCCTAAGGAATGATGTCACCTAAGGAACACTTATATGATTTAAAAAATTAAGGATAAACAATACAATCATCACCAAATTTGAAATTGGGATAAATGAAAAAAGGAATAAATCATGAGAATGCCTCTTCAAAAATGAAATGGTCTCTACATCAATGTTGAAAATAAATGAAGGGTAACCTTGGAACCTAAATACAATCCACAAGCTAGGGAGATCCCAAAAATAGTCAAACAAAACCTATCAGAGTAGACGATCAACTAGTGTATAGTCCATCCAAGTCACCTAAAACACACATTGAGGGTTTACCATGACTAGTCAATCAAAACAATATCTCACCAAAACCCTTTTTCACATAATATCTTCAAGGAGAACATTCCTACTGACGAGTTAAATACATGAACTAAGAACATTTCAAACCACATAAACAACCAAAGAGGGAACAAAATAAAAAAAACTCAAAAAAGGACTACCTTAAGAAATAAATCAACCAAGAACCCATAATTTTAAATCTTCAAAGCCCAACAACACTGAAGGGATATCTGGGAGGAATTTTCAAACAACACAAAAAATGAATCTCAAATTAATACCAAAGTCATAATGATAATAAAAATGAAAAATTATCTTTAATACAAACCACAATCCCAAATTTCAAATATTTAAATTTTAGTAAAAATAATTATTATTTCCTTATAAATTTACTTTTCACTCTACATCACATAATTGAGATATAATTTAGAAAATACAAATAAGAAATAATTCATATTTCCCAAAAAATCAATAATGAAAATAAAAACCACACAAAAAATATATCAAAATCCAAATAAATCAATTAATTTATCCATTAAAATAATATTTAAAACCACAAATATGAATTTAAAAACTTTGAAACCTTATTAAAAACCATTTTTATCCTTACTTTCCTATTTCATAATTTTTATTACCAATTAAAACAACTTAAAAATTACACACTTCTTTTCCTAAAACACCAAATACCCATTTAAAAATGTTTTAAAAATCTAAAAGTATATTTTGTAATAATTTTACTAGTTTTAAATATCAAATACCTTGAGTTTATTTTTTAAAACTTACTATTTATCTAATTTTCAAACAATACCTTGAAATTAATTTCACATTTTAGAAGATACCCATTTTTAATGCTCCTTTGAAAACGTTTTTTGAATCTTAAAAAAAATTAATTTCAAAAAAATTTCATAGAAAAACCTCATTACTCACTTCAAAACTTACTTTTACCATTCAAATTTGAATTCCATTTTAAAATTCATAAAAATAAAACCAAATCATATCAAAACATGAAATAAAACAATTTTTGAACCCAAATAAACCCAAAAATTAAAACCCATGAGGGGATATTGGTTGTGTAGGTTTGAGCCACATAGTTTTATGGGCAACATGCCAATCATATAGCTACCAAAGAGAGTTTCTTCGAACCATCTTCATTGGATCCATATGGTTTTCCAGGCCATGTATGTTATTGGTGTCATCAATCTGACTCCCTCCCCAAATCTCAAAAACACCTCAAAGTAGCCCATAAACACCCAAAGAAATCAAAATGGCATCTCTCTAAAATTTAAATCCATCCAAAGAAACAAAATAAGGCTGAAATTAAAATTTGAAACCCTGATATTCCTTGTTAACTTAGGTTTTCCAAAAGCAGTGGTAATTAGGAACTAACCCATAACTAACCTCCCATGCTCTAACAATCCTATCTCCCATCTACAAGAAATACGAAATAAAAAAGTAAATTTAATAACCTAGGTCAACTTAATAACCTAGTGTTATTATACCATTTTTTTATGAACTAACACAACCAATACCTCCATTAGATTCATAATCCATCCCACAATAGTTCCTGAAGGGTGTTCCCAATCGCTAAAGGCTTGTAGAAGTGTATGATCCTCAATGAATCAACACTTGGGAATGATTCCACCTATATATAATAAAAACAAAAAATCAATATAAATCTAATGAAAAATAATAAGGACTCATTTTTATATTAGATATCGATGAACAATTAGATATGCAGCAGAAATAAACAAAAAAATAATAGAATTTAAAATCATTAAATAGATAAAACAAAAAAATCCATCTATTCAACCTTGATCTCCCTTCCTTACAATGAATAGATACACAAAAATATTCCACAATATGCCTTTAATTTGACAACCAGTAGATATATCTACCCTCCTATAGAAATAAATAAAAGGCCTACGTGGCTTATGAGGTAAATAAAACTAAAAATAAAATCATTAACATACATGGACCAACTATCCCTTATGACATGAGGTCACTCTCCATCCAAACTGGAACATCAATCACTCTAAGAGTGATATAGAACTAAACTTGGAACTATATATATATATTTTCAATATTAAAAATTCCCAATAGGTCACCGTATTCCTTTCTATATGGTTTCCCTTTAATTAATGATCCATTATCATGAAAGTTTTTAAATAAAAACAAAAATATTTTTTCATTTTTAATTACATTTAAAAAAAATAACACATCATAGAAATTTATTGAATCTCTTTTTTAAAAAAAACATTCAAATTTAAAGAAATAAGAAGAACAATAATAAAATTTAACATGCTAGATAAAATTTTATTATCTATTCCTAAGCACAAGGCATAAGAGAGGTCGAATAATAAGTCCCAACAACAACCAAACATATCATATTATAGTAGTTTAGTTAGTTTGGTAGTGTGATCTTGCTAGGTATTGTATAAAAATTCCTAGATTACTTGTCCTAGTCATCCCAGCTAATTACCCAGGGTTCCCATGTTCCATTCTCATTTAAAAAACCCATTTCATAAAAATAACTTATACCACCTAAAACCATTTTCATATTAAAACCATGGAAAACATTTAATAATAACCATGATACATGTAAACTTTTCCATTCCAAATTTAATGGCATAACGTTCATTAATTAAGATACCCTAAGTAAAACATAATAAGAAAAATAGAAAATTCCAACCAACCTTTATAATTTGAAAGTAATATTTACATTTCATGATACCATTCAAAGAATCCCCTTTTTAAAGTATTATTTAAAATCCATGTTTAAGATATAACTTTTGAGTTCCCAAATAACCCTTTTATTCGTACACACACTTGAATTTATATATATAAATAATACTCATATCACTAAACACATTCACACATAATTTTTTGAATATGTGAAATAATATATATTTATATATATCTATATATATGTGTATAAGTATTAAAACTATCACGAAAGGATTTTTATTAAGAGTAATAAGTATACAAAATTTGAAAAAAGAATAAAAACATAATTAAACCCCTTTAATAATTCATATAAAAAATGTAAATAGTTCTTGATATTTTAAAATATCCAATTTCACTTTAAAAACCATCAAAAATACTTTCTGGGAAAAAATAGAACATATTTTTAAAAAGAAGAAAAAATAAAAGGAAGAATCCATTAAAAACTAAGTTGAAAGCTAATTTATTCCATATAAATTTATTGAATGTAATCATTTTATTTATTAAACAATTAAAAATTAAATTTATGAAGATAGAAATTGATGGTTCTAGAATTAAAGAGCCAAACATGGGGAAAACCTAACTAGAACAAGTGCAGATAGTGAGAACCCTTCAAGAATGACAAGAGGAAGGTCTTAGGGGAAACTTTTATGACCTAGGAAACCAAATCCACAAGAAGAAAAAAAAATATTCCAACCCTATAGCCTAGGGTTTATACCACATGTAGTGAAATTATATGGGAATAAAGAGAGGGGAAGAAATAGGAAGAAGAAGTTGGGGGAGATGAAATATTGTCCAAGGATGATCACACAACAAATCAAGTAAAGAATTGGTAAAGGATAGAGGGGTTGTGGAGGGGATAGGTACACATGTGACCCCCTAGGGGATATTTAGTTGTGTGATAAAAAAGGGGTGGGGTATTAGTTTATGTTTTATTATTATTATTATTTTAGTTTTTTAATTCTTTCGAAGAGACACACAGTTTGGTTGCAAGATTTGAGAAACCATGTGCCAACCGTGTGATTAACACTAGTCAGCTGAGAAACCCTTATGGCTTGTAAAAACAACTTTTAAACTATGTTTCAACCATGAAAAAAAACCTCTATTTGGAAATAGGCCTACCCACACATCTACCACATGATTTTTCCAATCACGTGACTAAATTTTGTGACACACATAAAATATTATTTTTTTAAAAAAATTTCCAAATTAAATGACCTGATCCTCTAAAACAAAAATATAGATAAATAAATAAAATAAAAAAATTATGAAATGAGGGTTGGGGTGTGACATATTCATTATATGTGTGGATGATCACGAGTAAGGTTGATTTGTGAATGTGTTGGTTTCCATTAATTTAATTATTTCATGAGTTTTTTGTAATTTTATTATTAAATTAAAATGATAGTATATATATCATCCCCCCATCCTATTATGAAGGGAGTCATGTTCCCACAGTTTCTTTTATGTAAACCCCCCATAACTAATCCTTTGGTTACCCTTACCTATGTGTGAATTAAAACAAATATGTGATGAAAGTTACTTCCAGGAGAACGTAGACGATATAAGGGGGAGTCTCGATGATTCCAACAAAGGAGATACACATGAATATAGGTGGAATGATACAAATCAAACTGGTAATGGTCTAAGGATTTTTTTATCCTAGGGACAATGATTGGTTTATTATCTACTCAATAAACTGGTCATTAAAAAATATCATGATCATTTCACATTAATTTATTTTGTTTCTATCAGGTGTATACTTAAACAAATTATGTTTTTGGATTATTACATGTGATCACATTAATAAATGAATTAATGGGCATGTAAGATGAAATCCGAATAAATTAAATTATATGTATATTTTAACTAGAAATTATAAATCAGTTAAGTTAAATCCAATTAATATTACCAATCATGTAACTAGATAAAAAGGGAAAATTATTCATCAAGATAAAAATATATCAAATTAAAATATTAAATTTACACAGCTTTCAATTACATGATTTATAATCAAATAAATAGATTTAAGTGCTTGTATTTACCTATTAAGGAATATTTTATTGAATGGGGAGTTATAATGATGGGTTTGGTTTGACTTAATAAATTCTACATCAATATAAGTATCCTTCACTAGACTTGTTATAATTTTAGAGGAAACATTAATTGAAATAAAAAAAATAGAATTTCATGATTGGTTATTCCACTCAACGAATCATGGAGCTATGAGTTAAATTAATTGGAAAAGACTTTCCTATATAAATACCTTTGAGTAATTGACTGGGACCTCGCTTGGGTTACAAGAAGTGAAATATGAATTTTTTCATTAGAATTTACATGTGATAGGATATTACAAATATTATTTTGATGGGTATTGTGTTTTGAAAAAATATTGGGAGAGAAAAAAATAAAATTTATTACATCATATCATTTAGTAATCATGAGAAACTAAAATATACTTTTAATTAAAGTAGAATATGGATTTATAAATCATTATTGCACTATAATTATTTATGAAAAATCCAATGTCCATTACAAAATCATCTTTAAATAGTGGTATAGTTATTATACACTTCTATTCTACTAGAATATTTGGATTATGATTTAGAATCCCTTATCCCCAGTCCACCACCTAATAAAGTGATAAAGGGTGAAAATGATTCCTAGAAGAGGTTAATGGAGGATGCATCATATATTCATTGCATAATTTTATCAACTATGTCTAGAATATAATGATTCAATATAAATATATGGATTATTATACCATAAAAAATCATCTCCTGTCGCTTGAGTAGGAGAAATAGAGGCTCAAGATAAATGATATTATCACTACACTATACCAATATAAAATGAAATAAGAGAACCTATACATTTATCATGCATTAAAAATTACAAAAATACATTTAAAATTTTCAAAATTTGGGATCACATTTGGATAAAAAAGCTTCCATTAATCTCATATGACCATACTTTATATCAATATTTTCCAAGTACAGTATGAATAGTATACCACTCATGAATCTTTTATCGTTTCTTAACCAAGAATATATGGAATGGAAGGAATGTTTTTCTTCATCTCTTATTGTGAAAAATGAAATATATGGTTGAAAACACAAGAGATAATACTATGTTTATTCTTTATTTACAATTCACTTGAATAAATACAAATGTTTTTAAGTTAGAAGTATAAGTGGAAGGCTATTTTCTTTTCATGTGGGAAGGGAGACCATTGGAAGAAAAAATACAATGAATTGAAAACGAATCTAGTAGAGACCTATACTTCGTGTAAATTCATCATTACATGCAGTATTTCTATTATACTAATTGGGTTTTAAATAAAATATCCACATTACATATTTTTATAAAAATACAGAAACTAAGAATTAACATAAACACCATGAAGATCATGGTTTGTTTTCAAAGTAACTGAAGAAGGGTGATTCCTATATCAGTAAGAGTATAAAGAAACTTCATTTACAAGAGTAGTGATTCAAGTTAAACTATTGTTTTTTATTAATTTTTTCCAAAATATTTCTCTCATTGTATAATTAGACATAAGGATACATTATTTGATTTTTTGGAATACATGTTTTTATGGTTTTAATACTTAATTAAATAGTTTAGTAATTCTTGTATCATACATATTAAAATAGTTATTCAGTGATAAAATATAATATATAATACTAATACCAGTTGTGGGAAGATAATTATTTTTCAACTATAACTAATAATAATTGAGAATTTTATACACTGAAAAATGTTTAGTCTCATTGACCAGAAACACAAGGTATATTAACAAACATAATTATCAAAATTTTGATGAATAAACGATTAGAAATAATGGTATGCCTCAAATGTTTTGGATTTATCTCAACTACATAGTGTGGAATATTCTATTTTTAAGTTAGACGTAAATTCATGTAGGTAATTAAATTCCTTTATTTTTTATAATGATAGATGAAAGTAATGAATTCACTTGGTACTGTGAAGGTTTTTCTTAAATTATCATTACCTTAATGAAATAATAGTTATGTTTATAATAAAAAATATATCTATAGGGAGTCTTATATATATTGTAATCCTTCTATGATTTATTTCCAGACATGTTTTGTAAAATAACAGCATAACATCTAACCATATCCCAACTAAATTG
The DNA here is from genome assembly GCA_963277665.1 of Viscum album. Classification (NCBI taxonomy): domain Eukaryota; kingdom Viridiplantae; phylum Streptophyta; class Magnoliopsida; order Santalales; family Viscaceae; genus Viscum; species Viscum album. Next base: position 1,241,445,998 of record OY728165.1, on the reverse strand, counting down.
ACTAATGGATACCATATAATGATGAGAATCAATTATTTCATATCCTTAAGTATTTACTGAGAACCTTTTTAAGTATTTTATAGATAAAAACATATATTAATGAAACACGAAGTGCATCTCAGTTATTTATACTATTATAAATCAGGATAGTAACATCCTCAAGATAGAAAGTATTAGTCAAAAATTATTATACATCTATGAGAATCACATATCTATTTTTAGATAGTGGGAGTAGGTAGGCCTTATATAAGTATAGGATTAAAATACATATTAGTTGGCATATGAACACAAAACACAACAAGTGTTTATGGGAGGATTATTTCCAGACATGTGCTACATAGGAATATTAAAACCAAAGCGAGTTATATATATTCACTATGATGGGTAATATATATATATATATGTGTGTATATATTCACTATGATGGGTGGTGTATTTTTTTTTGTTTTAAATAATCATCATAGTGGGTTATATATATGTAAATTATTAATTGAGAATAATTATTCCTATAAGGAAGTAGTGAAAAAGGAAACATGCTACTTTTGAAAAGTATGTATGGATTTAAAAATGGATTCCAGGTACAAAAATACAGAGGCTCTTTATTTTTGAAAGACCTGATACTTTTGGTGAGTATTAATTGAAACTGTAAATGGATTGTATAATTCGTTAATAATAAGCAACAATTGATTACTAAAAGGTTTAAATGACATCTAATACATAGTATAGGACAAAAAATTTACTCAAATAATCCTGATAAATATATATATAAACTCAATTTGTTATAACAATATTCTATAATCATTTCATTGGTCTTTGTATGTCATGGAAATATACCTTGTAGATAATCTTATAGAATATCTCTATATGAAATGACCATAAAGTGTTGGAAAAATTAGGGATAAAGAAAATATGAAAGAAAGTTTTAAGTATTCATTTATATTTCAAAATAAGTGTAATGATCATTGTATGTTAATTTAAAATGAATAGATTTCGAGTGTCTATAAGTAGTTAGTGAGAGTGATTTTAATTTTTAAAGATAGATAGGTTTGAAAACATATAGAAAAACACATGATTAGTCTTATGGTTATTTATGTATAAGATTCCAACTTATCCAAGATTTATTATATAGAGACCCATGTTTTAGGAAAGATGATATACTAGAATAGATTAAGGGGTTTCTAAATCTAAGTCATTATATATAACTAAAATGGTATTGAAAAATACAAGATGTAACAATACACCGGAATTGTTTATAGTGTCATATAGTATTATTGTGATGTATAGACTACATATTACTAAGAGTAATTTAGAAATATATATCACATTCAATGATATATACACACATTTTATGATGATTATTCATAAAGTATGACATAAAAATATTAAATAAGACCAAGATAACTTTGTTGGATAGTGGTCAAGATTATCCAACAGTTCTTGCGAAAAAAATGGATGAGTTCCTAGTAATTGGTGAAATGAGAATACTAGTTTTCTAGGGGGTATAAAACTAGTATTCTTTAGAATAGTGTTATCTAGTATTGTAGTTAAGATAAGGTAGTATAAGGGAAAATAATATTACAACAAGTAGCTAACATATCTATGTTAGAATCAGTATATTGTGGCTTTTGATGCAACCTAATAAGTAAGTTTAGCAAGGATTTGTTCTAGGTTTTCAAATTGAACCCATATAGTAAAAATTATATTATAATCAATTTTAAATATGATATTATTCAGGATGTCAGGGATGACATATGAAAAAGGAATATACTTCTTGATATAATATCTTGAGGTTATTTTAAATATATGATATTACAATAAGAAGATCAACCAAATAAAGCATGCACTATAAAAAAGGGGATGTAGCAATGGTTTTTTGTAGAATAGCAGCAGTTTAAATCACCTCTTATTATCATCACAATGGTTTTAAAAACTGTTGTGTATTTCATAGTCAATATTAATTTAGTGGTAGTATTTTTTAAAAAAATATCAAAGGGAAATATCTAAAAAATGTAAAGAACCACCATTGATATTTTCAAAGGAAGTGTTTTTTAGCGGTGGTTAATCATAACCACTAGTAAGAATATTTTATTTAATGTATTTAGCAGTAGTTTCTAAAAACCATCCCTAAATCAATTTTTTTTTTAAAAATTAAATATAAATAAGTTACATGCAATAAACCAAAACATGAATATATAATAAACCATCATACATACATCATATATCCATAAAGAAAATACAAACATCCATAGTCATCATAACTTCAATCTCAATCAACCCATACATCTATCAACCGATACATCTTTCTGCCTCCACTACATCCACATCACAACCAATATACATCCATGTCAAGACCTATATTGTATATATATTCCTCCACTACATCTCATCAATCGAAGCTGACAACAATATATTATCAAATCTAACAAAAAACAAAAATTAAAACTAAAAATAATAAATCTTAAATACAATATAATAATTGATAAAGTTTTAACATACCACATAAACTAAGAACCATCACGATTTAATTTTGATAAATTTAATGGATTGAAATGGTCAACCTACTACCTACTACAGCCATATACAACCTATAATTAAAATCAAAATATTTAAGAAAAGAAATGTGAAAAAGAAAAGACACATAATATATTAAGATTGCTAAACATAAAATTTGTTATTTTGTTAATAAAATAGAAAAATATTTGACATAAAAAAATTATATGTAATTAAAATCAATTTTAAAACATAAAAATACCTATTTTTGATAAGATTCAACACTTTAAACTAAAAATGGATAAGTAAATATTCTGATTTATTATTAAAGTGACGTGCAATGTGCTTGAAATTTACCTAATAGAACATTTTAAATACTTTGATATCACAACATTTCATATCTTTCAAAAATAAATTAATGGTATATTTCTAGTGATTTGATGTCAATATGTGGTCATTTTCTATGGTTTTGACCATTCCACATACATTTTAGGGTTTCAAAACACTAAAAACACATTTACAACCATAAATGGAAAAACGTCATTCAAAATGACTTTACGTCAGTTCCTACATTTAAAAATTAAATATAAAGTCATTATTACTTTATTTTAGGGAAATACTATATCTTTTTCCTGGTTTCAACTCCCTGAAACTTTTTTAAAGGTTTTTTTTCCTTTAAGAAGTGGTTACTGAGTCATTCTGACTACACCATACATCAGATTTATGTGTTGTCTATGAATACATGTCAAAATTATCATATTAGTGGTTTTATAAATATTTTTTCAATATTTATATATTTTCTATGGATTTAATAATTCCATGCATATTTCAGTTTTTTAAAACATTAAAAACACATTTACGGCCATAATGGGAAAACCATCATTTTGAATGATGTGCCACGAATTTATTAATTTAAAAATAAAATATATGGTTTTTCTCCAAATTTCAGGTAAATATGACATTTTTTATTTGTTTTGACCCCATAAAACTTGTTTTTAAATGTTTGTGTACCTTTAAGAAGTGGTTATTGAGTCATTCCGACCACTATCACACTCGGTTTTTTTCTTTTCATGTCTTGGTTTTGATCCAGTTCATTGGAAATACTGATACTTTTATTGGGTTTTGAGTGAGATTAATTTTTAGTTTTGAACTGACATATATTTCTAATCATCCTACCATTGGTGCCCTATACATTGTTTGGGTGTTTTGTAGAAAAGGGTGGTTACTTCATGATTTGGGCCAACTATGAGCTTATTTCCATATTTAAAAACCAAATTTGATTCTTGTATAAATCCTTCATTTTTTAACATTTTTCAAAATTTCCAATATCCAATTGGCCTCAAATAAAATATTAAAACTATAATACCCTTTTTTACCCCTTATAAATTCATATGAATGGTGAATTTGGTTTATTTATGCAGTTATTCGGCCAACCCGAGGGCCAATTTCCAATTTAAAAGAAATAATTTGTTTTTTATATCATATTAAATTTTTATATTTTTTGATTATTACACCTCAAAATCTAGGAAAATAACATAGGTCTCACCCACATGTTCCATTTTATATCTTTGGAGATCATATTGTCTCGGATTAGGACAAATATTCTCAACTGTTCTCAAATCGTCTAGATTTGAAAAAGGTATTTTGTCTCAATAATAAATCATTCTATTTATTCTATTTTTGAAAAAAATATCCTTCCTGTAGTTCTTACAGACCTTATTATCCTAATAAAGCAGTTTTAAGCCATTAAATTTACACTATAGGTGTAGATCTAAGGGAATGCGATGAGTTTTTCGGTTTCCCAGGTGAGATCCCTTCTAATTTCTCCAACCTCTTCTTCCTCCATTCATTATTTATTGATTTTTTATTCTAATATAGTAATGATAAACCAAATTTTATGTTATTCCATGATTTTTGATTGGGGTTTTGTTTTTTTGGGTCTGGTATTCATAGGTTTAGGGTTTATAAACCCTCAGATGGTGATATCGGGTGTGCGTTTCCATTATGCCAAGGATTTGAGGTAGAATATCCTTTACAAATGCCTTTATCATTTATGTTTTATCATTTTATTATTTTTATCACTTGATATATATGTTTAATAGTTTTTTTATCCTTTGTATAATTTTCTTGGTGTGAAAAATGGTTGTCTAAGACTTGTTTTGTGAAAGGTAGTGTTGTTTTCTCATAAAAGTGCACACCAAGTGTTTGTTTAAGTGTTCCGCTAGCATTCAAAACTTTTTTTGTGAGGTTTAGAACCTAGTTTATGGTATTTTGAACAGGTTATAGTATCGTGAATAAAATATGGCATGCAATTGGTGTTTTATTCCTTATCAAGCTCTTAAAATAAGTTGTATTGTTTAAAAGGGCATGTCATGTGTTCAGTAAATTGTCCGGTTGGATTTTATCTGTTAAGTGTTATTTAAAAATTATTTGTTTGTTTTTATAAAATAATTGGAAGAATTAAAAATTTTATTTTGTGTTCCTTTTATATATTTCCAATTTGTATTTGGTTTTTTAAACAAATGGGTTTTGGTTTACAATATGTTTTGGCCCGAGTGGCCGGAAAAGGGCTCTTTTCACATCGTTATGAAAATGGGTGTGTTTTGAATATGTAACCTAAGTGTTTTAAGGGACTTATGAATGTTGTTTTCTGCTATAAATGGCATGTATACACATCCTTAATAAAAGTTAAATGCATACCATTGTCAAATTTTAGTTTTGATAAAGTCTTAAAGGCACGTTTGACATATTTTTTGTAAAAATGGTTTCCATGTGTTTTTCATGCTTATCATTTGGGGCCACTTTATGGTCCATGAAATTAATTTATTAATTGGTTTTGGGGATACCGAATCATGTTTTATATGTTATTTATTGTTTTTTGGCCTTAAAAGATCATTTTTTGAATGGATTTTATGTTCAAGGCCTCATTATACTCCTTGAAATTGTTTTACAAAACTTTTTAGTGGTTTATTGATTTATGAAAGAAATGTGAAGCATGTTTTTAGGATTTTTGTGTGATTATGTATTGGTAATGTAATTGTTATGTGAAAAGTTTATTTTATAATATGTGTAATTTTATTGAGAACTAAAGGGAATCCCGGGTATCTAGGTGGGCGGACGTGTAATAGTATGCTAGTGATCTGGTGGGGTTTGGACCCTATTTCACATAGCGAGTTTGAAGATGACAACACTAAATAAACTATGATGATGATGTTGGTTTTGGACTACTAGGTTATTATTATTATCAAAACTAGTGGCTCGTGTGCATGATAATGGATATTTATTATGGTAACTTTAACCGAGATGTGAGGTACCTCGGGCTCAGAACTAACTAGTGCCTAGAGGTGTTCCTGTGACTTTTTATCATAAGATATTTTATACTAACCATTTACATATGGTGTTCTTAGTTGGTAAATTCAGTAGTGTGTGTCTTATTTAAAATATCACCTTCTTTAAATCATCCTCCTTCAAAACTATTTTCATTTTTAAGTTTCACCACTTTGAAAATTGTTACTAGTATTCTTGTTTACAAAACATGCAAGTTTTTGTTTTGTAATTTTTATAGCATGAAACCTCATTTGGAAAAACGAAATTTATATCTTTTATTTTAAACTTGAAATTGAAGTTTCTTTTATTTTAAAGTAAGTGAATTGGGAATAGAATATCGGGCTAACCTACTGATTTTTAATACTCACGCCTATAGTCTTCTTCTATTTTTATCCCCTGTGTAGGTTTAAGATTGAGTTTGATCACCTAGTTTGACATGTGATAATTGTGTGGGAGAGTGAACAGAGGGGTTAAATGGAGTTATTTGGTTATCAAGTTTGGTCAGTTGAGTTTTTTGTTGATTTTTTACTTTCAGTTTCTTTTACAAAAAATGTTCAGTTCAATTTTTATGTAAATATATTTTGGGTTGTCCGTTTCTTTCCGCTGTATGTTTGGTTATTAATATTTGGGTTAAATCGCTCCTTTATATACTCTATTGATTCTCTTGGTACTTGTCACCATCTTGGGAGGATTGGGAATGCCTATCGGGACTTTTCGTGGGCTGGCCTAGGTGACCGGTTCAGGGTCGACTTAGGCCGGTTCATGACAAAATTGTATCAAAGGAGGTCATATTTTAAAAAACATTCTTTTTTGAGCACCGTTGTTATTTTTGGGATGTAAAGGTATATGGAGTAGGATTTTTGGTACTTTAGGGGTAATTTAGGGAAGATCATCATGAACTCTTGCTCGTTCTGTTTCTCGGGTCTCCCCAGGAAGTCTGGTTTTATTAGTATCCTTTATTTTTGCAGATTGTTTGGTGTTGGGATATGACAATGGGAGTCTGACTAATGGCCTCCGTGAGCTCCCAGGTCCTGGAAATCCTTGTGGAGCCGGGGCATAGTTCTAATAAGACTCTTTGTGTTGGTTTTTTGTTTGACATATGGCCACCAACCATATGGTCAAGTCACCCACCGATACTAGTTCCCTTTTGTGGGTCTCTTGGAACTTTATTGAATTCTGAATTTTTGTTTTGAAAAATATTGTGTGAGAATTGTGGAAATTTGTTTTAAAGGAAGGATAAGATTTTGAAAATTTTAAAAAAGGGTTTTTATAAATTTATTATAAGAATGGGCTTGGAAGGTTGTGATTTTGTGTAAAAAATTTTGGGGAGGAAGTGAAATTATTTAATGGGATTGGATTTTCTCTAACATAAACTTGTGGTTTGTTGTAATATTTTTTTTTGAAATTATGAATCATTTTAATTTGATTTTGAATATTTGTTTTAAATTGGGTGTTTTGGGATGTTTAAAAGTGTTTGAATACGATGAATTGGTTTTTAAAATTGGTTTTGAGAGGTTTGTTTTTCCCTAGAAAGGGTATTGGTATAAATGGACATAGGATTATGAAAAACAAATTGATGAATTTTATAAAATAGGAAGGGTTTATTTACAATAGCTTGGTTGTTTTGAATTTTGTAAAAATGAAAAAGGGTAGGTTTTTAAGATAATGGTTCTTGATGAATAGTGTTTTGTTTAGTGAAATATTAAAAGGGGTTTGACTTGGTGGTTAGTGTTCCTTTGGCAGGTACTTGATTTTTTTTTTAATGATGTTACTTTTTTTAGCCTTTGGTGTTTTCATGGGTGCTCACATGAATGATTTTATTGATATATGGAAGTATGGACTATATGGAATGGTGGTTGGGTGCCTGGGTGGCCTAGAAATGTGCATGTGAGTGAGACTTGATGAATCACCATTGGTGAATGTTGAAATCCACCAAGTTAGACTATTTTTTTTTCAAAAAAAATTTAGATGAAACGGTGTCTCATTTGTTTATGAATAAAAGGTTATGTGTCTAGTTTTTTCTATCTCTTAGAAGAGTTGTTTATTCAATATGATTACTTATGATCTAGAATTCATTCTCTTGTTGTGTAATGATATGGGATCTTATTGGTGTATAGTTTTCCTAGTAATGTTTAGTGGGATTATAAAGATGTGTTGGATGTTGTGATGTGGCCATGGATAGTTCTCCATTGGAAAACCTTCCTATTGATCAACCTAGGGATTTATTAAAAATGTTAAATAGACCTCTTAAGATGATTCCTCAGACCATTTTTTGGAATATAGAGATGTTTGTGATTGATTTAAAGTGATTCCAAGTTGAGATAATTCTTATGGACATAGTATCTATGTTCGGTGATGTTGATGTGTTTCATCGTATTCCTTGTCCATTTTGCTCCACATTCGGAGTGAGAGAGAATTGTGCTATGTATCTATGAGTTCTTATTTAGATGAAGGTGTTTTGTTTATCAAGTGAGTTTTTATTGAGTGGGGTGATCCTTAGCACCTGACTTCAGTGCAGTAGATGCTTCAAGAATCAGAGCTCCAATCATAGACCTCGGAGTGATGCTTTTCATGCAGTCAGGAAATTGCCAGAGGTGTGGAGTGATCGAATAGGCTCCTGACTCAACCATTTTAGTATGGTAGTTTCTACTATATTGTGGTTCCTAATCACTATGAACTTTATCTTGTCACAATGAGGGTGGTGGAATTACCCCTCACATAGTTTCTATGATTATGCATTCATGGATGTGGGTTTGTGATCAATGTCCATGTGTAGACCACCTGTGTAAATCGGGTGTGGTCTTGGTTTTACCTGTTAATATAGAGAGATTTTTTGGTAGATCCTTTGTTCATTTTGTGGTTTCAGTGGCCTAATTATTGGTTTCACTTCCCTCCCCTCCACAAGTTGTGGATGTCTGGATCCGGGCAGAAAGTGTTGGCTCGGTTCTTGTCACCTCTATTCGGGAGTTGGTGGTTTAGATGTTCATGTAGTAACCCTATTAACATGGTTTTTTATTTAGTTGTGAAATATTTTTGGTGGGACTATGCGGGTGAGCCCCAATTATAGATCATGTTTAATTATTTTTTGTTCATTTCTAGTTGGTCTTTAATGATGGGGAGTCCCACTATGGGTCTCAAATATATTTTCTTTAAGGACTTGTTGGATGGTAGATGTGATTTAATGGTGGGGATCCCATTATAGACTCCCCCCCAATTCATTGGATTTAGTGAGTGATATTTGGTTTGGGTGATCATTGGGTTCATTGGGGGAAGGCCCAATAATCTGGTTCTGAGCTAAGTTGTAAAGGTGGTGGCTTGATCTTTCCATTGATTCGCATGAAGTGGTTGTGAGTTGGTGTTTTGTTTGAGGAAGATGATAAAGTTCCATTGATGGTAAATGATATTTCCTTAGACTGAGAAGAATGATCATGTTGATAAGGAATCCTTAGGCATTTTTTCTATAAGCTGTACAGTGTTTGGTCTTTCCAAGGGTGAATAGTTTTAATGGTGGGGAGAATTGTCACATCTGGTTTTGTTTCCTTTAATGTTTTGGTTTTGATCCAGTTCATTGGAAATACCTATAATTTTCATTGGTTTTGGGTGATATTAATTTTGAGTTTTTAAATTCCCTATATGTCTAATCATCATACCATTGGTGCGTTATATCGTTTTTGGATGCTTTGGAGAAAAGGGTGGTTACTTCATGATTTGAGCCAACTGTGATCCCATTTCCAAATTTAAAAACCAAATTTGTTTCCTTTATAACTACTTAATTTTCAACACTTTTTACTCATTCCACTTATAAATTGTCCTCCACTAACATATTAAAACTAAAATAGAAATTTTGAGCCATTAAAAATTCATAATCATGGTGAATATGGGTTATTTGTTCAGGTATTGGGCCAGCCCGAAGGCCCATTTCTAGTTAAAAAAATAATTTTTTTCTTTTATATATTATTAATTATTTTATAATTTTAGATTAATACACCTCCCAATATAGTACAAGAACCCTAGGAGCACCCCCATGTTACATTTTATCTCTTTGGAGCTCATATTGTCTCAGATTAGGGAAAATATTTTCAATAGTTCTCAAATCATCCAGATTTGACAAAGGTATTTTGTCTCATTCATAGATCATTCTATTCGTTCTATATTTGATGCAGATCATCATACCCTGGTTCTTACATACCTTAGGAGAATATAAAAGGAGTTTCAAGCCATTAAAATTCCTCTATGGGTGCATATATAAGGGAATACGAAGAGTTTTTTTTTGTTTCCAAGGTAAAATTTCTTCTCATTTCTCTTCCCTCTTCTTCCTCCTTTCATTATTTCTGGATTATATATTCTCATAAAGTCGTGATACACTTTGGTTTATGTTATCCCATTATTTTTTATGGAGGTTTTTTTTGTTTGGGGCTAGTTGTAATAGGTTTAGGGTTTATAAACCCTCATATGGTGATATCGTGTAACACCCCAAGCTTCCTCGGTACGTTTCTCTTTAAATAATACCGTAGCGTGTGTTGTATGCATTTTTGTGTTCTAACGCACACCACAACCAATAAAACCAGACTTTATGAATATTAATACACACTTTTTGTTATTTTATAAATTTTATCTTTCAAAATGGACTTAATTTTTGGATTCGGAATATCGAAATTAGCTTAGGGTGATTTTTTGGTATTTTCCTGAAATCTTTTAATTTTTGATGAATAGTGAAAAACACTCAGTTATAGTTTAAAACCAAATTTTTATATAAATAATTATTTATTATATTTAAATTTAATTAATTTCTAAATAGATACATAATACCTATATATGTTTAATGTAATTCATTGGAGTTAGATTAGAATAATTTTAGATATATACAACTTTTATTGAACTTTTCACCGTCTTTTACCCACCCCCTAAGAGAATTTAGAAATTCACATAAAACATATTTTTACTACTTCTATGAGTGGAATTTCGAGAATACAAGAGACAGAGTTAATATCAAGGAGTAAAATGTTGTTCAATAAGATCAGAATAATTTTTTGTGAATAGTAACTTTTTACTTTTATTTACCACGGTTAAAAGTAAATAGGGTAATTAAGGGTAAAAATGATATTATTATTACCCTAAAACATGTCCTAATTCTATTGGATAAGTATTATTCGATCAAACAAATCCTTAGAAATAAAATACGAACCTCTTTGGTCCACTTGGATTGGATTAGGACATTTATTATTATTTAATTCAAAGAAGAGTTAAAAGAGTTAAAATCAAATTTTAATAACTAAATCATGTTTAAAATATAGTAAAAGATAAGATAAATTAGATTATAAATATTCATTATAAATATAAAAAGATTTCGTACTTAATATTATTTTATTTATAAAAATTAGACATTAAATAATTTAATTTATTTATGACACACTGATAATGCAATAATTACCTTATTAGTGAAATATTTAAATAATTGATATTACAAATACCCAAATAAGTATAATTTGAGACTTTTAATGAATTCTAAGAATCTTATTGGTTAATATGACATGTAAGGGTTGATTAAATGAATTATGTTTGAAGTTATAATGTTATTAGGAATTTAGAAAAAACAAAATACCAAATAGTGTCAAAAATGACATAAAACAATTTTTAAAACAAATATTATATTATTAATTGATATTAAATTCCTATAAATCTGAAGTTCATCCAATAGGATTATATAATTATATTCATATCATTAATGAACCACTTGGGGTTCGCTTGGATGTATATAGTAATTTTATTAACCATATAATATAAAAATACAAAGACACATGGTAAATGTCAAACTATTTAACTAAGAGTTAAATATAAATGATAAGGTTGATTTAGTGACCCAAACCTATCTAAAATCTACTAGTTGAAAGAATTTCGACCCATACCCACCTTATCTTTGAAATAATTCACTTTTTATCCATTATAAACTGAATATGAATTTATTATAAAATAATATTTTAAGTTTTTCCTAAGATGCCCCTCACCCCTCTTATAAAAGGGAACTACCCTTCTCTCAAATTCATACCTTCAAAGATTTTTAGATCATCCAAACCATGCCCAAATATTCTCTCAAATTCCCTTAATTCAACCTAGATGCCATAGTTTGATTATAAATCCAACCTAAGGATCCCTTTTGATCAAATCAAAATGAAGAACTTGAAGAAGAGGTAATGTTTTCACCACCCTATTTGAAGTTCATTTCTTCTTCCACTTCTTACTTCCTTGTTATTTCCATTATAAAATAATAAATATAGTATATTATATATACTGTGATGTTATTATAAATATGGTACAACAATATTATGTATTCTATCCATCCCTTGGATGACATGTCACCATACGTGCGTACGTACGACTTACCGTCTCCACGTCGTGGTGTAATTGTTATTCAATACATTATTAATCGGATGGGTATAATAATGATGTGTAATTCATGTAAATAATAAATATAACATGATAATAATTCTATATATATGATTCAAAACAAAATTATATATTATTTAAATATCAAAATAATGATGTTGTCGCTTGTGCGTACGTACAGACTACTATCTCCACGAACGTGATGCGATTCATTCCCCATCGTATCCATTCAAGAATAATTCTCATTTGATGATTAAATGTAATGTTTTATAACTTTATATCATTCTGTATATGAATAAGATACAACCTATCCATAAAAAACAAGTCTTATGTAACAAAGCATATAATGGAAAACAAAATTGTTAACACCAGAAACGACGATAATACTAAGATATTATTAACAAAACAATGTTAAAAGACCATATATGATATCATATTTATGTATATGATTCTTGTATAATTTAATAACAATGATTTAAATATTATACATGACGTTAACCTACCCTTGACCAAGGAAAAGTACAAGGTTAGGGTTAATTTCACAATCTCTTTATTATCCGAGGTTTTTTTAGGTAAGTATCTACTGGGACATCTTTATCATCCAAATCCATGTTTCTTAAAAACGTATTTCAAAACATTATTACTATTTTATAGACTCTGGGTTAAAGTCATTTATAACCTTGTTTGACTTTTATAAGATGTTTATAAAGGAATATTTCCGTCGTTTTCCAATCAAGGTTCTTTTAACCTTTTCGATAGAATTAAGGTAAGAATGTCTTTTTTATCTTTTGCGACGGGTGAGGCTATTTTACACCTTTATAAAATCGTCGAAGCTTCCCTTAAAAGAATATAAAGATACTTTCAAAGTAAATGTTTCCTTTTATAATTATGTGAATTTTAAATGATTTCAATAAATAGATATTTCTCTCAAATAGTTTTTATTTCATCTACGTCAACATCCTTTGATGGATTTTAAGCATATTTGAAGTTGATTTGTTATGATACAAAATATCCTTATAGTATTGAAGATTTTGTGATATTATTGATTGTGGATGTTTTATTTTCATACCATTCATGGTTTATGAATAAAGTATTGACATTTCATATGCTAGTTTTAATATGAATGTTTATGTTATGTTTAAACCTGTTCATATGAGGAATCCATTGGACTTAATAAGTGATGGGTGGAAGCCGCTATATCTCCTTGATGCATCGGTAGGTCTAATGAGAGAAACTAGTGTCTTGGCATAAGGCCTTGACAAAATATTATTTGTAGTCTTGGCACAAGGCCTTGACTATGTGATTATGATAGTCTGGCATTATGCATTCCATCATTATGAAAGTGGTTATTGATACTGCATGTGATTATTCGACTAGTAGAATATCCATGTGAATAAGTAAATGGAATTATTTCAATTTATATTTTTCATATTATGATGAAGTTCAAGTTTAAAAAGCTTTTTTAAGTATAAATTGCCTTAAATGTTTTTGTTTAGTTATGAAAGTTTCCGCTATATTTTTATCCTTACTAAGCATCTGAGCTCACCCATTTCAATGTTTTATTTTTTCCTTGGATGTGAAGAAGTATTTTATGACTGAACTATAGGGATAGTCTAAGGGGATATGAGTGTGGACTATGGAGACTATTTTGTTGTATTTTTAAACATTATGATGTAATGTAAGACTTATGAATGTATCTAGTGTTTCCAAGGCTACTAAACTAATTGGTATTTTGATACATGATCTTTTGTAATCATGCCAATGTTATATAATAATGCACCGAATCTGGGTAACTAGGGTCGGGGTGTTACAGTTGGTATCAGAGGAAGTTTAGTACAAACCTTGGAAGCTATATTTAGATAAACTCTGATTAGAGAACATAGCCCTATGATAAACTTTGAGGATTAGTATAGAAGAACTTCCTATAATTTTGGTATTGTAGAGATTTTTTGAGTTTTACAAGAAATACATCCATGTCTAGATACGAGCAGGTAGAGGTCGATCTAGCACAGATGTACCTAGGGGTAAAACCTGAAATCACCGCTTTGAGCTAGACTCGAACAGGAACTGGTGCACGACAACAGGCCATACTGGACTATTGGTTACAACACTCCCGAGGAATATGGTTAGGATAATTCTCATTTTCTTTACAAACCATTATTAAGGGTTTATGAATATATACTTCCTCAAAGGAAACATTTTTTTATGATTATGGATTATATCCATAAATTTTTCAATTTATGTTATGTGTTTTACAAGTATGGAATTATGTATTTTGATACATAAACTGCTCTAGTTTATGCCATCATTTAGAAATGGCGCCTAGTGGAAGGAATGTAAACTATGTCAATGCACGCACTCCATCTTGGGATTTCCCTCCTGCTCAAGATAATTATGGTGGAGTTGGTGATGCAACTGGTTCGGATCAGCTACTCACTATACTGGGACAACTCACTCGGGTTATGAATAATAACCTTACTCATATGGAGCACCCTGATCCGCAGTGTGGGGGATCAATGTTAGATCTATTCATGAGGAAAAAACCACTAACATTCAATGGGGGTACAAATCCACTAGTAGCTGAGCAATGGATAAATTCCTTAGAGAAAATATTCCATGCCTTGGGGAGTATTGAAAGGGAAAAAGTTATCATGGTAGTTTACCACCTCACTGGAGATACTAATCAATGGTGGTCATTGATTTAAAATATTAAGTAATATTATGAAGTATAAAACAAGTAATGGAGGGAGTTAAAATATATTTTCTTAGAAAAATACTTTCCTCATGACCATCGAGCAGATATGGAAAGACAATTTCCGAGTCTCAGGCAAAAGGTGGATGAGAATGTTGAAAAATATGAGTCAAACTTCACAAGGTTAGAAAGGAATGCCGCATATTATATACGTAACCCAAGAAGTAGGATTGATCATTTCTTTAATGGGTTAAAACCATTTATCCATCAAGCATTAGTCTCACAATCCTTATCATCCTACGAAGATATTGTCTCATGTGCTATCAAGACAGAAAAAGAATTCTCTAAGTCCTATGACTTTAAATCAAAGAAATAGAAGAAGAGATATGCTGATCAATCTAGAAATGGAAATAAGGGGAAGAAGGGAAAAGTTGAATATCCATCCTTTAGTAAAGGTGGGAAGAAACACCCCGCTTAAAAAGAATGGGAGTCTGTTACAAGTGTGGTGAAAAAGGTCACCAAGCTTGTGATTGCAAGGGGAAGAAAGAAGCTACTGATGTTTAATGCTACAACTATAGGGATATGGGACATTATTCAAATGAATGTCCTAAGAATTAGGGAAACTTACGTCAGAAAAGGCCAAGTGATCAAAGAGAATCATTTATTATCACTACTACTGAGGTAGAAGATCCGAAAGATGCGGTGGCAGGTAATTTAATGTTTTCCTCAAGTTTCGAAAATTCATTATTTCATTCTGGATCATCACATTGTTTCATATCTTCCCAGTTTTCTAAGAAAATTAGATATTTCCAATTTGATTTAACTGGGGAGTTTTCAGTTAAAACTCATAATGGAAGTATAATTGTAACAAAGTTTTGTGAATCCATTCCCATTAGAGCATATAAATGTTCTTTATCTGCTGATATCATTGTCATACCTATGATTGAGTTTGATATAATCCTCGGTATGAATTTTATTTGGGACCATGATGCGATTATTTATTTTAAGAAGAAGGCAGTTAAGATTTTTGATGATGATGATAAGGAACACCTTATCTTTAGAGCAGAATCATCACCACCTAATTCTTGTCTAGATCCACCCCCAGTAGCTCAACTAAATTCAATTATTGGGGAGAAAGAGAATGAAAGAATTATGGGTGAGGAAAGGAATGTTCAAATAGAGGAGGTACCTATTGTGAAATAATATGTTGATGTTTTTCCAGAGGGTTTACCTGGACATCCTCCAAAATGATAAATTTAGTTTTTCCATTGATTTAATTGCTAGTTCAAGGCCCATATCGAAGACCCTTTATAGAATGACCACTGTGGAATTGGTGGAACTAATGAAACAACTAGTGGAATTGAGTAATAAGGGATTTATTCTCCCTAGTGTATCTCTATGGGGAGCCCCTATCCTTTTTTTAAGAAGAAAGATGGATCTATGAGGTTATGTATCGACTACAGGGAGATCAATGCTATAACAATAAATAACAAGTATCCCTTACCTTGCATTGATGATTTATTTGACCAACTGCATAGAGCTTAATAATTTTCAAAGTCTAACCTTTGATCTGGATACCATCAGTTGTGTGTGAATAAGGAAGAAATTCCTAAAACAACATTTCGAACCAGGTACGGGCATTATGAGTTTATAGTAATGCCTTTTGGACTGTCTAATGAACACTTTATTTTTATAGATCTAATGAACAATGTTTTCAAGGAATATCATGATGACTTTGTAGTAGTATTTATTGATGATATCTTGGTATACTCCAAAAGCTACAAGGATCATGAATATCACTTGCGAATTATTCTAAAGACTCTGAGAAGACATGAATTATAAGGGAAGTTTAGCAAGTGTGAATTCTGGCTTCAAAAGATTTATTTTCTTGGCCATATTTTCTCTAAGGATGGAATTTTAGTTGATCCTTATAAGACAAGATAAATCCAAGAATGACCAGCACCAATGAGTATAACTGAGTTACACAGTTTTATTGGATTAGCGGTTATTATCGATGTTTTGTCCAGAATTTTGCTTGGTTGGCTAACCCATTAACAAAGCTCACACGTAAAGGGCTTAAATTTGTTTGTAAAAAAGAGTGTGAATAATGTTTCAAATAACTGAAGAAAATATTAGTCAATAATCCTATATTGACTCTACCATCGAGGAATGATGGGTTTGTTATTTACAGTGATTCATCGAAGAAAGGTCTTGATTTTGTCCTTATTCTGAATGATAGGGTTATTTCCTATGCATCATGATAGCTAAAAATTCATGAGAGGAACTATGCTACTAATGATATTGAGTTATAAGATGTAATCTTTTATTTGAATATTTGGAGACACAATCTCTATGGTGAGAAATGTGAGATTTATACTAATAACAAGAGTTTGAAGTATAATTTCTCACAGAAAGAACTCAACATGAGGAAAAGGAGATGGCTTGAACTACTCAAGAATTATTATTTCACAATACACTACCACCCAGGGAAGGCAAATAAGGTGGAAGATGCTTTGAGAAGAAAGGATCATGGATTTTTGAACAAGATGAGAGTCTAAGGGGATCCTATTTTCATTGATCTAGTGAAGATGAATATGGGAATTACCATGGAAGGTGAAATATAAATACTTTTTTAAATGGTTTCCCAACTATATTTAATAGAAAGGATAAAGTGTTCTCAGACTGATGATGAAGAAATTTCAAAAGAATATTAAAGCTGTGATTGATGGGAGATTGAGTGACTTTGTGTATGAAGATGGAATTTTGATATTTGGGAGGAGACTTTGTGTTCCCGATATACCTGATCTAAAAAGGGAATTGTTGTACGATGCTCAAAGTTCCAATTTCTCTATTCACCCTGGGATCACCAAAATGTATAGGGATTTGAAGGAAAAATTTTTGTGGGACAACATGAAGAGAGAGATTGCTGATTTTGTGTCAAGATTTATAGTTTGTCAACAAGTGAAAGCTGGAAGGCAACATCCTGGAGGAGTCATGCAACCTCTTACCATACATGAGTGGAAATGGGATAATATCACGATGGACTTTGTCATGGGACTTCCAAAGGCTCCTAGAAGGAATGATGCAATATGGGTCATTGTTTATTGTCTTACCAAATCATCACATTTTCTTACTACAAGAGAAGATCTACCACTTGAACGTCTAGAAAGGCTATATATTTATAATGTTTTGAGACTTCATGGAGTACCCCTATCAATTTTTTCTGATCATGATCCACATTTTACATCAAGATTATGGAAGAGTCTTTAGAAGGCCTTGGAAACTGAACTTCGTTTGAGCACTACTTACCACCCCCAAACTGATGGACAATCAGAATCAACTATTCAAACCTTAGAAGACAAGTTGAGATCTTTCTCACTTGAATTTTAGGGTATGTGGGATCAATATTTACCTCAGGTGGAATTTTCCTATAATAATATCTTTCATTCAAGTATTTGGATGGCATCATATGAAGCTTTATACAGAAAGTGATGTCGCACACCAACTGTTGGGATGAAATTGGTGAAAGAAAACTTGTAGGCCCAAAACTAGTGGAGGAAACGATGGAAAAGGTGAAGGTAATCCAAAACCACATCAAAGCAGCTCAAAGTAGGCAGAAGAGAAATGCCAATAACTGGAGGAAGGATTTGGAATTTCAGGTAGGAGATCATGTCTCCTTGATGGTATCTCCATGGAAGGGATTTTTAAATTTTCGTAAGAATGGAAAATTTAGTCCCAGGAACATTGGACCTTTCAAAATTTTAGAACGAATCAGGGCTGTAGCTTATCATTTGAAAATTCCACCAAATCTCTGCGAAGTTTACAATGTGTTCCATGTATCACTGTTGAGAAAATACATGCCTGACCCAACGAATGTACTCACCTATGAGGAATTAGAATTGGAACCCGATCTGTCTTATTGAGAAGAGCCTGCCAAGATTCTTGATATGAGAGAACAAGTACTGAGAAACCGAACGACTCTTCTGGTAAAAGTTCTATGAAGAAACCCTAAGATGGAAGAGGCTACGTGGGAACCCGAGGAACTTATGATGAAGAACCACCCGAGTATTTTTAGGCAGTAATATTCTATAAATTTTGAGGATGAAATTATTTGAAGGAGGGGAAAATGAAACACCCCAAACTTCCTCATTACTCTTCTCTTTAAATAATACAATAGCATGTGTTGTACGCAACTTCGAGTTCTAACACACACCACAACCAATCAAACTAGCTGTTATGACTAGTAATAACCATTTTTGAAATTTTATAAACTTTATCTTTCAAAATGTACTTCATTTTTTGGATTCGGAATATCGAAATTAGCTTAGGGTGAATTTTTGGTATTTTTCTAGAAACATTCAATTTTTGACGAATAGTGAAAAACACTGAGTTATAGTTTAAAACTGAATTTTTATTTAAATAGTTATTTATTTTATTTAAATTTAATTAAGGTAAAAATAGATACATAATACCTATATAAGTTTAATGTAATTCATTGGATTTAGTTTAGAATAATTTTAGATATATAAAAATTTTATTGAACTTTTCACCGTCTTTTACCCACCTCCTAGGAGAATTTGGAAATTCACATAAAACATAATTTTCATGATTCTGTGAGTGGAATTTTGAAAATTTGAGAGACACAGTTAATATCAAGGAGTAAAATGTGGTTCAATAAGATAAAAATAATTTTTGGTGAATAGTAACTTTTTTACTTTTATTTACCACGATTAAAAGTAAATAGGGTAATTAAGGGTAAAAATGATATTATTATTACCCTAACACATGTCCTAATTCAAATGAATAAGTATAATTAGACAAAAAAAACCATATAAATAAAATATGAACCTCTTTGGTCCACTTGGATTAGATTAGGACATTTATTATTATTTAATTCAAAGAAGAGTTAAAAGAGTTAAAATAAAAGATTAATAACTAATGTTTTTTGATATAGGGTTATACATAATATAAATTCGATTATAAATATTCATTAGAAATATAAAATCATTTCCTACATAATGGTATTTTATTTATAATTTTTAGACGTTAAATAATTTAATTTATTTATGACACAATGATGATGCAGTAATTACCATATGAGTGAAATATTAAAATAATTGATATTATAAATACCGAAATAAATATAATTTGAGACTTTTAATGAATTCCACAAATTTTATAGGTCAATATGACATGTTAGGGTTGATTAAATGAATTATTTTTTAAGTAATAATTCTGTTATAAATTTAGAAAAAACAAAATCCCAAATAGTGTCAAAATTGACATAAAAGAGTTTTTAAAACAAATATTATATTATTAATTGATATTAAATTCCTAAAAATCTAAAGTTCAACTAAGAGAATTATATAATGATAGTTATATCATTAATGAACCACTTGGGGTTCTCTTGGATGTATATAGTTTTTTTATTAATCATATAATATAAAAATAAAAAGAGACATGGTAAATGTCAAACTATTTATCAAAGAGTTAAATATAAATGATAAGGTTAATTTAGTGACCCAAACTTGTATAAAATCTATTATTTGAAAGTATTTATACCCATCCCAACCTTAGTCTATAAATAATTCACTTTTGAGCCATTATAAACCTAATATGAATTTATTATAAAATAATATTTTAAGTTTTTTTTAAGGTGCCCCTAACCCCTCTTATAAAAGAGAAATCTCCATCCTCTCAAATTCATTCCTTAAAAGCCTTTTGGATAGGACAAAACCTGCCCAAATATTCTCTCAACTTCCATCACTTCAACATAGAGTCCTTAATTTGATCATAAATCCATCATAAGAATCCCTTTTGATCAAATCTGAAGGAAGAACCCGAAGAATATGTAATGTTTTCACCACCCTCTTTCAAGTTCTTTTCTTCTTCCACTAATTCTTTACTTGTTATTTCTATTATAAAATAATAACTCAGGTATATTATATATATTGTGATGTTATTATAAATATGGTATAACCATATTCAGTATTCCATCCATCCCTTGGATGACATGTCACCATACGTGCGTACGTACAACTTACCATCTCTACATCGTGGTGTAATTGTTATTCAATACATTATTATTTGTATATGTATAATAATGATGTGCAATTCTTGTAAATAATAAATATAACATGATAATAATTATTTATATATGATACACCACCAAATTATATATTATTTTAATTTCAAAATAATGATATTGTCTCTCGTGCGTACGTATGGACTACAGTCTCCACAAACACGATGAGATTCATTCCCCATCGTATCCATTCAAGAATAATTCTCATTTTAGGATTAAAAGTAGTGTTTTAGAACTTTATATCATTCTTGATATTAATAATATACAACCAATCCATAAAAAAATGGCTTACATGACAAATCATATAAAGAAAAATGAATTCTTTAACACCTGAAATGACGATAATACTAAGATATTGTTAACAAAAAATGTTAAAAGAGCCTTTATGATATCATATTTATGTATATGATTCATGTATAATTTAATAACAATTATTTAAATATTATATAGTAGGTTAACCTACCCTCGACCAAGGAAAGGTATAAGGTAAGGGTTAATTTCACAATCTCTTTATTAACCGAGGTTTTTTTACGCAAGTATCTACTGGGACATCTTTATCATCCACATCCATGTTTCATGAAAATGTATTTCAAAACATTCTTACTATTTTATAGGATATGGTTTAAAGTAATTTATACCCTTTTTTTACTTTTATAATATGTTTATAAAGGAATCATTCCTTCTATTTCCAAACAAGTTCCTTTTATCCTTTTCGACAGAGTTAAGGAAAAAATGTATTTTTTAACTTATACGGAGGGTGCAGCTATTTTACGCCGTTATAAAATCATAGAAGCTTCCCTTACAAGCTTATAAGAATATTTACAAAGTATATGTTTCCTTTTGTAATTATGTGACTTTTAAATGATTTCAAAAAATAGATATTTCTCTCAAATAGTTTTGATTTCATCTATGTCAACTTCCTTTGATGGATTTTAAGATTATTTGAAGTTGATTTATTATGATACAAAACTTCCTTATAGTATTGAAGGTTTTGTGATTTTATTGAATGTGGATGTGTTATTTTTATACCATTCATGGTTTATGGATAAAGTATTGACATTTCTTATGCTAGTTTTAATACGAAAGTATATGTTATGTTTAAACATGTTGATATGAGGAATGCTTGGACTTATTAAGTGACAGGTGGAGCCCACTATAGCTCCTCGATGTATCAGTAGGTCTCATGAGACAAGCTAGTGTCTTGGCACAAGCCCTTGAAAAAATCTTATTTTTAGTCTTAACACAAGGCCTTTACTATGTGGTTATGATAGTATGGAATTTTGCATTCCATCATTATGAAAGTGGTTATTGATATTTAATGTGATTATTCGACTAGTAGAATATCCATGTGAATAAGTAAATGGAATTATTTCATTCTATCTTTGCCATATTATGCTAAAGTTCAAGTTTAAAATGATTTTGTTTTAGTTTTACATTGCCTTAAATGTTTATGTTTATTTATGAAAGTTTATGCTATATTGCTATCCTTACTGAGCATCTGAGCTCACCCCTTTCAATGTTTTATTTTTCCAGGATGTGAAGAAGTATTTTATGTCTGACCTGCCGGGATAGTCTGAGGGGATATGAGTGTGGACAATGGAGACTATGTTGTGGTAGTTTTTCACTTTATGATGTAATGTAAGACTTATGAATGTATCTAGTGTTTCCAAGGATACTAAACTAATCGGTCTGTCGAGACTTGCTCTTTTGTGATCATGCCAATGTTACGTAATAATGCACCGACTCTTGGTAACTGGGGTCGGGGTGTTACATATCGGGTGTTCATTTCCATTACGCCAAGGATTTGAGGTA
The DNA here is from genome assembly GCA_963277665.1 of Viscum album. Classification (NCBI taxonomy): domain Eukaryota; kingdom Viridiplantae; phylum Streptophyta; class Magnoliopsida; order Santalales; family Viscaceae; genus Viscum; species Viscum album. Next base: position 1,241,423,208 of record OY728165.1, on the reverse strand, counting down.
GGATATCTCTTAAACATGCAATTTTCATTTAAATTTCATAATTTTATTATTGTTAGATCCTATTATATATGTTTATTATTGTTTTTTATCCTTTGGATAATTTTCTTGATGTGAAAAAGGGTTGTTTAATCCTTGTTTTGTGAAAGGTAGTGTTGTTTTGTCATAAAAGTGCACATCAAGTGTTTGTTTAAAAGTTACTCTATATTTCGAAACTATTTTGTGTGGTTTAGAACCTGGTTTATGGTTTCTTAAATGTGTTCCAGTATCTTGAATAAAATATGGCATGGAAGTGGTGTTTTATTCCTTTTCATGTTCTTAAAATAAATTTTCTTGTTTTAAAGGGAATGTTATGTGTTATGTAAATTGCCCGTTTGGATTTTATGTGTTAAGTGTGATTTAAAAATTATCTGTTTTGATTTATAAATTAATTAGAAGAATGAAATATGTTATTTTTTGGTCCTACTATGCCGTTCCAATTTGAATTTGGTTTTACAAACAAATGGGTTTTGGTTTACAACATGTTTTGGCCCAAGTGGCCGGAAAATGGCATGTTCCATATCCTTATGAAAATGGCTGTGTTTTGAATATGTAACCTGAGTTCTTAAGGGATTTATGATTTTGGTTTGATTCTACAAATGGTGTGTATACACCTCATTGATAATATTAAAATTAATACCTTGGTCAAATGTTTGTTTTGAGAAAGTCTTAAAGGTCCGTTTGAGATTTTTTTTTGTAAAAATGATTTCCATGTGTATTTCATGTTCTATCTTTTAAGGAAATTTTATGGTACATGAAATTGATATATTAATTGGTTTGCGGCTTCGAAATATTGGTTTATATGTTATTTATTGGTTTGTGTCCTTAACATATCATTTTTGAATGGATTTTATGTCTAATACCTCGTTATGCTCCTTGAAATTGTTTTACAAAACTTTTTATCGGTTTATTGATTCATGAAAGAAATGTGAAGTGTGTTTGTAGTCTGTTTGTGTGTTTATGGTTTGGTAATGAAATTTTTATGTGAAATGTGTATTTGATAATATGTGTAATTCTATTGAGCACTAAAGGGAATCACATGTATCTAGGTGGGAAGACGTGTACTAGTATGCTAGTGATCCGTTGGGGTTTGGCCCCTGTTTCACGTAGCAAGTTTGAAGATGACAACACTAACTAAACTATGATAATGATGTTGTTGGGGGACCAATAGGTTATGGTTATGCTCCTTACTAGTGTCTCGTGTGCAATAAAATGGATATTTATTATGGTTACTTTCACCAAGATATGAGGTACCTGGGGATCACAACTAACTAGTGCCTATGGGTGTTCCCGTGGATTTTTCTCATTGGATATTTTGTAATCACCATCAGAATATGGTGTAATTAGTTGGTAAATTCAGCAGAGTGTGTGTCTTTTTAAAATTTTACCTTCTTTACAGAATCCCCCTTGAAAAAAAATTCATTTTGAAGTTGTACCACTTTGAAAATTATTACTATCATTCTTGTTTATATAACACACAAGTTTTTGTTTGGTAATTTTTATAGTATGGAACCTCATTTGGAAAAAATACATTTATATCATGTATTTAAAACATGAAATTGATATTTATTTTATTTTAAAGGATGTTCCTTGGGATTATAATATCGGGCTAACCTATTGAGTTTTAATAATCATGCCTATAGTCTTCTTCAGTTTTTAGCCCTTGGTTTGGTTTTGGATTGATTTTGATCACCTTGGGAAACGTGTGATCATTGTGTCGAAGAGTGACCAGAGGGGTCACCAGGAGTTAGTTGGTTATCAGGTTTGGTCAGTTGAGTTGTTGGTTTAATTTTACTTTGATTTTCTTGTACAAATAATGTTCAGTTCAATTTTTATGTAAATATATTTTGGGCTATCTGTTTCATTCCATTGTTTGTTTGATTGTTTATATTTGGGAGAAATAATTACATTGTGTAATATATTTATTCCCTTTGTTCTTGTATCCATCCTGAGAGGATCAGGAACGCCTCTCGGGACTTGTCGAGGGATGGCCGGGGTGACTGGTTCAAGGTCGACTCGGGCTGGTTCGTCACAACCACACTGCATGTCGGATTGACATGTTATCTATGTCTACACATATAAAATAACATAGCATTGATTGTGTAATGAATTGACATCAATATATGATTTTTACTATTTCACATATGTTTTAGTGTTTTAAAACACAAAAAACACATTTACAACCATAATGGGAAAATGTCTTTCAGAATGACTTTTTGCCATTTCCTACATTTCAAAATAAAATATATGGTTTTTTTCCCTTAATTTTAAGGTTATTTGATGTTGTTTACCTGGTTTTAACCCCCCAACACTTGATTTTAAAGGTTTTTATACCTTTAAGAAGTGGTTACTGAGTCATTATGACCACACTACACGTCGTATTTACATGTTTTCAATGTGTACACAAAAAAATAACTTAGCGTTGGGTTTCCAATGATTACACATCAATATGAGGTTGTTTTATATGGTTTTTATCGTTACACGCACGTTTTAGTGTTTTGAAACACTAAATACACCTTTACTACCCTAATGAGAAAACCATCATTTAGAATGACATGATTTCAGTTACAACATTTAAAAATTAAATATACAGTCATTTTACCTTCATTTTAGGGCAATATGACATTGTTTTCCTAGTTTTGACCCCCCAATAATAGTTTTTAAATGTTTTTAGACCTTTAAGAATTGGTTACTGAGTCATTATAACCATACCACACATTAGATTAACTTTTTTTTTCTAAGTGTACATGTGAAAAATAACTTACATGTGGGTTTCCAATTATTTTATGTCAATATGTGGTCTTTTTCTATGGTTTTGACTATTCCAAAAACATTTCAGTGTTTTAAACACTAAAAACACCTTTACATCCATAACGGGGAAAATTAAATTCAAAATAAAGAACTGTCAATTAATACATTTCAAAATTAGATATATGGTTTTCCCCTAATTTGAGGGAAATATGATGTCTGTTTCATGGTTTGACCCCCTGAAACTTGTTTTTAAATGTTTTAATACATTGAAGAAGTGGTTATTGATTCATTCCAACCACAATGCGTGTCAATTTTTTTTTCTATGCATACTTATCATAAATAACATAGTGGTGGTTCTAAAATGATATAACATCAATATGTGGTTATTTTCTATGGTTTTGATCATTCCACACATGTTTTAGTGTTTTAAAACACTAAATATGCGTCTATAGACATAATAAACAGACTGTCTTTAATAATGATGTGCTATTAGTTCATGCATTTAAAAATTAAATATAAGGCCATTTTCTCCTGATTTTAGGTAAATCCTACATCATTTTTCTAGTTTTGGTCCCCCAATAATTGTTTTTAATCGTTTTTGTGCCTTTAAAAGTTGTTACCAAGTCATTCAGACCACACCACATGTCATATTGATGTTTTCTCTATGTATACATGTCAAAAATAACTTGGTTTTGGTTTTCAAATTATTTAATCTCAATATGATATCTTTTTCTACGGTTTGGACTGTTCCACACACTTTTTCGTGCCTTAAACAACTAAAAATGCGTTTTATAGCCATAACAGGATAACCATATTCCAGAATGATGCAACATTGGTTCCAAAATTTTAAAATTAAATCTACAATTATTTTTCCATTATTTCAATGAAATCCAATGTTATTTTCTCAATTTTGACTCCCTGGGGAATGTTTCTAAAACATTTATAGCTTTAAAAATTTCTTATTGAGTCATTTCGAGCACAACACACGTTGAATGGACATGTTGTTTTCATATACATGTCACTAATATTTAAACAGTGGGTTTCCCATGATTTCACATCAATACAAGAATGTTTGTTATTTTTTGGATCCTTAAACATCCATTTTAGTGTTTTAAAACACTAAAAATGTATTTACACGTATCATTGGAAAACCATAACCTGGATTGACATGGAGTCAGTTCCTATATTTCAATAATAAATATTTAGTTGTTTTCCTATGATAACTTATGTAATAATTAAATATTTTTTAAAAATTATAATTGTAAAACTAATATATTATTAATAAAATTAATTATTTAGTATACCCTACCCATTGGTGTACTCTTTTACACCCTATCTAGTCACACCTCCCATCATGCCCTATCCAGTCACACCACACCTCATTTCCGATCTGCTTCGCACCTGCACTACATTCTATATTCAAAGGAACTGGGTGCTCGAAGCTGTTACCATAGGTTTAATACAAACAAATTTGGTCTATTCAATGGTTTTTTACAATGAGTGGTATTTTAAACTACTAAAAAATTATTTAGTAGAAGTTAAGTAAACCTCCATGTATTTCATGGTCAAAAATCATTTAGTTATGATTTTTATCACTGAGAAATAGTTTTTATATGTGTTGTTTTATGGGCACTCTCAAGTATATTTTTATTCAGTTGGAGACAATTTTTTTACAAAAAATAATATGGAAAATTTAATGAGGAAGCTCACTGCCTCACAAGCAAGATGCCTAATAATCTTCCCATAGATTCCGGTAATGTCACTATCTTACTAGTAGTCTCTGGTACAATAGAATGACTTGGATCCACAAAATATGATGGTAGGGGTGGTGTCCTCCGAGATACTGATTGTTTAGGATCCTATTTTTTTTGTTCTAAGCATTCCTACATTTTAAACAGTTAATTTATATTAAATGTATAAAAAATGAAAAAATAAAAGTTAAAAAAAAATAAAAACTAGAAAAATGTATATATATAAAAAACACATATAAATGAGAAATTGTATTATATTTTCATTACCAATTTATACATTAAATTATCTTCATCTTCATTATCTTCATTGTTATCAACCTACATTGCAAAGAGTCATTCATTTTTACCCTCTCTTGCAAGTTCTAATATTTTTATATTTTCAAGAATAAACTATTAAATGTTTTTGTGGTTGATGAGGTTCACGATCACAAAGAAAAAATTGAACTTCCTATCCCATATCATATAATTCTATCTAATTTATGTGTACAAAAACACTCTAAACTTCATGTATTTTATCATCCATATAACAAACCATATTTTATTTGTAAATCCAAGATAAACGGACCATGTTATTTACGCTCACTATTATCCATCAAATGAGAAAATTTGACAGAAATAAAATGTAACAAATCATTCATTATACCTCTATCAGTGTTGACCCACCTGCATTTGAATAAAACAACTAAAAACTAACCATAATAGTTTAATTCAATTATTTCATTCAGATTCCCATAGTATCCCACATCTTTAAATGTAAATAAACCACTATTATGAGTTTGCAAGTATTCTTCATGAAAAATTGTATAAAACCTGAAGACATTAATATTGTAGTCATCAAATCTCTTATCTTGCCTCAGTGGAACTTGAGCCAAAATCTTCAAATCATTCAATATTTCAGATTGATTGTAAACATTAATTATCTTGAAAAAAAGATATAATCTGTCACTTTTAACATAGAAAAAATAACCACACATCAATAATATTAATATGAGTATACAATCACACAATGGGTGAACCATTTGACTAGCTTCTTATAAATAGATTTTATTAATTCCAGCTCATTTTTAGCTTGATCCCAAAGTCACCTATTTTCTTATAGTCACAATTAATCAATAAATTGATATAAATAACACAATTGAGTATCACATATCTAAATTATTATAGAAACTCAAATTCTATCAGTGTAAAATTTGACCCCATTCCAATTGGTCGTCCAATAGTTGGAAATACTGATGACTGATTTTTAGAATTAGAATTAGTGAATATGTTATCAGCCTGTCCATCTTGATTGAATCTAGTCTCAATCCCATCAAAATAATAAGAACATAAGGTAATAAACTTTTCATCTATGTAACCTTCATTAATTGAGCCTTTTAGTTGAGATTTATTCCACACATATGATTTCAAATGACCTAAGTCTCTAATGAAAAAAAATAAGAAACATATTAAAAAACATTTCTGGAATGATTTGATAAAATAGAATTCACAAATGAAAATAAAAAAATTTTCAATGTACCTATCTATTGGATAAATCCATTATTAGTGTATTGGTCCACCATTTTTAGATTCTTAAACCAAATGAATAATCAAATGAATCATGACTGTGAAGAGTGAAGGGGGAAATAAAATCTCTAAATGACATAGTGTCAAAACAATTATTTCATGAAGTTTATCAATCTTGGTTGGATTTAGAGTTTTTCCACAAATCTCTATGAATTTTTTTAAAAACTCAACCAGAACGACATTTACATTTTTTTGGTAAAGTATTACTATAACAACCCGACTCTTTATTCCATATTTAAACATGATTTATTACATAAAATTGAACTTAATACAACTCAGAAGATCTATAGGTCTAGTTTATTTGTAAAATTAGGTATATTATATATCAACTTTGTCACAACCCGAACCTACACGGGCTCAAGCCGAAACTACCCCAAGCCCACCTCCATAGGCCAGGGGCTGGAAACAAGTGCCAAAGGCTAAACAACTTGGGGAGGCCTTTTCCTAAGTACCTTTAGACACACACACACATCCCACTCAATGAAGAAGTGAATAGTACAAAGAAAATTATAGTACCAACTTCTATAAACTAACCACAAAGGTGCATAGACCTCTAAGTAGTACAAAGTGAGTGCTGGAGGTAAAATGAAAAGAAAAGGGAAAAACACGTGCCCAACCAAAAAAGTGCCACAACCCGACAACAGGTAAAAAAAAGTAAAACTGTTTGGAGAGTCCCACACCTGGAACCTGACTATGACCACCACACGTGGTCCAAGATCCCGAACACTTAAGCACCTCTGTAGTCATGAGCAACCTGTCCATCATCTGCAAGGGCACAAAAAGTGCGAGCAATGCCCAAGCAGGGTTGAGTAAAAAAATACTATGTACGATACCCTGAAGGCTCGAGGGAGAAACAAAGTAGGTACCAAAGAGTGAGCAGTAGATCAAACAGGGAATAATAAAAGAGTACAACAGAGAGTGCAGTAAAGTGTACAATAGAGTAAGAGCTCAACCCAACAAGATAAAGGAAGTAGGCTCTCTCAAAAACAAGGAGCTAGAAACAATGAGAAGATGAAACTTCTCGTCGAGTTTTCACTACCTATAGTAGGAGAGTAGACTCATCCAACCATGAGAAGCTAGACAAGGAAAGCACATGGCATACCCCACGCGTCTTCGCCTCTCCTATAAGGACAATATCCAAACCCAAGGAGTGGGTACTGAAACAAGCTATATAAATATCCATATTCTCCATCAAGAAACCTGAAAATGATCGTAAGGGGATCTCCATACTGTAGCTCAGCCCACGAAAGGGAGTAGCCAACAGTCCCAGAAGTAACCACCATTGATGCCTAGCATCCTGCACGTCTGCCCCGAACTACAAGCCATGGGGCTCAAATCACCACACTATGACACTATCCTCTTTGGGCGGTACTGACTCGCCTGCACGGTTTTAGGTCGCGTCACAAGGATGCGTCTTGGAAGGGAAAGTTCCCCTCGTACATGAGAGTTCTGGGGAATGTCAAACCACACCTCTTCACTGTCACACAGTCGAGAAGATTTCTCAAAGTCAAAGCTGTCACATCACTGACTTGTATAACCAAGGGTGCCACTCCGGTAGTCACAGATAAAATCCACATACTAGCCTAGTAGAAAGGACTGAGTCTGAATGAAGTCGTTGAGTAACCCACTGCCCATCCCTGCTGAAGGGTAAACATGAAGAGGTCTACGGGTAACCCACTGCCCAATATCTGCTGGAGGGTAAACCCTAATATGTCGGCGGGTAACCCACTACCCAATCTCTACTGGAGGGTAAACCCTAAGAGGTCATTGGGTAACCCACTACCTAGTCTCTGCTGGAGGGTATACCCTATGAGGTCATTTGGTAACCCACTACCCAGTCTCTAGTTGAGGGTAAACCCTAAGAGGTCTTCGGGTAACCCACTACCCAGTTTTTGCTGGAGGGTAATCCCTAAGAAGTCAATGAGCAACCCACTGCCCTGCCCCACTAGAGGGTAAACCTAAGGAAGTCGATGAGAACCCCACTACCCAGCCCTGTAGGAGGGTAAACATAGAACTGCTCTGTCCATCCCTATTGGATGGTACAACACTGGCCAATAGAACATGGAGTGGGTATCGTGTAACCACCCAACTCCAGAACAATTCACCTAGTAGAGGTTCATTGCCCGTGTAGTGTGGGTCATGCCGATACCTGGAGCTCTGCCTAGAGAAACACATCACGATAGATCACAGAAGGAGGATATGATATCGATACTCATCAAGGGAATCTATGCCCAGGCTCACTGGGGATCTGTACCATACTGGAAACAACCTCCTGGGTAAAGGATCGGTGCCCGCATAATGTATTGGTCACATCGAATCCTCAAAAACTCTACCAAGAAACACAAAGAAACATCATACTGAAATCCCACATAGCTAAAGGAAAAAGGGGAACACAAAAAACTCTGCCAATCACACCATTGAGAACAGAACATGGGGAAACCACTCAACCCTGTTTGTCTAAACCATCATGAATAGAGGGACTCTCTACGTCGCGAGAGATCAATGGTACGTATGGCAGAACAAGGCATGTACAAGGGTCAGGACCTGACCCTACCCGGGCTAGAGCCCCAACTACCCCAAGCCTGCCTCTATAGGCCAGGGGCAGGCGACAAGTGCAGATGTCTAAAAAACTCAGGGAGGCAGTTTCTTAAGTACCTGTACACACACACGCAGCCCAGTCAATGCAAAAGCGTAGAGTACACAGAAAAGTAAAGTACCAAATACTATAAACTAAACTCAAAGGTGCATCGACCTCTAAGCAGTAAAAAGTGTGTTCTTGAAGGTAAAATGATAGAAAAGTGCAAAACATGCGCCCAACCAGAACAGTGCAACAACCCAGCAACATGTAAGCAAAAGTAAAACAGATTGGAGAGTCCCACACCTGGAACCCAACTACGACCACCGCATGTGGTCCAAGCTCCTGAACTCCTAAGCTCCTCTGTAGTCATGAGAAACCTGTCCATCGTCTACAAGGTCACACCAAGTGTGGGAAAAGACCAAGCAGGGGTGAGTATAAAAATACTTAGTAGGATACCTCGAAGGCTCGATGGAGAAACAAAGGAGGTACCAAAGAGTGAGCAGTATATCAAACAGGGAATAGTAAAGGAGTAAAATAGAGAGTGAATTAAAGAGTATAGTAGAGTAACAGCTCAACCCAACAAGATAAAGGAAGTAGACTCTCCCAAACACAAGGAGCTAGAAACGGTGAGAAGATGAAACTTCTCGTCGAGTCTTTTCTACCTATAGTAGGAGAGTAGACTCATCTAACCATGAGAAGATAAACATGGAAAGCACGTGGCATAACCCACGCGTCTTCGCCTCTCTTTGAAGAAGAGTAACCAAACCAAAGGAGTGGGTACTAGAACAAGGTATATACATATCCATATTCTTAATCAAGAAACCTGAAAAATATCGTAGGGGGATCTCCATCCCGTAGCTCAGCCCAAGAAAGCGAGTAGCCAATAGTCCCAGATGTAACCACCATCGATGCCCAACATCCTACACGTCTGCCCCGAACTGAAAGCCAAGGGGATCAAATCACCACAACCTGACACTATCTACTTTGGGCGGAATTGACTCACCCACACAGTTTTAGGTCGCGTCACAAGAACGAGTCATAGCCGGGAAAGTGCCCCCTGTACTTGAGAGTTCTGGGGAAAGTCAAACCACACCTATTCAATGTCACACAGTCAAAAGGTCTTCTCAAAGTCAAAGCTGTCACATCACTGACCTGTACAACCAAGGTTCCAGCTCCGGTAGTTAAGGAGAAAACTCACATACTAGCTTAGTATAAAGTACTAAGTCTGAAAGAAGTCATTGGGTAACCCACTACCCAGCCTTGCTGGAGGGTAAACCCTAAGAGGTCTGGTGGGTAACCCACGTTCTAGTATCTGCTGGAGGGTAAACCCTAAGAGGTCGGTGGGTAACCCATTTCCCAATCTATACTAGAGGGTAATCCCTAAGAGGTCATCGGGTAACCCACTTCCCAGTCTCTGCTGGAGGGTAAACCCTTAGAGGTCATTGAGTAACCCACTGCTCAGTTTCTGCTGGAGGGTAAACCTTAAGAGGTCGTTGGGTAACCCACTACCCAGTCTCTGCTAGTAGGTAAACCCTAATATGTTAATAAGAAACCCACTACACAACCCTATTGGAGTGTAAACCTGAAGAAGTCGATGAGAAAACCACTATACAGCCCCGCTGGAGGGTAAAATTGGAACTGATCTGGCCATCCCTACTGGATGGTACAACACTGGCCAACAGAACATGAAGTGGGTATCGTGCAACCACCCAACTCCAGAATAATTCACCTAGTATAGGTTCAATGGCCGTGTAGTGTGGGTAACACCGATACCTGGAGCTCTGCCTAGGGAAACACATCATGGTAGATCATGGAAGTATGATATGATCTCGATACTCGGCTAGGGAATCTACACCCTGGCTCAATGGGGATCTGTACCCTACTAGAAACAACCTCCTTGGTAGAGGATCAGTGCCCACATAAAGTATTGGTCACACCGAATCATCAAAAATCTACAAAGGAACATGAAGGGATGTGATACTGAAATCCCACATGAATAAAGTAAAAAAGGGGAACCAAAACAACTCCGCCAATCACACCGTTAAGAATAGAACCAGGGGAAACCACTCAACCCTGCTGGTCTAAACCATCATGAACAGAGGGATCCTCTACATCGCGAGAGATCAGAGGTACGTAAAGCAGAACACGAAACACATAAGGGGCCCACATGATGTGTGGCTTGATCTCATCTCCAAACCACAAACACAAATATTCCCGGGTACAACTACAAAATGTACCTCCCAACATTCTCGTATACTCCCAGAGTATATCACATCTCTAGCCCAAAGGCCATCGAACACATGGCACCCAAAGTCAGCGCGAAGGGTGAAAACATAATTTCGCCAACCTGCTTCCTCCACGACCCTATCACGACCAACCATATCTCTTCAAACATAAACTTCACTCACTCGGGAGTGAACAAGATCACACGCCAAGGGTTTTCATCCAAACACAGCAAGAAGAACCGCCACTAGAGCACCTTTCGTGCTTCCACATTTAATGAGATCTCAAATGAGACTCTGCACATACAAACAGATCGCACCGTTTTAATCCTCGCGAAAAAACACGCGAGATCGACTATTTACTTGCCTCCAATAGAAATCCGACATAAAAGTTGTTCAACAATACTTTACGCACGAACGGGGTCCCGTGGTCCTGTGCCTCGGCCCCGAAAATAGTCGGGCGCATCGAACCATTTTGATCCCCTCGGAAAAACGTCAAATTGACCGTTTACATGCATGGAATGGATTTCCAGAGAAAAATATGCATTTCTCTAGACCACACACTAGTGGTGATTCGTGGGTCCCACATCCTGGTCTCGAAGCGCAACGAACTGATCGCACCATTGTGATTCTCTCGGAAAATGACACTAGATTGACTTTTCCATTGTTCGAATCGGACACCTAGTGATAAAGATGGAAATCACCGCCAAATACCCAAAACAGACCTCATGGGGCCCACGCCACCATTTAGAATTAAAGTGGATGGATTACGCCATTATGATGCCCTCGGAAAAACACAAAGAAATGAATGCTCGCATGCACCGAACAGACGTACGATGAAAAAGTTACTAATCGTTGCTCGCAGCTTAGAAGACGGGCCATGGGGCCGACACCTCAACTCTGGTTTCAATGCCCGAAAATCCCTTTCAAATATTCTTCTCGATGCTAGGGACGCAACACCACTGACGACGCTCAAATCAAACATTGGATGTGTCTACGCCGCCCAAAACAAGCACCCCTGGAAAAACGAAAATCCACTTAATGGGCGTGTCACACCACCGACGCCCCCCATTTCGGGAATTAAAACCCCCGTAAAGCATATAAAAATGATCTTCTCTATTTAAGGGATGCTTCACCACATACGAGAATCGAATCCTACTTCTGGTCTGAGTTCCACGAGCATTTTAATTTTTATTAGATGAAAAATGGTGGGTCGGGCTGGTTCGGCCGTCCCACCATTCGCCTGGACTATCCAACCCACGGGCCGAATCTCCTTGCCCAGACTGAATTAATCTGGTCCATTTCTATCTCCACAATACTTGCAACATGCGGGTCCGTTTCTTCCAGCCGGGGTCTGAAGACCCCGGTCTCCCGCACGTGCCGACCGGCAAAAGCCGGTCGGGCCGCGTCGTCGCTCCCCGCTGGTGCCCCACTCCGCTGGCGCCCCTCAAGACCGCCGCCGCCCAGCCGACGCCACCACCTCCTAGGAGCCCCTCTGCACCACCACCACTAAAGACCTCCCGACCGACCATGCCTCCACCTGGACCTCGCCGGACCAGCCAGAACTGCCGTAAAACCACCCAAAAACACCCTGGACTTCATCAGATCACTGTGGTCACCTCGGGACTCAGATTGTCGAACCGAAATAGGCGTTGGAAAGAATAGAACGATAACTACTCGTATATTGGATTAGATAGACAATTTAATAGAGGTTTCGTGCTTTAATTTATGATCGATGTAGATGAGGTATTTGAAAACAAATAAAGCACGATCATACCTCGGGGCTTAGCCCATCACTTCGCAACGATCTGCCGACCAACACACCTTGGCGAGGAGGAGGAGATGGAGGAGAGATATTTGGAGGAGCTCTCTTGATTGAGATTCCTTCTTCCATAGGATGAGAAATGAATAAGGGGAGAGGTAGGCTTGGACTTAAATAAATAATTAAATGAAATCCTTAATTAAGTCTTTTTAATCCTCCAACGGTAGGCCTGTTCCTGAACCCTCAGTGGGGTGGAGATTAAGCCTCTCCTTGTGTAAAATCCATGTTCTGAGCTCAACGGAATTTTCAATATTTAATTTTGAGCTTCCATTTGACAGTTATAAAATTCAACGCCCAAGGCCGCTAAATTATGAATTCTCCCCCGATGACATTTTTCACAGAAAACCCACACCTGTGAAAATTACACACCTCAAAGGGTAAGCGGCATGCTCCAGTCTCAATGGTGCCCTCGGTTCTACTGTTCGATCTACGGTTTAAGAGTTATTTTATTTATTTGGCTTGCCCAATGCGAACACACTAAAAATTTAAATTCGGCCACACTGGGCCTCAGAATTTCACATCGTCTGAAGGTGGTACTCTAGAATAACATCAAGAATATTCCAAAGTCTTTTATAGCAAAAATTGGGCTCTTACATCATTCCCTCCTTCAATATTTTCATCCCCAAAAAGAAAAAATAGGGAAAAACTGAGGGTACAAATTCCACACCTGTCTCTCCTGTACCTAGAAGAACTCTTGCACAATTATGTGTCACTGTGCATAGACCAAAGTATTTGGTACATTTGCATGGGGTCTACCCTCACCAATTATGTGCATAGGTGCATGAACAACTCTACTAAGGTGAGTCATGAGGGAGATGTTATGCACCCAACCCAGCCTATGAGTTTAGGGAAAGGTGGTGGGGACCTCACCATCCCTTCACACGGTATCAAACGACCCAAAGGACCTCGGGGGTAGCCCACCTCTCTGGTCACACCTCTACGTCACATGCTACGACTGGAATCACCGTTTAGATATGGGAAAAAGCCCGGTGATTCCCTCCTTTAGAATATACATATGGTAAAACACCAAAGATATCTGGTCACGCAAGGTTTCACAGTCGATGTCTCACAACCAAGAATCTCATACATGATCGGAAAGAAATGGAGTTGACAACATCGACTAACTGAAAAGGTTATACGCCTCCAAATCTACCAACACAGGGTTACAACTGACGCCCTGCGTCACCCTGGTAACAACTCAAGCAAGGATTAGAGAGAAAAAGAATTTCACCCACATAGTCTAATAATTATGTTGCAAAAAGTAGAAGAGACATAAAGTGTGCCTCTTGTCACTTCATGCTTTGCAGGATCGTAAACATCCAAGGATCGCAGTTGTCCCCGGTCCCAATTGTCAGCTCCTGGATCCTGACATGGACCACCTAGTGGTGATGGGAAAACCTCGTAATGTCATCCCGTGCTTCCAGTTTCTCCAGATCCTCTGCAAGCACCACCTCTCTAGGTACCGCTCCGATCACGGTGCTGCCTCTGTCGTGGTGGTGCTCCTGCTGCTTTCTCGATGTTCTCAGCAAACATGGTTGGGTAGTCTCGTGCCAAGTGACCTTGCCCATCTCAAGCATAGCACCGATGCTCTTTAGGCTTCCCTAGTGACCTTCGACATCACTGTGGTGTATGACCCTACCCCTGGGTCTACTCATGGAAGGGTATACTTGGTTGAGACCCTGTGCTTTGCCAACACAGTAGTGGATGACAATGTCTATGAAACCGGTGGGTGGAAGGCCGCCTGTGTCAAGGTTATGTCTACTGACGCCTACTAGCCGTGGAAAACGTCTCGGCTCCATTGTGCCTACTGCAACCACCAACTGTAGAATGTTACAGGAATCTCTTTGTCACCAGCACCTGCTCTAGCACCTCAACAAAAGTGGGAATGCTCAAGGGTACTATGACAGCATGAATCTCTCTATGGAGACCCTACTCGAACTTACATGCTTAGAAGTTTCCATAATGGACCAAATCTGGGTAAAAACATGCACGGTCTGCAAAACTAGTCTCGTACTCAGTCACCGTCATCCATCCCAGCTGAAACTGTAGGAGATCCTGGATCTAAATGGAGCATAAGCAGAATGGGTAAAACTCCTCACGAAACTGCAGCTGAAAGTCGCCCCATGAAAGTGACGACTCATTAAGTAACTAAGTCACCAGACTCTACAAATGCCCACCTGCTCCATGGAAAAGGATGGTTGCCAAAGCCACCCTCTAATCTGCCGGTGTCTGCACAAGCCTGAAGAGGAAAACCATTGTCTCGAGCCAATCCTATGCTTCCTGAGGGTCTGGATCACCACTAAACCTCAGCGGTCTCTGTCACTGGAACTCACGGAGCGTGCTCAGCCTGTGCTCAAGCTCCTTTTTCTCTTTTTGAGTTGTCTACTCCTCACCATGTGGGGGTGCTTCTACCGGACCACCCTGAGAAACAGACTGGAATAATGAGTCCTGAACTGAGGCCTTGTATCTCACAAGGTCTTCGTCACGAACCAAAGATGGTATCCTAGCTGACTGTCTTCGCAGAGACATCCTGAATGTTATGAAGGAGTGTCACGGTCAAATGAGTATATATGTATATAATAGTAACAACAATGGGGATCTGACTCAAGAAGGACAGTCAAGTGTCAATCCTATGTAATTCATAAACCAATTTCCCTACAACGAATGTCTCAGCATGCCGAGTCGACATGTAGGTTATCAGGGTCCTGGTGAATGGATACGTCAGCCACTGCATCGTCACTATATTCCCGGGCCTGAGAGCCACTATCGAGACACTGTTGCCCTAGATCCCAACCAATTTTTTAGGGACTTTCAAACAACGTCCTAAGGAATGAACCAGCTCGGATACCACTTTATCATGACTCGACCCTACCCGGGCTCGAGCCACAACTACCCCAAGCCCACCTCCATAGGCCAGGGGATGGCGACAAGCGCTGAAGGCTAAACAAGTCAGGGAGGCCTTACCCTAAGGACCTGTAAACACACACGCACCCCACTCAATAAAGAAGTGAAGAGTACAAGGAAAAGTAATATACCAACTTCTATAAACTAACCACAAAGGTTCATCGACTTCTATGCAGTACAAAGTGAGTGATGAAGGTAAAATGAAAAGAAAAGGGCAAAACACACGCCCAACCAAAAAATTTCCACAACCCGACAATAGGTAAACAAAAGTAAAACAGTAGGGAGATTCCCACACCTAGAACCCGACTACGACCACCACACGTGGTCCAAGCTCTCGAAGGCTATCAAACACATGGCACCAAAAGTCAGCGTGAAAAGAGAAAATGTAATTTCACCAACTTGCTTCCTACAGGGCCCTAGCACGACCAACCATATCTCTTCAAACATAAAATTCACTCAAACATGAGTTAAAGAGATCACACGCCAAGGGTTCTCTTCCAAACACAACAAGAAGAACAGCCACCGGGGCACCTTTCATGCTTCCACATTTTATGATATCTCGAATGAGACTCCGCACATCCAAATGGATCATACCGTAGTAATCCTTGCAGAAAAAAAATGTGAGATAGACTATTTAATTTCCTCCAACAAACATCTGATGTAAAATTCGTTCAACACTGCTTTACGCCCGAGCGATGTCCCATGGTCCTGAGCATCGACCCCGAAAACAGTCAGGCACATTACACCATTTCGATCCCCTAGGAAAAACACGTTGAATTGACTGTTTACTTTCATGGAATAGATTTCCAGAGAAAAAGATACATTTTGTCATACCGCACACGAGTGGTACTTCGTGGGACCCACATCCCGGTCCCGAAGCGCAACGAATGGATCACACCATTGTGATTTCCACAGATAACTACACAATATTGACTATTCCTTTGTACGAATCGGACACCCAGTGATAAAGATGGAAATCACCGCCAACTCCCAAAATGGACCTCGTGTGGCCCGCACCACCATGCATAATTAAAGTGGGCAGATTGCGCCATTGCGATGGCCTCAGAAAAATACCAAAAATGACTGCTCGCATGCCCCAAACAGACGTCTGATGAAAAAGTTGCTAATCACTACTCACAGCTTAAAAGATGGGCCGTGGGACCCAAGTGTCAACTCCGGTTTCAATGCCCTAAAACCCCTTGGAAATATTTGTCTCGACACCAGGGTCACAACACCACTGACGGTGCTAAAATCGGACATCGGATGTGTCTGCGCTGCCCAAAACAAGAACCCCCCCCAGAAAAATGCCAATCCTCTTAATGGGCGTGTCGCGCCCCCGAGGCCCCCCGTTTTAGGGATTAAAACCCCCTGAAACCACCTAAAAATGTTCATATCAATTTAAGGGATGCGTTACTGTATAAGGAATTCAAATTCGACACCTATTCTGAATTTTATGGGCGTTTTATGTTTTATTAGATGAAAGCAGGTGGGCCTGGCCGGTTCGGCCGGCCCACCATGCGCCTGGACCTATCTGCCAACGGGCCGGCTCAGCACGCCATGACCAGATTAAGCTGGTCCGGTTCTATCCACATGGGACCCAGAACACGCGGGCCCTTGTCTTCCAGCTGGGGTCTGAAGACCCCGGTCTCCCACATATGCCGGACGGAAAAAGCCGGTCCGGCCGCATCGTCGTGCCCTGCTCGCGCCCCTCTCCGTTGGCTCCACTACAGATGGCCACCGCGCGGCCAACGCCACCGCCGCCTATGATCCCCTTCGCCCCGCCTCCACTGAAGACCTCCCGACCGACCACGCCTATGCCTAGACCTCGTTGGACTGGCCAGAACTGCCGAAAACCATCCAAAAACTCCCCGGACTTCGTCAGATCACTGTGGTCGCCTCAGGACTCGGATTGTCGAACTAAAATAGGCATTGGAATGGTTAGAATGATCCCTACTCGTATATGGGATTCTATAGAAAATTTAAATAAGGTTTCATTCTATAATTTTAGCTTTATGTAGATGTTGTTATTGAAAACAAATAACACATGATCCTACCTCGGGGGCTTAGCCCTTCGCTTCGCAACGATCCGCCGACCACCACACCTTGGAGAGGAGGAGGAGATGCAGGAGATATTGTTGGAGGAGCTCCCTTTATTGATTTTCCTTCTACTAGAGGATGAGAAATGAATAAGGGGAGAGGTAGGTTTGGACTTAAATAAATAATTAAATGAAATCCTTAATTAATTCTTTTTAATCCTCCAACGGTAGGCCCGTTCTCGAACCCTCAGTGGTGTGGATATTAAACCTCTCCTAGGGTAAAATCCATGTTCTAAACTCAACAGAGGCCTTAGAATTTTCTTTCGAGATTCCTTTTGAACGTTATAAAATTTAACGCCTGAGGCTGTTAAATTACAAAAACGCCCCAAGTGACATTTTTCACAGAAGGCTCACGCTCGAAAAAATTACACCCCTCTTAGGGTAAGCAGCACGCTCCGGACTCAACGGTGCCCTTGATTTTCCCATCCAAGTTACCATTTAGGAGTTATTTCATTTCTTTGGCGTGCCTAGTGCGAACGTACTGAAAATTTAATTTCGGCCACACCGGGGCTTAGAATCGCACGCTGTCTGAAGGCGCCACTCTGGAATAACATCAAGAATATTCCAAAGAATTTTATAGAGAACACCGGGTTTTTACAAACTTAAAATATGAAAAGAAACATCTTTTTTGAAAAATTCTTTTTCATGACCAATAAATTCCATCGTACTTAACACTTCATGGGATAACCTGAGTACATATATAAGAAAAGGGTGATATATAAATCCCAGTAAGAGAACGAACAAAGCATAACATAAGGAATACAATAAATGTTAGAAAATAGGAATAAAATGAACATGAATATAAAGTCATGATTTATCATGGAAATAATAACATAAAAAATGTGACAACAACATACAACATGATAATAGAATGATTGAAGGATTACTTCACATGGCGGATCCTGAGTCAAAGCTCATTGCACATATATGATCATGAGTCAAAGATCATTTCACATGAAAGAGCATGATTAAAATCTCATTGAACATTAAGTATCATGATTCAAATCTCATTTCACATGATGTATCATGATACTATACATTTCCCAATGCATTGGAGTGCTATCAAGGCATACCCTTCATAAAAATTTCAATATCATGCTTAAGTGTACCACATAGATTATATAACATGGATTAATTAAACAACATATTTTATTCCATGATCTAGACATGAAGAATACATACATGTAAGATCTCGATCAATTTGAGTATGTGCATAAAGGTGAATACCCTTGATAGGGTAATGGGTATGGTATTCACTACACAATTATTTTGGCATGGTAAATTGTGGTTCAATTTCACCAACACAACAACATCATATAAAAATTCATAAAATGTGTTAATGAGAGTGAAATGGGTCTATCATAATTTAAACATGAAATAGAAAATAATAGGGAAATGGAAGTACATTCACCAATATATGTAATTGGAAATAAAAGGCCAAACATATTAAATAATCTTTAAGAAATATGAGAAAGTAAAAGAACCCTTACAAAATTTCGGCATGGTGATGGGTGTATATAATGGTTATTTGGAAGGTTAAATGAGAGTGAAATGGGATATAATCATTTATAACTTGATTGTACAATAAGTGGGATAGTCAATAATGTATCCCAAGATAAGTAAATGGAAATTAAAAAGGCATATCATAAATGAAGTGCTTGATTAAAATAGGAGATAGAAAATCCATTACGGAATTTTAGCATGGTGACGACTTAGTTAAGGGTCCAAATGATGGAGTATAAATGATATCACAAATAGATAACATCAATGGAACTTTAAGGTAATGATTATAAAAAAATTTGAATACAAGTAATTGAAATTAAAATAACTAATCCCAATAAAGTTGCTTGAATTCAAAGGTGAGGAGAGAAATCCATTACAAAATTTCATCATAGTAACGACTTATGTATGAGTAAAAATGAGATATTTTTAATTTTATAACATTAAAATAATATAATTTTTATAGTAAGGGAATCATAATAACTGAATGAAAATATAAAAAAATGAAATTATAAAGACTAATTTCAAGGAAGGTTCTTGAATTGAAATAATGTGAGGAAGGTGCAGATCCCTTACTTCGATGTGTGACTTAAAAGGCTTAGAATAGGATCATTAAGAGAGTGGGGCTGATTTATGAGGACTCTATGGAGTAGATAGATGACTGTGTATGAGATTCAAGGATTTTTAGTGAATAGAAATTGGAGCTTGGGTGGGTTTATAGAGGAAATGATGAAGATTTATTTATTATTTTGGTTTTGGAAACTTCATAAACAATTATTAAAAACAAAAAACCATTATATGGTTTTTACCAATGGTTTTGATCAAAGGGTAGTGTTTTAAATTATTTTATACGGCCAAGGGCCGAACTTATTAAAATATTTCACTTATTTATGTGGAGGTGAGTCACACTCTTAAAGAAATGAATTTAAAATCATAAAATATATTATATGTCATAGAGGATTCATAATGGATTTAAAAATAAATAAAATAAACTTAAAAAAATATTATTTTAAATAGAAAAAATATATTTTTCCGAATATACCTTTGATTGTATTTATTACATCATTAATATACCATTATGATGTCTTAAAACACACTATATATTTATACTGTATTTAATTTTTACCCATAAAATTGATTGTCTAAAACAATTATGAAAAATTTACCATTGGATAATTTGAAAGTCTAGATTCCAGAAATGATATACATTTTATCCAAATAATTTTATAAATATGTGAATTTTAAATTTTTAAATAAAAACTAACATTTATTAAAAATGACGGGTTTTTGAAAATACCAAATTTTCAAGCCCTAATAAAAATTACATTTGACTTCATAAAGATTATATTATCATTTAAATTTTAAAAATTAAATTATTAATAATATTTTATTATGATATTATTTATTTCAAAAATCCGTTAATTCATCATAATAGATTTCTTATTTGAATTTAACCAAAAATACTATTTGATCTATAAAAATCATATACAAAGTAACAATAATAGGAAGCAAATATATTTAGTATTTTATAAAAAAATAATGCACATAATCTTATTTCTAGGTTCTTTATAAATATCCCTTTATCACACCAGCATATACCCTGAGAGTGAGGTGCGCAATGGTAGATATTTCATGGTGCTGTTTGGTGAACATGGTTTGTTCTATGATGTTGATAAGCATGAAATTCTATCGTAAATTGTTTCTCTCATGCTTATGTTGTTTAATATTATCTTGGGATTGATATAGGGAAAAGCACAGAAATTTTAGCTCCATCAAAAGCTTTGATAAATGGGATTCATAGGGTATGATCCTACTGGTTGAGTCCATCAATTCCTTTGTTTGTTCCAAAAGGACTAGTTAAAACCCTATATTTATACAGGTCCTGTGATCACTGTTCAAAAAATATATTATCAATTTTAAATATACTTAATGGAAATTTAAAATCCAATTTTATATAATGAAATAAGTGTATGTTTTTTCTATAACCATAAGACATTTAATTAAATCAAAATAGAAGGAATTTTATTCATAAATGTTAAGGTTGTTACAAACTTCCCCCTTAAAAAATTTCACCCTCAAAATCTACTTTTCCCATAATAAAACAGAAGAGGGTAAATATACAAGTTCACCTCCTCTATTTCCCATGTCACTTATTTAAACTTTTGGTTACTCCACCAAACTTTGATGAGGGCAATTGTCTTATTTCATAGAACTTTATCTCTAGGATTTAAGAATATCACCAGCTACTCTTCATAGGAAAGGTAATTATCCAATGGTACCACCTATAGATTGATTACAAGTGATGGGTCTGGTATGTACTTTTTTAAGAGTAATTCATGGAATAAATCATGTACTTGAGATAGGTTTGGTGAGAGTTCTAGTCAATAGGCCACTACTTCAATGCGATCAAGGATCTCAAAAGGGATGATGTAACTTAGACTAAGACTTCCCTTCTTCAAAAATCTCATCAATCTCTTCCATGGAAATATGAAAATAAATACCATTTGTATGAAATTTAACCCTAGGTCACGTCGATGACTGTTAGGATAGCTCTTTTTTTGACTCTGAGATGCTTAGATCTACTGCTGTATGGTCTTAAACATATACACCATTTCATAGACCATTTCTAAGCCTATAATTTTTCACCCCCCAACTTCATCCCAACATGAAAGTGTTCTTCACCTCTTCCCTTAAAGGGCTTCATATGGGTCTATTTGGATGCTTGAGTCGAAACTATTTTTGTAAGAGAAATCCACCAAAGGAAGATGTTGGTCCCATATGCCTTTGGAGTAAATTGAGAAAACTCTCAACATGTGCTCAAGTGTTTGAATAGTCCACTTAGGTTATCCATTAGTTTAAGGGTGGTATTTTTAACTGAAGTTCATCTCAAATTTTATAGAATACTCGAGACTTTTCCAAAACAAAGAGGTGAGTCATAGATCTCGACCAGAAATAATCGATAGTAGTAATCCATGCAGTCTTAACACTTCTCTGATATATATATCCATTCCAGTTTATTCAGTGATAAATCCTCTCAAATCTCAATGAAGTGTGATGTCTTTGTAAGATGATCCAAAATAACCTAGATATCATTATTTAACTTGGATATATTTAGAATTAATGTTACAACGTCTATGATGTATTTTACCATTTCAATGTTGGTATGTGTAATGGTTTCACAATACCCTTGGACTTCTTCCTTTTAGCCTTCACTTAATGATATACGAGACACATTGATGTATATTTTATGATCTTATTCTTTATTTTGTTCCACCAAAAGTGCTCTGAAATATTTTAATACATCTTTGTGTTTCGTAGGTGAATAGTGAAATTCGAACTATGTGCATTATCCAAATGTTATTTCATTAACTCAGGATTTTATGGAACACAAAGTCTTGGCCCATATCTCAAAATTCCTTTTTCATTAACATTGAACTTCAAGGATTTCCTTTTTATGATCGTTTCTACTTTCTTCTATATTCCCACATAATATTTTTGAGAATCCATTAACCTTTCTAAATTATAAGGTCGAGGAATCATTAGTGAAATGATTGATGGTGTTCCTTTATTTATGATTACCATGCATATCTTATTCAATTCTAATAAGATCAGATGCTTCTTGAGTCTCATCATTGATAGAATTGATGGTTTTTTTCTATATAAATAATCATCCACCGTGTTCTCTTTCCAGAGATGGCAGTGGATTGAGTAGTCATAATCCTTTAGAACAATAACCATCCTAATTGGCACATATTAATCTCTTTCTATGTGAATATATATTTGATAATTTTCTGATCTTTATATATTTCACACTCTCCTCAAATAGATAACTCCACTAGATTTTTAACTTAAATATCAAAGCTACAAACTATAGATCATGTGTCAGATAGTTTTTCTCATGATTGTTTAACTGCCTTGAGGTATAGGCAATGACAATCATTTTTCTTCAACACACATCCCAATCCCTTCTTTGAAGCTTCAATGAAAATTATGAAATGATCCCCACTTCTGGGTAGTGTGAGAATAGGGGAAGTGATAAGCCTCTTTTTCAACTACATGAAGCTTTATTCACATTCATAATTCTAAGATAATTTTACTCCCTTATTAGTTATCTTGTTTAGAGGGTTTCATAGTCATAAAAAATTTCTCACAAATCGGTGATAATATCCAGATAACCCAAGGAAGCTACAGATATCTCTTATAGATGTTGGCCTCGACCATCGATCAATTGATTTTAACAAGTAATTATCTATAGATGTCACATTACATGAGATTATATGACCCAATAATGAGACTTTATTCAACCATATATCATAGTTGTACTTTCCACAGAGCTTCTCCTTTCGCAATGTCTCTAGCATAGTGCTTAGATTCTCCATATTCTCGTCTTTGTTTTTGGATTGTATTAGAATATTTTCTATAAATACCACCAAATATTTGTCAAGGTAATCCCAAAATAATATATTCATCAAGTCTATGATGATTTATGGAACATTAGTGAGTCTAAAAGGAATCAATATGAACTCATAATGCCCGTACCTTGTACAAAAATCAGTCTTGGGGATATCCTGCTTCTTCACGCTTACTTGGTAATATCCCGACCGCATATCCAACTTGGAGAAGTGATGTAATCCATGTAGCTAATAAAAATATTCATTAATTTGTAGAAAATAATACTTGTTCTTTATCACAATTTTATAGAGCTCCTGATAATCAATGAAAGGATTCATTGACCCATCTTTATTCTTGACAAAGGACTGGTTTACCCCATGGTGAAGCACGTAGGTGTATAAACATTTTATCTAGATTTTCATTCAGTTTTTTCTTTAACTATTAATGTTATACAACAACCATTCTATACAGAGTCCTAGATATTTTCAATTATCCAGGTATATGTTCGATAAAAAATTTGACATCTCGTCTAGGAGGAAGACCAGACAATTCTTCAGGAAACAAATCAACATATTCCCTCATAATAGGCATGTTTTCAAGGATGATCCTTTCATTAGAATCAATCATTTGAGCTAGATACTCTTTATAAAAATTCAGTAATATCTATTCTTGAGATTATGGTGCTAAAGAAGATTCATACTCCTTCTTTCACTTGTATATAATCAGGGGTAGATTATCCATATAGAGAGTGATTTTCCTATCACGGTAATTAATGTTAGATCTATATAGATAAATCCAATCCATGCCCATAATTGCATAAAACTCCATTAATGTAAGTATGAAAAGGTTTTGTAGGAAGTTCAATCCAAAAATTATGATATGGGAGGATTTATATACACAGGATTCAATAATTTCCCCATTTCCTGTTTTCACCGAAATCTCTACTTCCATGCTTTGTTGTGCTGTTTGAATAGGTCTACTAAACTTTCGTGATGTAAAGGAATACATAGAACTATGTAAAATTACCCTACATTTAACTTTTTAATTTTGGTTCTACTTTATATAATATATACTAAGGGATTATTACTTTTAAGCAATCAAACAAATAAAGGTAAACCCAATGAAATTAAATAGATAACTTATAAATTACATTTATCTCATTAACATATGAGTTTATAGGTTTCAATCTACACAATGAATGATCTAATTACTAACATATATTCTTACGGGATTTTTTTTCTTTTTTCCCTTAATTACAGTTTATAATGAGATTATGAATTTACCAAAGAATATCCCTTTGGAGTTTCAAACCAAGTGTGTAGTAAGTCCCATTTCTGTGTATCAGGTTACCCCAAGTCAGGACTAGAAAACCGTATCGAAGTTGTTACAACTAGGTACATATGTGCTAGTTTAATGTCTTCTTATAGTATCCATATATGGATGTATTTTTTTATAAACCACTTACTATATACTTACTAAAATTTATGGTTGTTTCCGTACACTTAATATTATCCTTAATTGTTTTCACTAGGGTTTTATAATCCTAATCCCCCCAAAAAACATATCCTTTGATACCAACTATTAAAAACCTGCTCTTTATATCATATTTAAACATGATTATTTACATGAAACTTCACATAATATAACATATAAGATCCAAAGGTCTAGTGTCTTTGATAAATTAGGTACATTACATAACAAATTAAAACATGAAAAGAAACATCCTTATTGAAAACTTATTTTACATGACCACAACAATACTTCTTACTTAACACTGCATGGGATAACCTAAGGACATACATAAGAAAGTGGTTATCTATAAATCCCAATATGGTAATAAACAAATCATAACGTGTGAAATACAATGCATTTAGACAATAGGAAAAAAAGAAACATGAATATAAAGGCATGATTTATCATGATAATCATAAAATGGAAAATATGGAAACAACATACAACATGATATCACCATGATTCAAGGATCATTGAACATGAAAGAGAATGAGTAAATTCTCATTTAACATGATTTATCATGATGCTATATATTACCCAATGCATTTGAGTTCTATTAGGGCGCACAATTCATAAACATTTCAATATCATGCTTAAGCGTGCCACATAGATCATATTACATTGATTCATTCAACATAATAATTTTATTCAATGATCAAGAAATGTGGAATAAACACAATTAAGTTCTAGATAAATTGGAGTATACAAATAAATGTGAATAACCTTGATATATAAATGGGTATTGTATTCACTACACAATTATTTTGGAATGGTAAATCATGGTGCAATTTCAGCAACATAATAATATCATATAGAAATTCATAAAATGATTTAATGAGAGTGAAATGGGTATCTAATAATTTAAACAGGAAATTGATAATAATAGGGATACAAAATAAAATTCTCCAACATATATGATTGTAAATATAAGGCATAACATAATAAATAATCTTGAAGAAAGAGGAGAAAGTCAAAGAACCCTTACCAAATTTCGGCATGGTGACAGGTGTATTTAAAGATTCTGAGGAGGGTTAAATGAGAGTAAAAAGAGATATAATAATTTATAAATAATGTTAATAGAAATTAGGAAAGATAAGAATGTATCCCAACATAATAAAATTGAAATTAAAAAGGCATATCATAAATGAAGTATTTGATTGAAAGAGGAGAGACAAAATCCCTTATAAAATTTCAGTATGGTAACATCTTAAGTAAGGGCCAAAATGAGGGGGTAAATGATATATCATAAAAATAAAATCAATTGGATAGTAAGTTAATGATTAAAAACAAATTTAAAAACAATCAATTGAAATTAAAAGAACTAATCTCAAATAAGTTTCTTGAATTCAAAGGTGAGGGAAGAAATCCATTACAAAATTTCAGCATAGAAAGAGCTTAGATATGGGAAAAAATGAGAGATTATAAATGGTCTAACATTAAAATAATATAAATTGGATATTAATTAAATAATAATAACTTAATGAAAATATAAATAATTTTAATTATAAAGTCTAATTTCAATGAATGTTTTTGGAATGATAGAAAGAGAGGAAGGTGAGGATCCATTACTTGGATGTGTGACCCCGAAGGCTTAGAAGATGCTTCTTGGGAGATTAGAGGCACCTTGGGAGGACTATAGGGAATATATAGAAGTGTGAGTATGAGTCTCAAGTAGTTTAATTGAATAAAAATGGGATATTGGGTGGGTTTATATAGGAAAGGAGGGGGATTTCATTATTATTTTGGTTTTGCACACTTCATAATAAAATATTCAAAACCACAAACCATCCCATTGGTTTTTACCATTATTTTTATAAATGGGGATTTTTTAAATTATTTTATAAGTCCAAGGTCCAAAATTTCTAAAATATATTTCCCTTGCATACGTGGAGATGAGTCACACTCTTAAAGAAATAAATTTAAAATTATAAAAAATATTATATGTATTGGAGGATTCATAATGAATTTATAAAGTAAATAAAAACAACATAAAACCATATTATTTTAAATATAAAACATATAGTTTTTTGAGTATACCTTTTATTGTATTTATGACATCATTTTTGGGCCATTATGTTGTTAGAATACACACCATATATTTATACGAAATTTAATTTTTACCCAAAAATTTAAATGTCTCAAAAAATTATGATACATTCACTATTGGATAATTTCGACATCCTGATTACAAAAATGATATAGATTTTATTCAAATGATTTTATAAATATGTAAATTTTCACTATTAAAATAAAAACCCCCATTTATTAAAAATTATGGGTTTTTGACAATAATAGTTTTTCAAACCTTAATAAAAATTATATTTGACTTCATAAAATTTATATCATCATTTACATATAAAACATTAATTTAATGATAATATTTTATGAAAATATTATTTATTTCAAAAATCAATTAATTCATCAGAATATATTTCTTAATTGAATTTAACCCAAAATACTATTTGTGCTTTAGAAATAATTTACAAAGTAACAATAATAGTTAGAAAATATATTTATTATTCTATTAAAAAAAGTATATAATATTATTTATAGGGTGTTGATACATATAACTTTATTACACCATCATATTACTAAAGAGTAAGGTGTGCGATGGAAGCACTTTCATTGGGCGGTTCAGTGAACTTGGTTTTCAACGTGATCTCGATAATCATGAACTTCTCTCGTAAATGGTTTATCTCATGCTTAAGTGATTGGATCTCATCTTCGAATTGGTATAGGGAAAAAAATGTTATATCCCTTAGAAGCTCTAATAAATGGGATTCATAGGGTACAGTCTTACTGGATGAGGCCATCGATTCCTTTGTCTGTGCCAAAAGGATTTGTTAAAACCCTATATTTAAACTTGTCACATGATCACTATTCAAAGAATATTTTATCAATTGTAAATATACTAAATAGTCATTTAAAATCTAGTTGGATATAATAAAATAGGTGCATGTGTTTTCAATAACCATAATACATTTAATTAAATCAAAATAAAAGGAATTTTAGTCATTAATGTTTGGGTCATTGCAATTATAAAAATCCAACAACAAAAAATGCTCTATCATCATATGTGAGTCATGAGTTTTCAATGCATGTAAATTTAGATGTTTTAATTCAACACATATTTTTATATTTCTTGAATATCCATCCGGTACTTTTAAATTATTTAAATTTTGATGGAATACATCTTTCTTTTTTTAATTGTAAAAATAGCTGAAGGATACATGTCCTTATCATTTTACCACAAACCATGATTTATATTCATTAAATCCAAATCCTTATGAGCATTAAGGTGATCCTTTGATTTAACCTTCTTGTTAAGTACTGTAAAAATTACATTGTCATAGATGTTCTTCTTAATATTAGTTACATCAAGATTAAGACATATAAAATTAAACTCCCATTAAAAGAGTTCAAAAAATATACTTTTTTCATTCCATTATTGTGTTCAAGATTATTTGGATAATGTACTTAGAACCATTTTCCCCCTTCTTTAAACTAATGAAAATTTCCAAATTCTTCAGTGAAATTCTTCAATTTACCAAGATTTCTGAACCAGATAACACATTCATTGAATTTTTCATTTTAATATATCCCTTGGGTCGTGTCTTTTTAAACGTGAATTTGTGAACAGCAACAGGAAAATGACGATGACACATAAAACACCATTTTATTATATAAGGTAATCATTGAGTTTCAAAATAAAAATTAAGAAATGGACAATCCAAACCAATATGAGTGTTCCAACTTGAAATATTTCCTAGTCCATGAATGTTACTAATTGTACAAATTAAAGCAACATGAATTTTGATTAGTTTTCTCATTGAATCTTCATATATTTTCATACCATCATCCCATAATTCTCACAGTTTATTGATTAGAGGTTGAAGGTATACATAAATTTTATATCCAAGCATTTCATTTCTAGGAATAGTCATCGAAATAATGAAAGAAGACTTTTTAATACATCGAGGTAGATTATAGGGGATTAAAACAACTATCTAAATGCTATAATTAGTACTTAAAGAACCAAAAGTGTTAAAACCATTAGAATCCAATCCCTAGCACAAATCCCTAAGAAGTGATGAAAATTTGGATATACATAATCAAACATCTTACATGATGTTAAATTTTTTGGATGCCTCATGAATCCATCGTTGCTATCTTGAGAATGCCACTTCTTGTTTTATGCAGTATTATACGACATGAATAATTTTTGGAAGAGTGGTTTCAAAGGAAAATAACACAATAACTTTGTAGGTGTTTTCTTATTTTGTTTCTTCATGTAGATGAATTAATTTATACTCTAATTATTTTTCACTGAATTCCATATTCTTATATGAAATATTGTGAATTTTTCTTTATCAAACTATTCTCCCTAGAAATGAATGCAATCATTAGGTAATGGATGTGTATTTTTATAACCAAGTCCATGTTTTTGATGACTTTCTTCATCTCATAGAATGATGAATGGATCTTATCTTCACTGAATGCATCATGAATAAAATATAAAATCTTGGACATTGGTTTTTCACTAACTACTCAAGGACACTTGATATTATACAATTTTAGTAAAAAATACAACTTCGAATACTTGGGACACCCTTTATAAAGTTCATTCACTCCATCTTCAATTAATTCATAAAAATAATTTTTTTCACTTAATTTCGGTGTAATATTAACCTGATCAGAATTAATTGAAGGTTATATTGATCTGATAAAATCCTTGAAATTGTATTTTGGAAAACCAAATGCTTTAGTTAACTAATTTAAAACATAATTATCCTCTTCTGGGTCACATTGTATTTTGTTGATAGTATTGTTATTGTTTTGACATTCTATAAAATTTGATTCACCATACCAAATCCAACATACATATCAAGAAGGAAAATATTTCAATATAAAATGATCATATACTTAATTTCTAATCAACTATCACTTGAATTGACAATAAGGACATATAAATTTAATTCCACCATCCACTAATCGGTTTTAAATTACATAATATAAATTTTTTCCAATACCTTTGCATACCAAGGCGTGTTTCGAGGTAAATTAATACATATTTTATCTATAGGTATTGGATTTTATTCTCTCTATACATTCAAATATAAATATATAAAAGTTTAATCAAACATGTATAATCAAAATCATATAATAATCTATACTGGTTAGAATTAGACTCAAGATCATTGTATTTGAAGTTAGGTACATGCTTGAAAAAATTAATAATTAATAATGGAAGTGTTTAAAACAAACTATACATTAAATATGATAAATATGTATCAATTTTTGATATTTCATTTGTAGATGATATTATATTTATAGGAGAAAAAGATAATGGTGTATTTTACCCTAGTGTTGTAACTAAGGAGGGTTCATTCCATTGAAAAATTATCTACATTGATCAATGTCCATACCATTTCAAAAGTTCTAACTAAGACCAAGAGCTCCCATTTAATAAAATGAATTAAAATCATACTTTATTTTAATACCACACAGTATTGGATGGCTAAAACTGACAAACACATAAGGTTTAAGTTGTTATGTGTTCCTATACTTCATTATAACATTTAAGATCAATTTATATATGCACCTAATTTTCCGAAAAAACTATCCATCCCTTCCAATGTTATAAAATCGAGGCTACAAATAAATTATAAAAATATAATATAAGTAACCATTCAACATATAAGCTCAACCCCACCTCTATAAACCCTTTTAGAGACACCCCTTCTCTTTCATTATGAACAATAATCAATATGAAAACCCCCAATGGGAAATCAATACACCATGGCATTTCAATTACCAAAATATATCAATGAGAATGGCCTATCATTAAATTTGAAGACTATTTATGAGATGTTCCAACGTTAATGTCAAATACACTTTGAGAAACCACTTTATAAAATTTTCTTCTAAAACTCAAATACTCAATCATCATAAAGTCTATATATTCAAGGTAACCCAACGATGGTTCTTAAAAATCCATGCACACCCTTGGAATACATGATTTTATATTAAAAATTATTTTATGGACTAAAACAAATTTTAAAGTATAGAAATCATGTCATAAAAAACATTATAATATTTTATCAAATGTTATTTGTGCATGGTAGTTGAAAAATAAAATGAAAATACATGTTTTTATATAAAAAACCTTTTTATTAAATGGAAAACAAGTAAAACATGGTTTATCTTTAAAACATATTTATATACACAAATAATAATTTCATTAGGAATCTAAATCCTAGCTTAAATCGGGAAGAAATCAGTTTTTATTAATTTAATGAACATTGTAATAGGGAAAACAAACCATTGATCTCCCACTTCCAAAATTGTGACACTAAATCAGCACAACAAGGCCAAATAATCCTTAAGAGGATAAGAGAAGGGAAACCGATCTTGGGAGAGGGAGGTCAGAGGGGGGAGGGGGTTCTACATCACTGCCAGGAAGCGGGATGTTAGACGGAGGGGAGGTCGTGGGGGTCGGGGTCACCGTTGAGGATGGATAAGGGATGTTAGGGAGGGTTTATGTCATCATCGAGGAGAGGGAGGTTTGAGGGGGTGGGGGCGGGGATCGTGGGGTCTGGGTTATGTGGGGCAGGAGAGATGAGGAGGTCAGGGAAGGGGGAGGATAGGGGTTGGGGTCACACAAAGGGAGCATGGGAGGGGGATGAAATAGGGTTTTTTAAAACATTTAGTAGTAGTTTAATAAAAACATTTCTAATTATTAAACTAAAAAATTATAGAAGCAGTTTGACTAAACTGCTATTATATTATTTTTTTAAACCAAATTTATTTCACAGTGGTTAATAAAACCTCCACTAAATAGTGATTTTTTTGTAGTGGTATTGGGATAAACATCTATATCTATATCTTAGTAGAATCATGATTGTCATGCGAGTCTAACCGATAATAGTAAGTAGTTGGATCTTGTTTAAGTGGGATTTTTTTGAAGTTAGCACCCTAAAACTAACTACTTTGATCATTTGATTAGCAAAATATTCATGGTATTGTTCTTCCATGTTACATATATGTGACAATTTTCAAATGGTTCCCATCATACTAGAATATTATAATAGTTCCCCACTACGATGACAGAAAAAAAATGCTATGAATTGTTTCATAATTACATGTTCTATGGTCAGATGATATTTTTTGGTGGGAAAATGTTGATACAGACTCTCAGGGGTAGGTTTCATAGGATATTAAGACTTATTCTCACAATGTTCACCCTTGGTAATCTCTAATAATGTAGGTTATGAGAAAAAGACCCACCCATATGAAGTCTGCATGTTTATGTGTCATTGTATATTCTTATATGTGGATGTGTGAAGCGATCCTTTGACTTGAGATTATTGCTAATATATGCCATGACTCACATAATTTGATGTATTAACCAAAACTATGGAATCATATGTTCAATGTGAAGGTTTTTCATGACTAGTATATATTAATTAATTAATCAATAAATAATTTATTTATTTTTGTTTGATGGAAGTTGATTTCTTGACCCTTTGATGGAATTAGAACTATATGATCAAGTATATATCCATGGAATTCATATCAATGTTTTCATTTTCAGAGAATAAAAGAAATTCATATTGATCATATAGTTGATTACACATGTGTGAAACCTACTTGTTGAGATATCCGGACAAAGGGATTATATTACATAATGAGTATTCATAGGAGGTTATTTTTTCTTTGTAATTTAAATTATTTCACTATGAGTGCCGTGTAATATTTATAGAAAATAAACTTAGAATTTAGAACAGTTCAATGTAATTCCACTGATAAATAATCCTAGAGGGACACACACTATGTGTATGGGGAATATCAGTTAAATTCTATTTAAATTTAATATGTTAAAATAAATATTATTTATACTTTGTGGTTTAATAATTATTCAGTATTATTATTCGGTATTAGTATATCACCGAGATTCAATCATGATTTATTAAAAAGAATAAATATGTTTATTGAATAATAATAAATATTTATATGTGATATTTAGTGAATATAATATCTATTTTATTTTTCAGTGAATAATGCAGAAATATTTATTTATTAAATATATAGTCATTATTCAAGGTTCGATAAATACCAAGGAGGGTTGATGTATTGAGCATAATTATCAAGCTGTAAATGATATATTAAATATCATTCAAATAAATAAATATTTATTTATTTTTTAAAAACTGATATTTATTTATCTTCAGGTGTTGTGTATGTTGATTAAATAATATTATTATTTATATTAGTATTAGAAATGTGGTTTTATAAAGAACAAGGTAATAGATATGAGACTATATGTAATTAATAGCCCTAACCAAGCTCTGTAAATAATTGGTTATATCACTTTACAGGGTAATACGTTCATTATGCACAAAAAACATAAGTGAGAATTATGTTAAGATTTAAGAGACAATCCTCTCATGAATGAACTCAAGAACAAAAGAGTCGATCCTCCTCCACCCTCTTAAGAAATTGAGAGAACCTAAAAAATATATTTACATGACGATATTATTTATGTGATAAGTGATGAATGCTACAAGAATTCAGAATTGAGCATCCTAGAACTAAGATATTCTACAACAACATTTTGAGATTTTGGAGCACTTGTGGATCAATGATAGAGGGGTTATACCCTTGGATTATACGACAGAAGGATGGTATGAAAAGATTGATCAACCACATCATCAACAATGAAATTGTTACAAGAAAAGGTAATTCCATATTTAATTATAAATTAATTATTAATTTAATATGAAAAATATCCTCTATATTTTTTCCAATATTATTTTTTAAATATCATCACATTTATTTCATTGGTCATGATATTTATAATCATGTTCATTACTGTTTATTCACTGAAAAAGAAACAAAAGTTTTCTACAACCCGATAGGCACCTTCTTTATATCTAAAACCATAATTTTTCCTACAACGATTAAAGAAGTATAGAGGGTTCAAACCACTGACTGGATAATCCATTAGTGAGCTTACATAAACCTGCCAACTATTTTACAATTACATAAAATTTATTAAACCCAAAATAATGACTAATTAAATCTAAAATACTTAGATTCTAAAAATAGGTATTCTAAAAATTAATTAAAATATTCATTGACTATATGTGGATACATAAATTTCACTTTTCAATACTAAAATGATTAATATCCCAAGAAATACAGCATATAAAAATATAAAATTTAACAGAAATCACATGAAATAGAAGGAAACCCAAAGAACCTAGTAATTTTCACTAAAACCAAGACCAATTATGTGATATATAATCTATATAGCTTCCTTTATATACTAAAGAGAAAATTAATAATTTATAAAATTCTAAAAATATCTAATTTCAACCTGGAAAAATAGAAATCCTAATTTTTCACTAAATTCATAGGATTCAACTAGGTAGTCCAAAATTTAGAGAAATATACACCAAAAATGTATATTAAAGTGGTGTTATATTGTTATAGATATAAGGTTTAACATATATTATAAAAATCTTCATCATTATTGATTATTTCATCAACTTCCAATGATGATCATTCCCATAAACCCCTAATATCATGTAAATCACAATAATAATATTTCAAGGAATTTTAGAAGTGAATATGTGAGGAAAAATAAGGTATTATCTTACTTGATGATTAAAAAAAATTACCGGTACTGAGACTTGAAAATATGAGAGTAATCAAAAGGAGGAGGAAGTGACTATATGGCATCGATCACTGTCCCTGTTGTGCGACTCCCCATCTGATTCTGCTATTGGGGTTTCCTTGTTTTCTCCACCTTTTATTTTCTATCACTCTTTATTCAATCTAGTATTTATCCCATTTATTCACACATGATTTATTTGTTACTAAAAAAATAAATAACTTTATATTTAATAATAATAATAATATAAATGTTTTAGGGATGAAATTTTTTTGGTATGAATGTAAAAAGTAATTTTAAATTAAATGCTTTTATGAAATAAAAAAATTTAGATAGAAAAAACATATAACTGGATATAGAAAAATAATTATATGAATGTTATAAAATAAATGTGTAAATTAAGTTCAAAGTAATATCATAGGTCAATTATTCACAAGTCCACTTGAAAATAAAACCCAAGGTCAATTCAATATAAATTATCATTTCAAAGTAAAAAAATAAATCATTCCTATAATGTAAAGAGTAATAAACACATGAAATAGAATTATCATCCTAAATATGTGTAGAAATATAATATCTACATGAAAATATGATATTTTATGAGTGATAATAGAATATAATCTTGAAAATTAAGTGAGTCTAATGGAAAATATATAAAAATTATATTATACCATAACTCATCAAATTCGGTTTAACATAATTTTTAAAATAAAGTGACAATCAACCAATTAAGAGATAGTCACATACCATTAATATAAAGATCACTAAACTGTGTATATATCATTTTGAATATGACCTTATCATTCAGAAGCTTGTACTAATCATAAATATAAATGTAGTTTTGTGGTGGATGGGGGTGGAATTAAATCCTCCCAACAAAAGGATATATTTCGTTATAAAAATGAATAAAAAATTGAAAACCAGAATTTAATATCCATGTTTTGAAATAGATCCATCTCTAATATTGGTAGTTGAAATGATTTTTCCTAACCTTAAAGGGAGTTTCTAATGTAACAATGCGATATCAAAAAAACGAGTACATTAAAAGTGACAAATAAATCAATAAAAAAATATAAAGGATAATGTGATAGTTTTTAAAAAGACAATTCCAAAGGAATGGTATATTATAGAAAAATATATTCAAACCATTTTTTAAAAAATTGTAAATAAATGAACTATAACATTGTGCAATAATAATGAAAATAAAATGTAAAACTCACACTCAGACCAAGTGTTGAGGCCTAATTTATCAGAAATAAAATTGATAAACAAAAAAATTAATGTGATGAAGGGGATAAAATCAATATAGTTCTTATTTATTGAAAATCATGAGCGGAGAGGGGAATACACCTTTGATTTCAGAAAATATGGGGTGTCGATATCATGGGAAATAAAAAAAATAAAATGCTACAAATTATGTGATTGGTTATAGAAAATGGAGTGTAGAAGAATAAAAATACAATATGGTTATAGGAATTGGAATTAAAATATCTAGGGAGAGTATTCATGGTATTAGAGATGCACTTTGGAGGGGAGTAACCATGTGAAACAAAAGGCACAAGGAAAATTTTTGAGGGCAGTGTTGTAGAACATATCATGACCAAAGATTTTCATACAAAGACATTAAATAATTTTTTAAAAATATTTATTAAATTACATAAAATCATGTCCAATAACCATAATAGTTTATTTCCTATGGAAACATGGAAACATAAAAACTAGTCTATAATTGAGCTACATCATCTCCCAATACATTTTTCATAACTAGAACCCTTCTTAGAAATACCATATATAATACATTTCTTCATAACTTGACATAAGAAAGGTTTAGATTAGATTATCAATAAAGGAAAAAATTGATATATGTAAGCACAACATGAACACATGGGTATGAGAACATTATAATACTATTTGAAAACCATACCTTTCATTTCCAAGATCATAATCACAAGTCACGACATAGATATTAGAAGTTCATAAGACATGAGTGATAAGGGGATCAAAGAACATGGGTCGTAGAGTGTAATACATGGAATTTGTGTCATACACATAAGTATAGAAAATCATTTCCAAATTAGACATGGCTCACTACCAATACCCTCATAGTGGAAAGAGTCCTTTACTAAACTCAGTTCACTCCTTGTTCCAACCATGTATTACTTCACCAAGATTACATTCCATTCCAGACCTATATACTGAACCAAGTTCACTCCCCATTCCAATCCCATATATCTCATGAGATATAAATATTTATCCAATGTATTGGAGAGAGATATATGTCCCACATATCACATAAAGAAAACCATATTTTTATGCATCATAAGATCATAAACATTCATCATATCATAACCCTTGAAATGAAATGTGAATCATAAACATTACATCATATCATAACCTATGGAAAAGAGTCCAGTTTCATAATCATTTCATCATAGCATAAGCTACAAAAATAAGTGGGTTTCATAATTGTTTTATCATGTTATAACCCTTGGAAGAGAAACAAGTTTCATAAGCATCATGCCATCAAAACATAAACCATTTAGAGAAAGAATATGAATAAAATTATTGGATCATATTCCCAATATGGAATAGTTAACACCAAAATATGTCACCTTAGATGGAAAATAATTTTTAAATATATTTTATAACATTTATTAATGAAAATATCATTTCTTCTTTAAAAAATGATTTTTAAAACATAAAACATTTTGAAAACCATTTTCTTTGAAAATAACCTTGAAAAAATATAAAGGAATATTTGAAAATCATTTAAAACATTTTTTGAAATATACATTATTAAAAAAATCATTTTATCTAATATTTATCTTAAAATATAATTTAATTACATTTTGAAAACATTTTAAGAAAACATTATTTTAAAAGAACAAAGATTTCATGAAGAGAGAGATAAAGTCAGATTTTATTAAAAACATTTTCTTATGTATATTAACTACCAAATAGTGGAAAAATGATAAAATTGCTTTAATAGGTCATTAATAAATAGAAAATAATAATATTCATGAGAAATATTGGGAGTTAGATCATGATATTTCAATATTTGAAACTTACTCATAAACAATCCCGATAAATGATGAGATTGTAAAATTAAATCTTTACGAATTCGGTAATATTGAATCATAATTACCATGAAGGAATAATATAAAACTAAACTTAAAATATCATGAGTATGAATAAATTCAGTATATTACATTTCAAATGGGTTTTATGTTCATCTCTTGAAATAATACAGGTGCATAACATAACATACATGTCAAAGAATGAAAATTGAGACATAAATCCCTTGACGATTTATAAACTTTTGGTCTTAAAACACATGGAAGAGAAATAAAAAAATGAATGTGTAAATAAAAATATTTTAAATTATAAAAATCATAATATAAATTTATGGTTAGTATACATACCGCATAAAATAAATTGGTGGTGAAGATGGCATGTGTCTTATGGAAGTTAAAAGTGAGGTGAATCCCTTACCTTAAGTTTTGACTCTCTTCATACTCATTAAAATATCTATATAATAAAAATAATTTTATTATAAATCTATAAAATAACTTTAATCATATATATAATAAAATATATGATTTACTTATGACTTTATATTACACATTTTTTTAACAATTCCATGTTAAAGTGATGTTTCGGGTAATAATCTCTTTTTTTCGTACATGTTTTGACTTTTTTTCTTGGTCCTATTACATAGATTATTATTTGATTATCGATAGAATTATAAAAATGATATAAATATCATTTATATTAATTATATTTTTATTTATATAAATCTATTAAATTTATAGATAGGAAATTAAATACACCATTCATGGACACGGTAGGTCATACACACGCATGAACACCATTTCCATTTTCTTATCATATTAAAAGAAAGAAAAGTAAATGATATATATATATTATAATTATATTATAATTTTTAAGGAATATATATCACATATTTCTATTAAAAACATTTTTAATATATTTTATGTAAAGAGTGAATGAATCACATCACTTGGAGAGGCGGTAGTCCACCGTACATACAAATGATGTTATCATATTCCCATAAAATGGAAAACATAATGGTATGTGTTATAAAATAATTAAATAAAAACAAATACATCATAAATATAATATATATCATATATAAATATTATTTCCATTATTATTCTCATGATAGAAAGGCATTCATGGAAAAATAAATGTCATTGGTTCGCGAGGCGGTAGTCCACTGTACTCACGAACGATGATTTCGTAACCCATTTGATGGAAGTGTGTGGTTTTAGGTCATAACCATATCATAAAAACATATCGGTGTATGAAATATAAATATGTTATTATATATTCATGATATAAAAATAATTAATGGGGTTTTAGAAATAGATAATACAAAAACATTTGTTGATAAATGTTACCTTTGCTTCAAGAATCTTATTTTCGTTTGCACCAAAGGATTTAATTGGTTGAATTTATAACAAAACTAAGGATTAAATGATTATATTATGGAATTGGATATTTTATTTTTTCAGTTGTTGTATGAACCAATTGTTTTTGAAGGTGTAAAGATAAGGGGAGGGGGCTGGCCTTTTACAAGGGAGGTCAGTGACACTCTTGTAATTTTTTAAAAAGAGAGAATTCCATCCAGTTTTCTTCCATGTAAAGTGGTATAAATAATGTAAATATATAAATAATATATTTTATAAGGTCTAAATATTTCCATCAAATTGTTTTTGGATTTTTTTTGTAATTTTTACAGCTTATGTTGTAAGTTTAACCATCAAGTAATATTGTTTTTACCTTAATCGCTGTAATTAATTTTAATTTCATTCACTAATAAATTTGGTAAAAAATTATGTTTACCTCATTAAAAATTATAAATTATTATGATTAAAAATATTTAATCCATTTTTCAAAATTTAAATTACAAAATAGACACAAATTCTTTTAAAATTAATCCCATAGATGCGATAGGAAAGCATGTTTTTAAAGAAAAAATGTTCAAATGTTTACAAAGTTTTTATATATAATTTCAATATCAAATTGAATCCAATGAAATATATTGGATTAATAGATTTATAATTTAACTAATTATATTTTGAAATTAATTTAAATTATAATTTAACTTTATAAATAAAATAAACTAAAAGATAGTTTTCAATTAAAGTTCTTTAATTTTCATTATTCCTCAAAAAATGATACTTTTCAGAAAAATTATGAAAATTCACTCAAAGATAATTTTGAAATTATGAAAAAAATATATTATTTTATTAAATTAATTTTCTAAAAGATTCAAAAATTATTTTTCATATTGTTTACAAAATACATAAAAACAATTTTTGAGAAAATAGAATTTTCAAAACATATAAAAACATTACAAATTTTTTTCGTTTTATTATTAATTTGTTTTCATTATAAAAACCATTATAAATAATATTTTGAAAATTAGTTATTACTATTAATATTACTAATTTGAATAGTTAGGTTATAATGATATCATTTAAATAACTATATTAACAATATAACATTATTCCGTTAAAATTTAGTGTCACGTGTAATGCAAGATAAGATTATGTTGTGTGTATTGAAAAATTAACATGGTGTCGCATGAAATGGAATCCATCAATTAATTTTAATTTATTCAAAAAAAAGTTCATGAAAAATTGGGGTGTTACATTCTACCCCCCTAAAATGAATTTCACCCTTGAGATTCCTCACTATGATACAAAAAATTGAGGATACTTCTACCCCATCATATACTTAAGTTCCCACATAGATTCTTAAAATTTGTGATATCACAACTAAAGTATGAATAAGTTAGTGGTCTTGTTTTATATAACATTCTATATATTATCTAGAATCTCCACTAGTTGTTCCTCGTAAGAAATATCTTTCTCTACTGGTATGACCTCTGAGTTCAGTATATGTGAAGGGATAGGTATATACTTCCTCAAGAGAGATACGTGGAACACATCATGAACTTCAGTGAGGTTTGGGGGAATCACCAAGAGAGAGGATACCATCCTGATGCGATCAATATTTTCAAAGGGATCGATATTACTAGGGTATAATTTTTGTTTCTCCGCAAATATGATAACCTTATTATAAGGAGAAATTATTAGAAACACCTTGTCACAAAATTAAAATTATAGATCATGATAGTGATTGTCATTATAACTTATGTCGACTCTGATATGCCTTGAAGTGCTGCAGAATGGATCTAACCTTCTATGGCATTTATTCAGCTTCCAAAGGTTCCAAAATATTTCTTTTCCCAACTTCATTCCAGCATGTTGGAGCCCTCTATTTATTTCTAAATAAGGATTCATAAGGAGCCATATGAATTCCTGAGTGAATGATTTTTTTTTAAAAATAAACTTGAGGAGGGTGTTGATCCCAACCTCCTTTTCAATTAAAATAATTAAATCTCAACATATCCTCTAGGGTTTGATTTTTTCTCTTAGACTATCCATCCATTTGAGGATGATATGTAGTGACGAAACTCAATTTTGTATTAATAGATTACTGAAGACTCCACCAAAACATCGAGGTAAACCTTAGATCCCAATCAGATATAATGTAATGTGGCACTCCAAGAAACCTTACCAATTACTTAATTCATATCATATAAATATTATATAAATACAAGTCTTCTCTAGAAGTGATGGAGTATGATGACTTAGTAAGGAGAGTGACTACCACCCATATAGCTATATTACATTAAAAGGTTTTGGGAATTACATTAAAAAAACCATCATGATGTTATCCCATTTCCATTATGGTATGGGTAATGGATGTAACATACACTTAGAATTTATTCTTCCATACTTAACCTATTGACATACTGATGAATGAGATATAAACTTGACTATATCTCCCTTCATGCCATCCCATTAGATTTATTATTTCAAATCTTTATACATCTTCATACTTAAAATATTAATAGAGAAATAATTACCATTGGATTACTCTAACAACCCATTATTCAAGTATATAATGGAAGGAATGAATACATAGTTCTTGAACCATATCATTCCATCATGATCAAGGTTAAACTAAGGAACATTTCTAACATTCATTTTCTGCTCTACATATTTCT
This sequence comes from Viscum album, assembly GCA_963277665.1. Taxonomy (NCBI): domain Eukaryota; kingdom Viridiplantae; phylum Streptophyta; class Magnoliopsida; order Santalales; family Viscaceae; genus Viscum; species Viscum album. The sequence continues at coordinate 1,241,381,303 of OY728165.1, read as the reverse complement.
TATGTGCCTCTTTAATATTCACTTGGATAGATGGTTAAACCCTCAAATGATAATGATAATATTTTACCCATTACATTTATATTTCTAGATCCATCCTTTTCAAATCCATAAATATTATATCTTTTTTTATCCTCATCATGTGTAATCTAGAATAATCCTTTTTAACTCAAAGCATCAGCAACATTTTTCTCTTTCCCTCGGTGGTAATGTATTGAGTAGTCATAATCCTTCATCATCTCTAAAAACCTTCTCCGGAACATGTTTAACTCCTTTTGTGTGATTATTTACTTCAAAATTTTATGATTGCAATATATATCACACTTTTCCCCGTAAAGATAATGCCTCCATTTATTTATTTAAAAAATTACCATAAATAACACCAAATCCTGAGTTGGGTAATTTATCACGTGAATCTTCAATTATGATGATGAATAAGATATTACCATGTTATTATGTATAATAAAACATCACAATCCCTTCTTGGATGAATCACTATATATTACAAACCCTTCTTCACTATAGGGTAATGTAAGCACATGTGCCCTGGCTAAAATTCTCTTTAGTTCCTTGAAATTTTCTTCACATTCATCTATCTAGAGAATCTTGGATCCCTTCTTAGTGAACTTGGTTAGAGGATTATATATTCATGATAAATTCTCCACAAACCATTAATAATATCCAACTAAACCAATCAAACTACGAATCTTAATCACCATGGTTGGTCTGGGCCAATATTCAACAGCCTCTATCTTTGATCGATCTATGGATATAACCTAGCATGAGATTGTTTGGACAAAAAATCAAACCTTTTTCAGCCAAAATTCACACATTTTAAATTTTTCATATGGTTTCTCTTTATGGTCTTTAGTATATTTCTTTAGTGGTCTTCATTATCTTACTTCATCTTTGAATAAATAATTGTATCATATATAAATACCACTGCAAACTGATCAAGGTAATCTTTAAATAATATTTTCATTAAATACTTTACGATAAAAAGGGAATTAGTAAGACCTAAAGGAATCACTATATATTCATAGTGTTAATACCTTTTATGTAATTTCTTATTGGGTATATCCACAATCATGACCCTCAATTGATGATATCCATAATGAAGATCAATATTGGAAATATATTTAGCTCCATGTAGTTGATCAAAAAGTTCATCAATATGGTGAATATGGTACTTGTTATTAATTATTATCATGTTCAGATAATCAATACAGAGTCACATTGATCAATCTTTCTTTTTCACAATAAGATCTGGTGCACCCGAAAGTGATACACTTGACCAAATGAATCCCTTATCAATGTTTTCTTGGAGTTTATTATTATATTCCTTAAACTCAATATGGGATATTCTACAGGGAGTCTTTGAAATTTGTTTGGAACTAGATATGGGATCTATTGAGAACTCAAATTCATATTTTGGTGGAATATTAGGCAACTCTCGAAAAGAAATCAAAAAATTCCTAAACAATAGGCTTATCATTGATGTTAAGTTTATCCACAACCATTTGAGGTAAACACCCATTAGTAGAATGTTTATACTTATCACTACATTGATAGATGATTATAGGATGGTTTGGAATATCAAAAATAACTTCCCTTCCTTGATAATTGAAGCGGGGTTTATGCAGAGAAATCCAATCCATGCCCAAAATGACATCAAATTCAACCAGAGGGAGAATGAAAAGATTTTTGAGATGTACATTCCCACTGAATTAAACTGGGGAATAATCACACACTTGAGATGTGATCATCGTACCATTATGGGCTCTTACATCTAATTCCATATCTAATCATTTGGATAGCATCTTGATACCCTTATAAAATTATTTAGATATGAAATAATGGGTATTTCTAGAGTCAAATAAGACATTAGCAGTTCTAGAATGGACGGTAAGTGTAACTTTCACCACATCATTATCGCACCCATCATTAGAAACAATTAATTCATGAGATTTACCCTTTTACATTATCTTAAGTGGTTTCTAACTTTGAACATCATTAGTAACCATCGTTTTTGTGTATTGGTTAGTATAATACCATTTTTCCTTATACTTGAAGAACTGATGTATGAGAATTTCATTATATGAATATTTCTCTCTATTTGACTCATTAGATAAATTATTCCAATAACTTCAATAATAAATTTCCTGATGAACTTCCCTTCCACATTAAAAAATTTACTAGTCCCTTTAAGAAAATCTCCTCCACGATTCTTCCCAAAATTTTATCATAGAGGAAATCTCATATTGTTCTTTAGTCTAATACACTATAGTTTTATCCTAGGTCATTAATGGTCATATACAATTTAAATAATTCTTTATGGTTTATAAAGAGTTTGTGAATTTCCAAAGTGTATCCCCTGAGAGTGTCAAACCAGGTGTGCAGAAAGGCCCATTATCATTCACCAATTCCTAATTAAGTCTTGATCAATATGGTGTTTTCAGTGCAGCTTCCGCTAGGTAAATCTATGCCAAATCCTTATCCACTAGTAGTATCCACACAAGTATGTATTTCAAGTAATCCACTTACTCTATCCTTTACCAAAATTCCATGAAATTTTCCTATAATTTGACTCATCCTTAGACATATCCTTAGACATGTCCTTATGGATCTCACTATGGTTTTCTCATCCTTGTTTTCAGAGGTCAAATAAACCGTTGCTCTGATACCATCTATAACAACCCATTCTTTTAATACATTGACATTACATCATTTATATAGAGTATTTATTAAATTAAATATACTCATTCTCAAGAACCATAATATTCTAGTTCCTTTGTAAACTTGAAAACATAAACACTGGTCTATAATTGAGCTATGTAATCTCCCACTATGTTCTTCATAACTATAAAACTTCTAAAAAATATCATCAAAAATACATATCTTCATAACTTGGGAAAAAGAAACATAAGAAAGGGTGAGTTCATATGATCAGTAAGGTAAGTCAATGTAGATACATAAGTATATCATGAAAATAATGGTATGATAAAATGAGAATTACATTTGAAAACTATACCCAACAAATAAAAGATAATAATCACGAGTCATGGAATAAAGATTGACAGTTCATAATACATGGGTCATAAGGGAATCAAAAGACATTATCAATAAGAGAATAAGACATTAAATTTTTATTATACACATAATCATATAAAATCATTACCATTTTATTTAAGGGTCATTTCTAAGACCACCAGAGGGTACAAATATATTTACTGAACCTAGTTAAATCTCTATTATAGCCCGACATTACTGAACTGAGTTCACTTCCCATTATAGCCCTGTATTATTAAAATATGTTCACCCCTTCTAGTCCTATATATCTCATAAGATATAAATAATTAACCAATTAATTTTTTGGATTTATGGGTCCCACTCACCACATAATGAAACCATATTTATTTCTTGCAATAGATCATAAAATTTCATCATATCATAACCCATGAAATGAAATGGGTATCATAAACATTTCATCATATTATAATTAGTGAAAAATAGATTGGTTTAACAATAATTTAATGATAGAAAAACCCCATGAAAAAAGTGGGTTTTATAAGAATTTTATCATGGTATAACCCATTGAAGAGAAATGGGTTTCATAAATGTCATTCCATAAAAGCATAAACCATTTAGAGAAATAATATAAATGATATTATTGGATAATATACTCAGTAAAGAATAGGTAATAACAATTGATGTAAACTTATATGGAAAATAATTTTGAAATATATTTTAAAAATTTACATGAGGAAAATATCCCTTCCTCTTTGATTTTTTTTAAAACATAGAACAATTTGAAAATCCTTTCCTTTGAAAAAAACCTTAAAAAATTATAAAGGTAGATATTAAAATCATTTAAACCACTTTTTGAAAAACATTTTAATAAAAAATCCCTTTCATTGAAAATGATCTTAAAATATCATTTAAAATATTCTGAAAACAATTTTAGAAAACATTTTTTTGGAAGAACACAGATTTTCAACCGAAGAGAGATAACAACTGATTTTTTAAAAAACATTTTTCATAAATATATTAAGTACTAATGAGTGAAAAAATGGAAAAAATACTTTAATCTTTCATTAATAAATATATGATAATAATATTCATAACAAATATTTGGAGTTAGATCATGATACTTAAATATTTGAGATGAAATCATAAACAATCTCCATAAATGATGTGATCATAACATAAAATATTTACAACTTTGTTAACATTGAATCATAATACCCATGCAATAATAACATAAAAAAAGAACATAAAATATTATTAGTATGAATAAATTGATGATATTAAATGTAAAATTGGATGTTTGTACACGTCACAAAAGAATATAGGTGCATAACATAACATTCGTCCCAAAAAAGGAAAATTGAGACAAAAATCCCATACTGATTTGTTAACTTTTGAACTGTAAACTCCACAAAAGAGAAATAAAAACATTTTTTTAAATAAAAATTTTATTATTTAGAAACTGTATAATACAAATTCTTGGATATTATATGCACCACTTATGATAAATAGTTGGTGAATATGGCCTGAGTCTCATGAAAGTAAAAAGTGAGACAAATCCCTTACCTTAAGTCTTGCCTCTCATCATACTGATTAAAAATTCCTATATAATAAATATAAGTTTATAATAAATATATAATATAACTATATTAATATATATATAATTATATATATTATTTACTTATGACTTTATATTACCTGTTTATTAATAATTCTATGTTAAAGTTATGTTTCAGGTAATAACCACATTTCTTTGTACATGTTTTGACTAGTTATTCTTCTTCCTATTACTTATATTATAATTTAATCATATAAAGAAAGATAAAAATGATATAAATATTATACATATTCAGTATACATTTATTTATATTAATGAATAAGATTTAGTTATAGGAAATGAAATACACCATTCATGGAGATGGTAGGTTGTGTGTACACATGAACAATATTTTTATTTTCTTGTCGTATTGAAAGAAAGAAAAGTAAATGATATATCTCTATATATATATGTATTAAAATTATAGTAAATTTTTTATTCCATATACTTTACATATTTCTATTAAACCCATATTTAATAAATTCATTGTAAAGCATGAATGAATCACATTGCTTAGTGAGGCGATAGTCCACCGTATACACAAACGATGTTATCGCAATCTTAAAAAAATAGAAAATATAACGGTATGTGTTATATAATAATCCAAGAAGTATAAATAAATCATAAATATAATATATATCATATATAAACATAATTTATATCTTTATTCCCAACCTTTAAAGGTAGTAATAGAAAAACAAATTACATCGGTTCGTGAGGCAGTAGTCCACAAAACACAAGAACAATGATTTCATAACCCATTTGTTGTAAGTGTGTGTGACTTTAGGATATAATTTTATCATAAAAAAGTAATAGTATATGTAAGATACTTATGTTCTTATATAACCGTGATATAGAAATAATTAATGGTTCTTGAGGACGAAATAAAACAAAAGCGTTCATTGATGAACGTTACCTCTTCTTTGGGTATCTCCTTTTGGTTTTCACCAAAGGCCTTCCTTGGTTATAATTAAATAAAAATTAAAGCCTATAAAAATATATGATGGAAGATGATAAGTGATTTGGTCAAGTATTGTATGAAATGATAGGTTCTGAATGTTTTAAGAGAGGGGGAGAGTGGGTGGGCTTCTATAGGGGAGGTGAGTGATACTCTTTTATTTTTTTGAAAATAGAGAATTACACCCATATTTATTCCATGTAAAGAGGACCCAATAATGAACTAATATCAATATTATAAGTTATAAGTTATTAATAGTTCCATAAAATGAATTTTGGGTAATTTGTACCCCTTATTTTATATGTTTTACAACTAAGTAATCCTATTTTTATCATAATCATTGTAATTAATTTTAATTTCTTTCACAAAAAAATTTGGAAAAAATTTAATTTATCTTTATTATATAATATAAATTTTGATTATTCAAAATATGGAATCCATTTTTTTAAATTATAATCATATAAGTGGAAAAAATTAATTAAAAATCAATCTTGCAGATGCAACAAGAAAGAGGGTTTTTAAAGAGAAAATTATCAAAAGTTTTCAAAGTTTTTATATCCAATTTCATTATGAAATTTATTCAAAAAACATAAATTGGATTAATATATGTATAATTTTATTAATTATAATTTATAAAAATTCAAAATGTAATTTATCTTTAAAAATAAATAACAAGAAAAGAAATTTTTCATTTGAAATTCTGTATTTTTCATTGTTCATCAAAAAATGAATCATTTTATAAAAATCCTATAAATTCACCCTAATATAATTATGAAATTATGAATTAAAAAATGAATCTTATTTTATCAATCAAATTTTTAAAAAATTTCCAAAAATAATTTTATTATTGTTCACAAAAGGCATAAATTTTTTTTATAATAATATTTTAATAAAATATTAAGATTGTACCAAAAATTATGTATCTCATTATCAATAAGTTTTATTTATATAAAACCATTATATATGATATTTAACAAATTATTTATTACTATTCATATTACTAAGTTTAATAGCTAGGTTATAGCGATCACGTTTAAGTAACTATATTAATAATATACCATTATTTTATTAAAACTCAATGTTGTGTGCAATGAAATATAAGGAGGTGTTTCATTTATCCTAAGATTAACATGGTTTATTATGAAACAAAATCTATAAAAAATAAATTTATTCAAAAAAAATTCATGAAAACTTGGGGTGTTACATGAAAAACATCAGGATTGAGTGGCCCAAGGTTTGTAAGAGGTCCATAATAAATATAGATATGGATTAATTGTATTTAATTGAGATTAAAATAACATAATACATTAAAATCATAAAATATATTCTATTCTAGAATAATTAATGAATTTCAATTTCAATTTCTAATCTCAAAAAAATAGATTAGAAAAAATTGAATTCATAACTAAAAGTGTATGTCTAAAAAACTGGATCTAATTTTGATAGAAATATGTAATCTCACATAAAGGAAGAATGAATAAACATCCATTATAATCAATGGACATACCAAACAAATAATGTACTAAATCTGTCAAATATTTTGAAAAAATTAAACATAAACATGAATAAATCAATTATTCTTGTTAAATGAATAAAAAATTTACCTAGGAAATATATTCTATAAAGAGTATATGAAAGAAAAAACATTATCAATGAAAATATAAGACAACATGTAATGAAAATGGCATGATTACAGGTTTCAAAAAAAATTATAATCACAATTAACCAAAAAAATTGGTCCAATTTGATAGGTTATTTAATAACCACATATTCCACTAAACCAAGTTGTTTAAAATATCTTCACAAATTGTCCTAAAGTGACAAACATAAGTAAAAAAATTGAAAATGAAAACATAAGGAAACATAAATATAAAATTTGAGGAATATAAGTGTATATGTTTAAGGAAATTAATTTTTAATGAACCAACACATTATAAGGTAAGTAAGATCATCATTTTATACCACCACATTCAAAAATGCATAAAATATTGATTCTATAAATATTTTGTTTTGTTAAATTTAAAATATACGTAGTACAATGTCACATTAAATGTATCGAAATTGAATAAAAATTTTAAAATGAAAACATGGGGAAATAAATATCTATAGTTTGTATAATTTAAAGACTCATGAATGAAATAAAAGTCATAAATATCACCATAATGAAATAAAAATGAACCTAGATAGAATAAATTAAACCTTGTAAATGTTCATTTATTAAGAAAGAAATCATGTAAAGTAATTAAAAAAACATAGTAGGCATACATTATTTATAATTATAAATGTAATAGAATAATTATAATGAAAAATATAAGAGGGCATTTCTTCAGGTAATTGAAAACCATTTATGTGATCATTTGATAATAAATGTTTAGATGATGTTATGTAGTTAGTATAAGGCCAAATAGTTGACATTGAGATATAAGTAGTAGACATAGTAAATGTTTATCATGATGGGATATTTTAAATGTTTAAATATTTCATATTTATACGTTTAGATTTTTTTGAAAAATAAGAAAATTAAAATCTAAAAAAATAATGTAATGATTAAAATGAAGTCTATCACTTTTTAAATATAATTGTAGAAATTAGTTTTTCGACTAAGGGGAGAAATTATATGATATCATACTAACCATAATAATATAATTATCATAAGAAATTTATTTTATGAAATATAAGTTAAATACATACTTGGTTAAATAGATAAATTGATTTTCCCAAGTCATGTTTTCACCAAAATGGTTCCCATACATTGAAAACTGGAGGCGTCAATATTACTATTAAGGAAAATAAAAAAATTTATTTTAAAAAAAAATTTAAAATTATGTGTAATATAAATATCTTGAATTAATTATATATATAAATAATATTATTATAATAATTCATTGATAAATATTATGCTTAAAAAAATATACACACTAAAAGAGTGTCAGAGTACACCCATAGTAAGAGGGATAGAGTATAGAATATGTACAACTTATGAAATATAGACTATACAATATAAATACAAAAATCTGTGTACTGAATCATGGAAATGGAAGTGTTAGAAGAGAAGAAACATAAATATAAATAGGGAAACACAATTTATCTTTTAGATTAGCGTCTTGGGATGGAAAAGAAGAATGTTTTAATTTAACAATGACAAATGAATTTATTTGAAACAAAAAAATGATCTGAACCATTGAATTGGGGAGCGTTTAATATGATTAAAGTTAAAAGAAAAATAATTTTTATATCATGGTTTCAGAAAATTGGATTGGGAGAGAACTTGTATTGATTGAGAGTACCTATCATGAAGGAGTAACCCTAAGGATGTCTATTCTTATCATAAGAGCTGGGTTTAAGGTCACTCACATCATTGATTAAAATGATATGTTAGGGAAGCTAGGATATATTAGATAGAAAACAGATATGTGGAAATAGTGGAAGTATTATAGGCATGATGAGAGAGTGATTGATGGGGTATAATTAGAGGTCTACTACCCTTTATATTGGAGACAGAAGCTGGGATGTTGGGTGTGCTATATGGAATTTAAGAGGTGTGGAAGGAGAGGTAAGTTGGTGGGTTTGTATAAATTCAATGGAAAAAGGGTGATTTAATTAAAGAAATATATTTCCTTCATGATTAGTATATAGAGATATAGATATTAATATTCTACAGTAATATTACATATTTTATATATAATTTAAAACATAAAATCAATATTCTTTAAAATTATATTGCATATTTCTTATCATAATAAAGGTACTATCATATTACACTAATAATATTGCACCCATATTGTATATCTATATCCATGATAATAATATCATAAATAATAATTTGAATATATATATATATATTGAAACGCAAAAATCATAACTATAATTATAAGGTTAACCATTATAGTAAACCATTTTAATAATATCACCAATATATTATAACATAATAATAATAATAAGATTACATACCTATATATGTACATATATTATGTTAATAATAATAATAATAATACTTTAGTTACACATATATTTGTATTTTTTGTTATTATTATTAATAATAAGAATATCATTACACATACATTTTCACTCTAATAATAATACTCTATTTTCCTTTTGTCTTTTGTGATGGGACATTTTCAATGGAATTCTGGTCTATCGTAAATGGTTTCTCGAAAGGTTTTTTTGTGAAGGAAAAATTAGTCAATCAAACATGGTTTTTTATAAAATGACCACAGAATGGTGGGAGATACTTATTTGTGATCGAGTGTATATTTCTATTATATATATCCTTGGTGTGAAAGAAATATCTATGATGAAATGACCATTCCATCAAAAATATTTTTTTGGGAAATATATTTTAGCAATAGAATATATATTCCCTTGTAAATATGTTTGTGTGGAGGAATTATTTTTAATGGAATGTATATTCTACCACAAATAGTTACTTTGTGATAGTTTTTTTGAAATAGAAAAAACATTCCATGACAAATTTTTTATTTTTTTATGGACTAGATAGTTCATCCCAACTCGTATAGTATGGTGTTAGGTTTTGGTGTGATAAATATTTTCTAGGTTAAGTGTTATAATTTTTAGTGGAATGTTTTCCGAAGATACAATTATATTAAGACCAAATGGATATAATACAACTTCACTATGAGATTTATGGGTTCATGAAAAAAAATGATATCTACTAGAGGTAGTTGGATAAAAACCATTCAGTGGAAGAAATGATTATTAGCTCAATAGAAGATATTTGAGTATATATAGATGAGAGGATGATAAATCAATGGATATTTTCATACAATAGATTCCAATTATAGGAATGTAGCCAATGTATCATCAAAATTCATGAACTTAGTGGTCTGTAATGATTCAGTGGAAGAAATGATGTAGATGGAAATGGATTATTTTCTATGTAGTTTAATGTTTGAGGGGTGGTGATGAATTCACATAAGATATGTCTTATGTGTGTCAGTAGTGATGATATGTGGAAGATTTTACATGGGGGAAAATGGTAGCAGATGTGTTTTTTAAAGCCACCAGTTAATATTATGAATTGTGTCATGTATATTGAATTGAATTTTGATGGTCATAGTAGTGGATTCTATATGAAAGAAGATGTTCTAACAGTCAATGATGGGTCTACTATTAATAATAGATGATAGAAGAACCCGATGACTAGCTTGGAACCTCTATATAAAGTGGAGTTAGACCATGCATGATATAAGTTTAACACATACTTGATTGAATTAGAGGATTGAGTGCAGATTAAGTACTCCATGGGCCAGAGGACTTAGTGCTGATGGATAGTGGTTACAGTCTAGAAGATAGGATATAGATCGGATGGAGAAATTGTGGATGGTGGTTTATTTAGATGGATAAAAACACATCACGTGTGGGTCTTCACAGTGGGAGTGCTAGTGGAAGGTACTTTTCATGAGAAGTCATTGGGGGTTATCTTCTCTGAATCTAGGTAGGGTACGAGATTATCCTTATAATCTAGATGAGTATATGTTCTCATGAATGAATGATGAATCTATTCTCCCATGGATGTAAGAAAAACTTTGTAAACTATATACTCCATTATGTATCTGTACTTTCATATTATTCATATTTTGCATGCCTGTTTTCTTATTATTTTTCTTGAAGGAAGGTATTGACTATAAAATATAAGGATTACTAAAACCAGAGGAGGGGAAAATTAGTGTGATGGATGAGTTTATAGGAATTACTGGTTTTGTACATGGAGGCTTAGGGGTATCATGGTGGATCAAAGCTTTGGGTGTCCTTGTATCATTGTTGTTGGCTAGGAGTAACTTTCAAAAAAAAGGAAAGTTTGGAATTTTTGATTCTTGGATATTCTAGAATCTGTAACATCCATTGGAATCATGACTCAATATCCCCATCAAGTGGTATCATAGAATTTTTTGATCATTTTATCATGGAATCAAAACTTTTCACTCAGATAATAGTGACGGTACATAAAGTTTTTGGGAATATTAAAAGTTATCTTGATATATTTGTGTATTGATGATTATTACTTTATCATGGAAGTAAGAAGAACATAGTTAGAAGACTATTGAGTTTTCTAGGATAATCAGTTCTATAGTTCAAAAAGTATTTCATTGAAAAATAGTGGAAGTAATGATGATGTTTCTTGGATAATGAAGTTCCTCTTAATTGGGGTTGTTCATACAAACTGATCTAATTATCATGTTGGAATTTATAATTTGGTGGATCCCACTATATAATTTTCTAGATAGTCTAGGTACCTTTTTTTATTTAGATTCTATTGGAGATCACCTATTTCTAGATGATAAAATCCCATGGGTAAGGTTCGATGTCGTGATTTAATGGTGTAACTTGTAAATCATGTAAGAATCTAGAATTTCTATTTGAAGAGGGTTTATATGGTATGTTGTATAGAGAGTTAGTAAGAAGTTAGGTGTGAGTATATTAGAGGTAAAAAAAGCCCATGGATTATTTTAGAAGGTTTATTAGGTGATATGACCTATGTTCTGAAAATGATGATTTGACCATAAAGTCAAATGTAGAGTTCAAGTCAATGAAATTAATTTGGGTCCCCTATTTTTCACGGATGTTTATATAGTTGGGATATTGATGTAGGACTTTTGGGACCATATTTTCTATTCTTGGAAGTTATAGATTTTGAATGTTTTGTAAATCTTATTATCTGAAGGAAGCGGTTATCAGAGCTACCAATTGTTTTCTAGCTTACTTTAAGTCAGGAAGATTGAATCTGGAATTCTCATCATTCAAGAACATAAAGGGGATCATGTTTATGTTTTGGGAAGATAAAGGTTCCGTATTATATGATTGTTTTGGCTGATTATGAATCAAAAGGATTGGTGTAGTATGGTCCTGAACAATATGAAGGTAACGCTGATGATCAACTAAATATGTAGAAGAAGATTTATTATAATGCATAGGATTAAAAAAATGTGATTCATAGTTATATCTAAGCATGTACAAGGTTAACAACACCAGAATAAGATGTTTTAAAGGAGAGTGGGATGGAAGAAAAGTATAATATCAAATGATTAAGTTAGTGGAATGTTTTGTATTAGTGCATGAGGGTGAGATAAAATAATCAGAAGCTAGAAAAGTGTTGAATTATCGTATAGGGTACATTAAACTTCAAGAAAGTACATTAATTAATAATGGGGAATAATATTGTGTGTATTGGCTTCTCAAGAACAAATATGGGGATCATCGTAACCTTTTTTGGGAAGAACCATGAGTGAATGAGGTAGAATAAATGATGGTTTGGTAAATGAGAGTTTATGGAGAAAAGGGAGTTTCAGAAGACATGTTAGCCGTGTTTTCCTATATTTGAGTAAGATCAAACTAAAACATTAGAAAATTCCATATAGAGGATATTCATTTGGATAAAAGCACATTGAGAATCCATAGGGGATATATTGTATCAAAAGTATCCCTAATTGTTCTATCGGGTGGAAGGTTCCAGTAATGGTGGTATAAGATGGTTTTGGGTTAGGTTAAAATATATGAAAAGGATGTTCCATTATATATGGGCCAGTCTAGTCTAGTGATACTCCAAAATAAATAAAGAATGATTATTGTTCTATCATATAAAAAGTCTTTGGATCAGTTGACTACAACCATGTTATTTCAAGAAGATATAAATCCCAAGTCTAGAGCATGTGTTCTCTTATAAAGAGTGGAAATTAAGGATTTTTTGGATTCTAAATTCATGTAATGGTTTTCATAATAACTTCATAGTAATAGAAGGAACTTTGTAAACGAGATAATCCTGGAAGGATCGGAATTGAGAATGTAAGTAGTGGGATAAATGGATCATTGCATGCCTTAGTTACACTGGAAAAATTATTTTTTAGTGGGAGTTTATTTTCCAATGTTATTAGAAATTTTGGAGGATAATAAGTTTTAGATGGAAGTTAGTTCTGATGAAATCATGGGAGTTAGATGTAGCAGAATTCTCCTGGATTCTTTGGAATCTTAGTGGGAAAATTTTTAGAGTCACATGTTCTCGAAGGAGCGTGACCATGGACATGACACACAACATAGTTAGTTTATGATATTTCATCATGAATGTGTTGTATCTCAGGATTGATTTCTTTAGATGAAATTCCATGGAGGCACTCAAGGGGTTTTGTGGTTTTAAAATAATGAGAAGATCATGGTATATAAGCATAAGGATAGATTTTCTTTAGTATGGTCTGGATGATTAGAATCACCATAGAGATGAAACATGTGGGAACTAGAATGGTGAATAGAATTTGACTGGTGGGAATTTGGTGAAATTAAAAGAATAGTATTTGAGTAGGATATTTTTGTACATGACATGAGAAAAAATTTATAAAGTTGGTGATTTTTAGGTTTTGTTAAAATAACCATTTTTTATATTATCTTTTTGGGATTTCTATATCTATTTTTTGTTTGACATTTTGAAGAATATTAAATATCATTCCTGGAGTTAGTCATGGAGATAAACTAAAGCGGTGGGTTATTTGGTGCCATGTTGTTGATATATTAAGGATATTAAATTTTTTATATCACACATGTTCAGTTTTTCTAACAACTTGAAATATGGGAATGACTTCACTAATAATCGATCCTAACCATGGTAGGGAATTATATTTTATTATTTTGTTTCCCCATTCTCTATTTCCATGAAAAACGTAAAATAATTATTTTAGAAATTAATTTATGGATCATTCTTAATGAATTTAAATTAATTTTTTTTATTAATACAATTATAAATTGATAATTATTTTGAATCCTCAATGATTCCTCATTCCTATATCAATGATTTTTTCTAATCCCAACATTGATGAAATTGATTTTTATAAATTTTTAATTTTATGTTTTTCTCCATCCGTTCTTTATTTTTCATCAATATTTAATTGTTTTATGATTTGAATTTATCTAGAAATCCATTTCATTGAATAATTTATTTATTGTGTTACACTTATCATTGTTGAGGTGTAAATATTATAGATGATGACATGATGGAGGATCGAAAATGATGATTAAAGACCGATAATGGAACAATGATTTTTGGTTTTGTGGGATACAACATGTAGGATTTTGGCAACCTGATGAGGGGATAATTTCCATGAAAATGTTGGTTGGGATACTATATTCTATGATGTTATTGGGTTAAAAAATTTAGTTTGTAAGTGTTTTAATCAATATTTGTGGAGATATTGATAGTGGGGTTGAGAATTTGGATGATGCATAAAGATGTGTTATTCTGGAAAAAATCTTGACTACACATCATGTAGTTTAGAAGAACACACACTGTGTATCAATTTATATATAGTGGCTAGGGTTTATTTATAAGAAAAATATCATATAAATATTTTCATAGTACCATACCATTTGATCCTTATTTGGAAATATTGGCATGAAGAGTACACACCCAGAAGCCATGTGACCCAATACACTGTGTACGTGTCAGGGCATACCCTGATTGTAATAACCCTAACCCTAGTTTCCAAGATCTGGTAATTACATTATTATATAGGAAATAGGTACAAGATATAATATCCTAAAGGACCAAATAGATTAATAGTCTCAATAAACTATACACATACTCAAATCTCACATTACATTTGAAAACATAAAATAAAAAACATAGTTAATGAAAATATTCAACATCCTTGAACTCATTTAATGATTTATTCTTTATATCCCAGGGAAGGGAAAAAATATATGTGATATCATATGCTTAGTAAAGGGTTACATAAAACATAAGTTTCCAAGATTAAATAATCAATATGACAAGGTAAATAACTGAAAATGCATGTTATTTTATCGATAACTTGAGTATGAAGAATAATATCGAAGGAGTAAAGAAATATAAAATAATGTCATATAAATAATCAAATGATCATGAAACTTATCCATGGATATTATTTAAAAAAATATAATGGACATCATTAAATGATTTCATAATGATGGAATAGATAATGCCATACATCTAAAACTTACCATTGAGCATTTATGCCAGGATAGTTTAAACTATGGGTAGATATAAACCAAAAACCATTTAATAAGGCCATCCAACTAGTTTTTATCATGATACCTACTAATAAATTGATGGTATATGTAATTTAAATCCTCATTCACAACTTAAAAATTCTAATTCACACATATTATAAATAAATAATACAACTTAATCAATATAATTTAAAAATAAATAACTGTCGGTATTGGAAGAACTAGCATACAAAATGTCAATAATTTCCACAGAAAATATAAATATAAACCATCATAAAAATTATGGTGGATGGTATCTTTAAATAATATCCTTAGTAAATAATAATATTCAATATAGGATATTGAAATATATGAAAATATTTTAATATTATCGATTGAAGAATTCTTAAGGAAAATACCCCTTTTGACTTTGAAATAACTGATTTAATATCTAAAAATTTAACAAATAGTAGGGGAACTTTTTTGTTTAAAAATACAATTGTAATCTTGTAAAGTAGTCTATAAAACATTTAGTTTTCATGATGGAAAACAATTCAATTCATTTTTTATAATTTAAAAATATTCCTTTCACACTTCTGTAAGAAATATAAAAACAAAACTCATTTAGAAAACATTAAGAAGATTTATATGAACCCTTTTTTTAAAATTAAAACTTTGGTAAAAATTTAGTCTATATATCATTGGATAATAGTGTTTTTAAATTTTTTTAAGGAAAATATGGACATGAAATAAAATATTATCGAATGAGTAGAAAAAAGGAAATTTCCTTAAAAAAAGTTATGTATCTAGATTACATAAAGTGAGAAAAATGAAATATAAAAAATATCTAGAAATAATTATAGGTGAATAAAATATATTGGGTTTAATATAGGAATATAAATTATTTCCCATAGAAGTTTTTTTAACATAAACAATCCCAGATAATTATGAGATTCTGAAATAGCCTCTTACAACATCGGTAACTTTTGAATCATGGTCCCCATGAATGAAATAAATTCAAATGAAACTTTATGTACCGTTAAAATAAATTATTAAATATATATAATATCAATGAGGAATAATATTCACCACAAGGAAGAAATAAGTGTTGAATATGAAATATGTCTCATGGAAACAAATTTAAGATGAAAACACTTACCTTAGGTACGAATTCCTTTATATGTGTTGGAAACAATTGTATAATAAATATATATTTATTATAAATATATTAAAAAAGAATAATAATATATATATTACTATATATTATTTACTTATAACCATTTATCACCAATAAATTAACAATTATTTATTAAAATATTTATTTCGGGTGATAAGTGTTTCATTTTTCATGTATGTTTTGGTTCAATATTTTGGTCCATGTACATTGAGTAGGGTTTCATAATATAAAAATGGTAATAATGAAATAAATATAATATATATTCATTTAATATGTCCTTATTACCATCCATGTAAAGAGTAAATGAAAAAATAATCACATCGCTTTGTTGAGGTGGTATTCCACAAGTACACATGAGTGCCATTATCGTTTTGAAATGGTTTGGAAGGTTAGAAGTCATATATGATATTTCAACTATATAAGAATATTTATTTCATAAATTTCATATGTATTCATTATTTTTATCTTTATAACCATCCAATAAAAGTGGTGACGAAAAAAAATTACACCGCTATGTTGATAGAGTAAGCCGTATAGACACACAAGCGATGTTTTCACTTTTCATAGGATAGAAAAGAGATGAAAATGGTTTTAAAAAATCATAATAAAATATAATCATATAAACTATATTTTATTTATTATTTCAATAGATTTTTAATATATTGTGAGGAAGTTAGAAGAAGAAATAGTTTTGAATGATTCGGTAAAGACGATTA
The DNA here is from genome assembly GCA_963277665.1 of Viscum album. Classification (NCBI taxonomy): domain Eukaryota; kingdom Viridiplantae; phylum Streptophyta; class Magnoliopsida; order Santalales; family Viscaceae; genus Viscum; species Viscum album. The sequence goes on along the minus strand of OY728165.1, from coordinate 1,241,363,862 downwards.
CCTATTCTTCGAAAGAGATCCTTTAGATATTCTCTTAAGGGAAGTAGAGTTAATATTATAGATGGGAAATAAGATCTATGATTTGAAAAATAATTCATAAAATATAATTGGTTAGGGTTTGGTTTATCTACGTTTCTCAAATCTATGTAATGATAAGAGAGAAGGGGTTTCCTTTTATAAGTGAGGGGAGGGCCATTCTTAAAATTTATTAAAGTATTAAATAAATATAAATTATTTTTTTAAGTAAAAATGGATCCAAGTTTATATAATAAAAATATAATATAATTATGAGTCTAAATCCTCTCATATAATAAAGGTTTTACAAGTTTTGGAAATGTTTCCACCATAATATCTTAGTTTTAACCACACCAACCTTTTTGATAGTTACTACAATATTAATGTTTTCTACCCTTTAAGAGACAATAATATTACCATAAATGGAAACGTGAACCATAAATTGTCCAAATTTTATGTTTTATACCATAAACCATTATTGTTTTTCCAAATATAAGATTTTATGACTCTAAATCATTTAATAAAAAATATTTATTATAAAATATCATTAATGTCATTATTGACATTATTCATTTAATTGGAAAATAAATACATCATGATAAAGAGGTAATTTAAAAATAATAATTTAACAAATATATAAAATTTAATAATTATCTATAAAATTTACAAAACAAAATAATTCATCCAATTTTTTTTTAATTTTAATATTTTTCATATTAATTAATATTTTTCGATTAATTTCATAGATAATGTGTTATTATTGTGTAAGAATTTAAGCTACTTATTCAATCAATGAAAATTTAAAATAAATTAACCTGATAAAAACAATTAATTAATATTTCAAATAAACTTTTAAAATCACACAAGATTTATACTTATCCCAATTAGAAAATATTATCGTTATTAAAAGATGAAAAGTGAAATTTCTATCCTAATCTCTCAATTAAATATTATAAAGATCAACATATAAGAAATATGTCACAAAGTTTCCATATTTTATAAAATGGGATGGAAATTGGAGAAATAAAGTTATCCAATAGGAAAAATTCTAGTGTTTGGGTAATTTTTAGTTCTTATCATATTATATTTAATCTTAATTATTTAATTTATCCTTACCGCGGTGATAATTATTTAATATGATTACTATTCAAATTGAAAAAATCTAAATGGGACATATTTAAAAAATTTGTACCCTATAATTATAAAATTTTAATCCATTTTTCAAGATTCAATTTCTCTAAGTGGAAGAAAAAAAATTAATATTAAAATAAAAAATCCAATGAATTTTTTTTCTTCAGAAAAATGCCTTCTTGAGTATAAAGATATTTTCATAAAAATTATATAATAAAATTGATTAAAATAAACTTAATTGGATTATGAATATTATAATATTACTAGTTTTAATTCTAAACCATGTTAAAACAAAACTACGCTTTGTAAATTGTTGAAACAAAATTACTGTTTTCAATAAAAATCAGCATTATTCACTAATTATTAGAGAACAAATATTGTCATAAAAATTAAAAAATTTCACCCAATGTTGATTTTAATATTATTATTTAAAAAATCATGGTCATTTTATAAAATATATTTTCTAAAATTTTAATAAATTAATTATAATTCCCTCACACAAAATACAAAATAAAACAATTTTTTGAAGAAAAAGTATTTTTGAAGTATAAAAAGATTTTACTAAAAATTATGTACTCATTTATTATTAATAAATACATTATATAGAAAATTTATATGTATTTTAATAAAAATTATTTTACTTTAATCATATCCGTTAATCCAAATTATAGGTTATAACAATCATATTTAGAAAATAACATTTAGTGTTTCGTTCATACTAAGTGTTGTGTGTTATATACACTATCGAACATAGTGTTCTTTTAAAACCTCAGAGTGTTAAACTATGTATCATTTTTGTTACATGGCTTGAGTAGAATAAGTACACATTTAATACCCATGTGAGTGCTTACAGACCATTTGAAAACCTCACACACTGTGTAGATGGACTTCAACACGCCATGTGTGGCATCGCTAAATAAGAAATTATCATATTAGGTGAGGCACACTGCGTATACTGGTAATGTAACACCCAAAATTTAGTTTGGTTACTAATTATTTTATAATTATTTTCTTTATTATGATCATATAGAAATACATTTGCATTTCATAATAACTTTCCATATCATAGAAAACTACAACTAGGAATAGTAAATGAATTTTTTAAGATATAATCAAAATTGTATTATTTTTAGATTCTATAAATATATTATATTAAAAATGTGTTTTATGATATATTTAAAAGTCTTAGATAAAAATTTATTCCATTAAAAATTATTAAAAAAAACTTTTTAAATGATAATATATTTCAACACAGTCCTACGAAATTTTTGTAGTGGTTAGAATGTCTGTTTTCTATAAATGTTTAAAATTTCATAAATAAGGATTTTTATTTGAAGTTAGAATTATCATATCTATATGATTTTTTGATAAAATAAAATTCATTTTTTGGACTTGCTGCATCAAAATTTACATAGGGTGTTTTTTGGGAATTTTTTTGAGAAAGATTGTTTTTTGGTGAAATAGTGAAAATTGCTACTTTACAAAGCACTATGATTTATTAAAATCATTATTATGTTAGAATGAATAAACAATTTTTAAAAATTTTATTTTAAAAAATATAGTTTAATAACTATAAAAATTTATAAAAAAACATTTATTTTATTTTAGAAATTTATAATTTACATTTGCGAAGCAACAATTTTATTTTTGAGATAATAATTATTTTAGGTTTGTGGACATTAATTAGGTTTGATGGATGGTATTTTAATATAGTATTTTTTTCTATGTAAGACTTTGAATATTTATTGGAATATTTTAAGAGCTATTTAGAGAGATTTCATGAGATTCTGAGGCCATTCTAGCCTCTAATAACTTTTAAAAATTTATTATATATATTAAATATCATGTGCGCCCTTTTTTTCAGAAAAAGTTAAATATCTCCCAAATAGACTCATCAAACATAAATCTAATACATCCATTTAGTTAAGAGCCTGAGTTTTACCCTAAGTGCGACATAGCCTTGGAATGCATCATATGTTTGGGTTGAGCACAGTCACAGGTGAATTATTAACGAAATAAAATAATTTATTTTATATTTTAATTTTTCACCATGACTTGAAAATGCTTATAAATAAGATATTAAGAAAAAATCCCAAGGTAATATGCCTAAACCTGGATATTTTAGGAGAGAGAATTTAAGGATCATTCTCTGAGGAATGATGACCTTCATGTAGAGCAACTTGTGAATCTCACCAACAACAACGATGTGTGATCATTCTTTATCAGAAATTGATCTAAATTGAGGTAGAGCATTTATTTTGTGGAATTTTCCATTTTTTATCCCATTATGGATGCAAATCAATTGATTAATTGACTGATTCATGGATCAATAATTTTTTCATGAATAATCTTGTTTATTTGGGATTTAGGGATTATTTTTATTTATTGTTGGATATTTTTTCATCATTTTAATGAAAATAGATTGAGTTCAACCTGAAAAGTGGCCAAGGTTCATTCTACAACTTGTGTTTTGTGGTTTTTTCTCCCCATTTTATGTACTTTCATCATTATCATTATATTTTTTCCTAAAATTCATTAAAAATCTGATGAACAATCATTTAATATTTGGTATTTGGTGAAATGAATCATTATTATAGATATTGGGATTGAGAGTTTATGCCACAGATGTAATATATGAAAACAAAGTTACATACATGAATGGATCGAGTACAGATCAAAGATCTTCATTCATAGTTATTCATGCCCAGATAATGATAGGGGATGGGAGGTGTGATTTTAAGGATTTCGTGGTCGAAATCCGGTGATTAGGCAATGTAGGGACTCGATTAGACCATATTCGAGTTCCATGGTGGAATCAACGACAGTAGTTTAAAAATTGGAAGTCGCATGAGTCATTTATGGGTTCTATGAAAAACCCAACTACATAGAAAGTATTTATATGAAAAATTCCATGTAGTCTATTCTATTATAAGAAAGTGTTTCCGTACTAAGATACATATCACATGCCATGTGGCACGTTTCACATGATGTGTGACACTTATTCGACTAGCTCAGTGTGTATAGGGGGTAAATGACCAGGAGGGCATGGAGTTTTACATGTTGTGTGTGACTAGTAACATGTTGCGTAACATATGGTGTATATCTCATTCTGTACAGGGAGTACTTGCCCAGGTCTCTATGTGGACCTATATACAGTGTACTTGGGAAGTATACGGGTAAGACCTGATGCACACAGGCATGGACAGAACAACACATAAAGTTCCAGGGAAACATATACACTTCTTTTAACATCAGGGACATACCATGTACTATATAAAATTTCATTCCATGAAAGGTTTAGAAAAGGGAAACACCAGACTTAGTGAGACGCATGGTGTGCCCCCAAGGACACGCTGTGTACTCCTTTAAGGATAAGTTGTATCCCTTTTTTTCTCAGCTTTGCTTCATTTTGGTTTTGTGTTAGATTCCTTATACTAGTATCACTTGAGTGTGTTACCTTAGTCTATTCTTATAAGTGTTTGATGTGTATTAGCATTCCTATCATAATGGGTGACCCCTCTATAGATTCCTCATGATCAGTGCAGTGTGGGAAATATTCCATATTATGGAGGGAGTTGCTCAGTTCACTTCGACAGATACCCCAACAACATGGATCATGTATCCCTTTGAGAGGCTGAGAGAGTTCCCCACTTCCATTGTGTTTCCATAGATAGGGTTTTTTAGAATTTCAATGACCAATATTTACACAGGCATTTACCCCTATATTTGAGGATGGTTTGAGTAGGGTTTGGTGTACCCTCAGTAATACATGGGTATTGACCCATATTTAAGTATTACGATTTTATCATTTTAGTGGGGTATTAGTCTGATAGAGTGTGTATCTTGGATGATACCTCCCATTTTCCTATGTTTTTCTTGGTGGTGACACCTAAAAATCATGTTATATTGAATTTATACCATCTGGAATGGCGAGGATTGTCCATCGATTTAGAAATTTCAGATAGAGAATATATCTCAAATGAGTTCCATCTGTGATGGAAGGGTTCATGGATTTAAATCTCCTAGACGAGCATTACCTTGAATCCTAGAAACTGATCTTTGCCTAGTAGTGGCTGAGACCTTTGAGACTCAAATTCTTTTATGAGTATATATAGAAGCTTTATTGTATATTTCATATTATTATTGACATATCCAATGATGAAATGACTAATTTTGATGCTTTATGTTTGTTTATTTAGAGGTTTCCTACTGGGTATAATTATTCTTTCTTCTATATGGAATCTTCCCACACATGTCATATCTTATGAATATTATAGAACTTTTACAGAGTCCCTATAGGACTAAGAATAGGTGGACCTTAGTTGGGCTAGACAAAACAAGGTGTAAACTAGTGTTTCATTTTACATTAGTCCCCATCCTTCTGAGTAGGTTGGGCTTTTTTTCTAGTTTTGGGTTGGATTGTATTTGGAACCTTTTTATTATTTATAGTAATTTTTTTCATACTATGGTTATGGTATTATATATGTATTCAGGAATTGATATAAATTTTTTTAAATTTCAAAATTATATGGGTTTGGAGATGTGTGTATGTATATAAGTACTTTTAGATAATGTATCTCAGGTGTATGATATGCCTTCTTGGTGCTAGTATCCATCCCATGGCCTATTAGAGGCAGGACTACGGTAGTTTCAACTTGGAATCTAGTGGTTTGGGTTGTGAGATATTATTATTTGAGGATGGTTCGACCTTAGGATGATGTTCGGAGTTTTTACCCTTATGAGGTTGGGTTTGGGAAATAGGATAACAGTGTTATAATGTTTCAAGTTTTAATATTAGGAAAAGGTTTATAGTGTTGGTACAGTGGAAAATGTATCTATTGAACATGGCCCTGATGACTTACTTGTTGACTCGGTATAATGTTTTCACTAGTTTAAGGAAAAACATTGGCACATTCATTAAACATGAATGAGTGGTGGCTTCCATATCCTTCTTGAGTCAAATCTCTAGATATAATCATTGAACATGGTATTCATTTTCTTATTTCAAGATGTATTCATGATGAAATCTAATGAGGCTTCTTTTGAAGATTTGATTGTTTAACCCAATGAGCGACGAGGACTCTGTGAAGGGGCTTAGTCGCGAGGTGGTATTTCTTCAGGATTTCCAATAAGTGGTTCTTTTTTCTATTGATCAGTTCATAGACCCACATCTAATGGTTTTGGTGGATGTATCATGCCATATTGATTCATTAATGGCTCTTTTGGTAGAAGATTATGATGTTTAGGGTTCAAGAATGTATCATGAGCTTCCAAGGTAGGGATCGTCTAATATGCAAGGTCAGCTGGACCTACTGATAACGACATGTGATGCAAGTCAATAAATATGATGTTTTTTCGAAGATATTAGGGGTTGATAGGTTCTTTAAGGATGAGATATTTCTATTCTTGTAATGGGAGAGGAAATATCATGCAAGATTGTCCTACATGTTGTGAAGAAGTCAGAGAGATGGTCAATGAACCCCCTAAGTAGAGTTAACAGTTGGGGCGGTGAGGTTTTTAGGGTGGAAGATATATTGAAAGAGCAAGTGGAGAAGTACGAGGTGGAGGTATCCTTGGTTTGATGCTACCACCACCACCCCCAAGTGGACTACTATTGGTTTGGGAAGTCTGTGATCGGAATATTGGATATTTGTAAGTGCTGCAGGTTCTATACATAGTGGAAGTAAGAGTGTTTCAGGGAATAATATGTATTCCCTCTACTCTTATTGTAGTAAATTTAGACATAGATTTAATCCACCCTTTTATCTACATTGTTTGAGTCTTTTCTAGTGATATATGGGACATCAGTAAAAACCTGTTTTGGTGATGTTTGGAATGAATTTTAACATGTAAGGAAGAGGGAAAATTCCACCACAAATAAGCATTCTTGAGACGTAATCCCAAAAACATGTTGGCAATTCAGTTAATCCCAAAGTAGATAATGTCAATGGGTTTTGGAAGAGTTCCTTTGAGTTTTGTGTTTTTGGTTATTTTTATGTGCTAAGTTATTGAAGTAATCCCTTGTTATGGAAAACATTTGGGAAAGGGAAAGGATGAGTTCCAAGTAGATAGATCTCATAGAGTCTTTGAGTGCAGTTTGAGGTACGACATGGGTCTTTTCTACCATAGTTTCTTTGTTCACATGGTTTCATGAGCCACCATTCCCTATGAATATCCCCTGTTTAAGATCTAGTGATACCATTGGATCATTTTTCCTCCATACTTGTCTTTGAGGCTACTGCATATAGGATCAATGATTACATATTTCTATCATCAGTGTTTCCCAACTCTTGGGGGTGAGAGAGAGCCTCTTGTTGAATCACTTTGTAGTGGAAGTGATACCCTATGATGTTTTCTTCAATATGGACTGGTTCCCTACCATACATGCTCATATGTTTCCTACTATTGAGATAAGTGTTACTTTTTGTTTGTTGGGATGGAGTTTTACTCCTTTTATAAGTAGTGATCCCAAGCCTAGAAGAATGAAATCATTCATAAGAGGTTATAACTACTTCCTTATCAGTTTTCTAGTATTACCCTTAGAGTAGCAGATGCTAGGAGATTTTGTTTTCCTACAATGGTGGTGGAGTGTGGGGATGACATTACAATGGACATGTTGGTTTTCTTCTCAATAGAGAGTTTCTTTTATACATTAAATTTCACCAGGTATGGACAAATATATGTGATATAATATTTGACAATCCCATGTAGCTGTGAGTGATGGAGTTGTGGTTGGGAGAGTTTGACGAGAAGGGTCTTCATAAGACCCAATGTTTTTCCCTGGGAATCCCTATGTTGATTTTCCTAGGATGTGGATGAGTTCTTGTGGTTGGATTTGGATTGGCATCACTTGGACCATGTTATGTGAGGGAGAGTATCCACACTTGAGAATCATTAAGTTCTTCTACTAGTGGTTTGGGATGAAATTATTTTTAGAGTTAAATTTGATACAAGATATCTCCAAATCGAGATTTAGAACCAGATTTACATAAGTTCCTTTACAAAGCCAATGTGGTTGTTTTTAATTCATGGTGATACCCTTTTGTGGGATGTACTCAATAAAATAATCATTATACTTATAGGAATGATCTTTAAACATTTTTTTTTATCATTTTGTGGATGTATTATTTAATGAAATCCATGTATACTTGGTGTGTGAGTCTGAGCATGCAAGAAACCTGATGATGGTGCAGTTTACCTTCAGTCGATAGTTGTTACCCCTCCACTTATTTATACAAATAGGGAGGCACAACTCTAATATATTGATTGTGAGATGTTGTGTGATTATATATCCACTATATATGTTACTAATGGATTTTATAAATGTTGGAATCTTTTCATCCTTGATCAAGGATGAATGGTGAAAGAAATCATAGTATAGAAAGTGGTTTTTAGAAGTTTGTTTTCCATTAGCAGTACATCCTTTAGAGGTGAGGATGTACTATGATCTCTTATATTCCGTTGGACAAACAAGGAAGCTGTAGTGATTTTTCGAGTTAAAATTTTTGTTTTCTAGTATATGTGTGGGTGAGTCCAACAAATTTTTGTGGATAGTTTGAGACACTTGTGTATCAAGAAGGTTTTCAGGATTTGGGTAATTCCTTTAAAGATCATTGTAGATTGTGATGCTTAATTCATGGAATGATTAGGGAGAGGATGTGAGAAACCTTTTGGGACATGGTTGAAGTTGAGAATAGTGTTTTTTATCCCATTCATATGGATAGTTAAATTGGACCGTTCAGGTTCTGGTGGACATGATTTTGGTTTGCATGTCAGTTTTTTTCCATAGTTGGGAGTATCATCTACCATTGGTGGAGTTTATGTATCGTAGTGATTACTAATCCAAACCAGGTGTAGTAACTTTTTTGGCCAAATATGAGGGACCTTTTAACTCATTGTTATACAATTCAGATCTAGTAGGAGACAATATGTGGGTCGTAGTTTTGGTTCTTGTGATGGTTGTAGAGGTTATAGTTCATCCAAGGGAGGATAAGGATTTCATGTTAAATTTCAGGAGTCATTAGTGGACATATGATGTAAGTACTTTGGATTTTTGGATTCATGGATTTTAATCCATGGTGATAGGCTCTCTCTGGGGTCATTGGGACCTTTCTTTTCCTACTATTGTGTTAGGTTAGCATGGTAGTTTACCGCTTAACCCCATGACCACAATATTTTTGGTGTCTTAGGGTTCTTCACATGTTTCGGCTAATGAGGTATGTTAATGAGTCATTGTGTTATATCAACCAGTATTATATGGGATGTGATATTGGAGTTTCATTTTTCAAGTATCCAATGGAAATAAGAACCAATAAGCAAAATACCCTTCACGAGAAAGTGTTTTTCTTGGGCTGTGTGTTTGTTGATAGTACATGACACCATTAGGAATCTCATGGGAGTGGGAGACCTAGTTGAGAGCTCAGTATCCCCACATTTTTTATATTTTTCTTTTCATGGAAGAAAATTCTTAAAGGATGTAATAATGTAATGTCCTTGATTTTTCTATATAAGACTCTAGAATATTTCTAGGAATATTTTTGGATCTCTACATCAAGTTGAAATGAGATTTAGAGGCCCGGTGAGGCTAGAATAATTTTTTTTATTATATAAAATATATTAAATATCACATACAAAATTTTATTGAAAATGTAAAATAAATCTCAAATAGTCTCATATTGGAAATATGAGACCACTGTTGAGTTCAGAGAAAGAGTTTTACCCCACGAACAATATAACCATGAAATACATCAAACATTTAGGTTGAGAAAAATCACAGGTGAATTATTAAATAAATAAAATAATTTAATTAGATTATTTTATGTTTTTTACCATATATTGAAAATGATTATAAATATGCAGTTATAGAAAAATCCAACGGTTAACCTCATAACCCAAGAGATTTTGGGAGAGAGAATTGAAGGACCATTCTCAGAGGGACGACAACTAGGTTATGAATCGATGAAAGATCTATAGAGAAGCTTATTGATCTCATCAATGACAATGACATGTGATTTTTATTATTCATAAATTGATCCAAATCATGTTAGGATGTTTTTTATGGATTTATCCCCCTTTTCTTATCCTATGAAGAACTTGAATCAAATGATTAATGAATTTATTCACAGATCGTTTTTTCCGGGTATGGATTTTTTTATCTAGGATTTGGAGGATAATATTTATGTTTTTTTTATTTTTGGATATTCATTCATTTCTATAACAACAATGAATTGAGGACAAGCTAAAAAATGATCGAGGTTTGTTCCTAGTATTGTGTTTTGTGATTTTATCTCCCCATTGTACAAGAGTTCATCATTGGTATTCTATTTTGGGCTAATATTAGTTGAATACCTGGTGAACGATCATTGTACATTTGGTCTTTAGTGAAACATATCACTACCATGGATTTTGGGATGGATATTTGATGTCACATTTGCAGTATATAATGAAAATGTTGGATCCAAAATTGTATCATGTGAGGATTATATATTCCTCATGTGTAGTTATTCCCACCTAGATGAGGAGAGGTAGTGGGAGGTGATATTCTGATGATTTTTTGGTGAAAATTTTCCAGGAAGGAAACATAGAGACTCAGTTAGAAAATAATTGAGTTCCTTGGGTGGAATTGGCGGAGAAAACATCTAAATATAAAGACACGTGAGTCTTCCTTGGGTTATGTGAAAAAATATGACTATAATAAATATAGTCATATGAACATAGACACCTTTTAGTCCTTTCTGTGTTGCTTTTGTGCTTATACATAGATATATGTATCACATGCCATGTGACATGTGTCATATGTCGTTCAACCCTTATCCAACTAGTTTAGGGGGTACATAGGGCATACACCCAGGAGGCCATGCAATGTTATATATAGTGTGTTCCTAGTATCACCTCATGTAACACAGTGAAGATGTATCATCGTGTATTGGTATTACACACCCTGGTGTCCATTGGTCCCCATTGATTGTGTACTTGGGAATTACATGAACATGACTCAGTGTACACATACATGGGCAAGATGACATGCCGAGTTCTAGGGAGACATTCACACACCATGTATGTCAAGGGACACACCATGTACTATGGAAAAGTTAATTCCATGTTAGAATAAATCCTCTTTAGTGCTAAACTTAATGAGACATGTTTTTTAGCCCCAAGGAAACACCATGTACTTATTTGAGGATAGGTTAGATTCCTCTTTCTTTTATTCTCAACTTCATTGTGGGATTGTGTGAGATTATTTGGACTTGTATCATTTGAGTTTGTTCCCTTGGTCTATTCTTTTTAAGGTTTGGTGTGAAATCAAGTTCTCATCATAGAGGGTGACCACTCTATAGCTTCCTAATAATCAATGTAGTTTGGGAAAGATATCATAATCTAAGGTGAGATCTCTCAGTCTTATATTAATGATACCTTGACATATTGGTTCACATATCCCTTCAAGAGGCCCAGAGTAACCCTATAATCATTAGTGTTTCTTTAAATAGTTTTTTTGGAATTTATGTGACCAATACTTAGAAGGGATTTAATCCTCTATCTTTTAGGATGTTTCTAGTAGGGTTTGGTGTCCCCTCAGTGAGCACTGTGCATTGAAATCCTATATGTGTATTAAGATTTGATCTTTTTTATAGAGTATTAGTTTGATGGAGTGTGTATCTTGGTAGGATCCTCTTAGTTTTCAATTTTTTTTTGCTAAGGGGTGATACCTGAAGAGCTTATTATCTTGAATTTATTCCATCTGGTATGGTGGGGATTTTCCACTAGCTTAGAGATTACAGATAGAACACATATCTTGGATGAGTGCCATCATAGATAATAGGGATCATATAGTGAGATATCATAGACAATTGTTACCATGAAACCTCATAGTAGATATATGGATGGAAGTCATTGAATCCTTTGAGACTCAAATCTTTCATTAGTATATCTGGATGTTTTATTGTATCTATAACATTAATATTGACATATACTACGATGGGCTAACTACTCTTAATGGTTGATGTTTGATTATTTTGGGGTAACCTAATGGGTATTGTTATACTCACATATTCATGGTCTCTGCCTGCACATGTCATGTCTTATGTAGATGGAAGATATTTTACAGAGTCCCTAGAAGACTAGGAATAAGTTGAAATTATTTGGGATAGATAGACCAAGGTGTATACCGATATTTCATTTGACATTAGTCACCCACCTTTTGAGGAAGTTTGACATTATTTTTTAATTTTGGGATGAATTGTATTTGGCCCATTTTATGATTTCTAGTACTTTATGTCATACTATGATTATGCTATTATAGATGTATGCATGCATTTTTATCAGTTTTTTATATATAATAATTATATGGGATTTTAGATATGTGCATGTGTATACGTTCTTCAGGATAATGCCTCTCATGTGTGTGATATGCCTTCATAGCACTAGTCGCCAACCCCTAGCCTATTAGAGGCAAAAATTGGGTAGTTGGGGATCAGAACCTAGTGGGATAGGTCTTATTAGGTAAGATTATGATTAAAAATCCTTTTAATTACCATCCACTCTCTATCACTCATTAATAATCCATAAAATTGGTTTGAATTGATTTCACCCATAAGAGGTTTACTTATATAACAAAATAACCTATATATTAACCCTTAAAACCACCCATCCCCAAGTAGAAATACCCCCATAACCGCCTCACTTTCCACACCAAATCCTCTGATCATGATTTATCTCTTAATATCCCTCCCAATAGTCCTTCCAAGGGGGTTCCAAGCTTCTAAAGAGTTTATTTATATCTTTAAGAAGAACCCCCTCAAGGCAAGGGATCTTTTCATCCACTTATTTCGATTTAATTTTTTTGTATAAGCCTATTATTATAAATTTATTATGTTTTAAAGTGATTTTAAATACCCTTATTACTATGAATATGATTAATTAATAACTAGAAACTTCATTTCCATATCTTCATAGATTTTTCCTAAGTCGTTACCATATAGAAATTGTTGTACCCCACACTCTTTGATTTTCATGATCACAATCACTTTCATTTTTGTCTAACATTGTTTTTAAGTGTTGTGGATGATAGGCAATTGATTACCAAAAGATTGGCCCAAGAAAGGATAAGGAGTGGACTGAAACTCAGTCCACCGGCCAACCGGTGTGATAGCACCGGCCAGCCGGTGGACCTGGCAGAGGCATTGCCCACTGCCAGGTTCCACCGGTCAGCCGGTGGCTCTGTCACCGACCAGCCGGTGGAAATCTGACTCAACAGTGAGACCTACTGTCTCACCACCGGCCAGCCGGTGGCCTTCTCACCGGCCAGCCGGTGGCTCCTGGGCAGAACAAGTTTCCATTCTCCAAGGCACCGGCCAGCCGGTAGCCCAGTCAAACTAGCCGTTGGGTTTGACCAGTCAACCTTCTTTTGGCCTCCAACGGCTCCGAGTACTTCTCCAACGGCTCCGAAGGCCCCCAATGGGTTCCATGCCTATAAATAAAGGCCAAGGAAGCCCCGGACACTAACTGGAACTATTGTGAAGCCAACGGACAATTTTTCCATCATTCGGCAATCCTCCGGCGAGCCACTTCAAAGGAACCCCAAGTGCTCCAACCAACTTCCAATCCAAGGAGCACCTCAAGAAGCTTGGGAGAGCACGCTACATCAACTCCATCATCCAATTGGCGCCAAAGTCTTCCTCCAATACGGTTTTTCTTGTTTTATTTATTTTGAGCATAAAATTGGGTTTGTGCCTACAAACCCCAACCTTTTCTCATCCCCCTTTCTTTTGGGTTTCACATCACCATTAAGGTGTGAAGAGGTTTCTTCAAGCCTTTCCTTTTAAAAGGCTTGTGTCACCGGTGAGCTAGCCTTCACCCGTTAAAAAGGCTAGTGGGTTCTTGCTATTCCATTGAAAGCAAGTGGGTTCTTGCTAAACCACAAAAAGCAAGCTGTAATAGGTCCTAGTGCTACCTCAAAGCCTAGTGGGTTTCTTGCTAAAACCATTGAAAAGCAAGCGGTAGGAATCTCTCAACGGTTGAGTTGGGAGCGGAGACGTAGGCCGGGTTTTTGGCCGAACTCCGTTATCAATTTTGTGTGTCTTGCCTCTTTATTTCCGCTGCATTTCATCTTTGATTTTAAATTGTTTATCATTTTTTTAAAAGGCAATTCACCCCCCCTCTTGCCATCTTTTCCCCGTTTCTTCCGACCCAACAATTGGTATCAGAGGGAACTTTGAGTAATACCCTAACCCAGTTTCAAATTTAAGATCCATTTTGATGGCATCTACCTCTTTCGCCCCCGAGGGCTACTCTTTGGGTCGGGCTCCATTTTTTGATGGGACCGACTATAGTTTTTGGAAAACCCGCATGACCACATTTCTTAAAAGCATTGGCTATCCAATTTTTAAAATTGTTATGCAAGGATTTTCCCTCTCCTCTCCTGATGAGTCTAAATGGACCGCCGCCGACATTGCAAATTTCGAGCTTGATGGCAAAGCCAGGAATGCTCTTCATTGTGGCTTAGACCGAAATGTTTTTGATCATATTTCTTCTTGCTCTACTGCTCATGATATTTGGAAGCTTTTAGAACTAACCTATGAAGGTACTAGCGAGGCTCCAAAGCAAGAACCCGCTCAAAAGCAAGAACCCGACGAAAAGATCAAGCCCGTTTTCCCACCTCACAAGAAAAGGGCCAAGAAGAAAAAGAAGAAGGCTTCAAAGGCAATATGGAGTGATAGCTCCTCCTTCTCTTCATTCTCCTCCTTCTCCTCGAGCGACCAAGGTAAAAAATGCCTAATGGAAAATCATGAGGTATCATCTTCCGACTCTTCTTCCTCGTCTTCTTGTTCTTCAAATTCTTTCAATCATTTGTCTTATGAGGAACTCCAACACGTTAGAGATCAATTAGAAAATGGTTTTCATGAGCTTTCATCAAAATTTGTTGCTTTGAAAAAGAATTTCAAAAAACTCTCTTCCGAAAAAGAACAACTTCTTAAAGAGAAGGAAGAGTTGACCCTTAAAATCCAAAATTTTCCCGATGTTGATTCTTCAGAATCAACCATCAAAGACCTAAGGGAAACCCTATCTAAGTTCATCCAAGGGGGACAAAATTTGAACAATCTCCTAGGTTCCCAACGAATCTCTAGAACCACCAATGGACTTGGCTACACCAACCAAGCTTCCTCCTCCCATGCACCCACTGTTTTTGTAAGGGGGAGCTCTGAATTTAAATTTTGCAATTATTGTAAAAAACCCGGGCACCTTATTTACGAATGTAATTTCAAAAACGCCCGGTATGGTAGGCCCAAATCGATTTTTTATTCGGATGAATTCTATAGGAGAAGACCCTCCATGAGACAAGTATGGATTGAAAAATCCCTTCTTGCGAGTCTCTCCGGGCCTAAAATTGTCTCTTTTCAAAATCCCTCTCCCCGGTGATTTGTTGTTTTTATTTAGGGGGAGTTAGGTTTGTTTTGTTCAAAACTTTCGATTCAAACTTTCGATTTCAACTCTTGGTATCAAATTTTTTCAATTCAAAATTTTCTATTAAATTCTCATTTCAAATTTTTCAACTCTTGGTATCAAATTTTCGATTCATTTTTCAATTTAAATTTTCAATTCATTTTTGATTCAAAACTCTCAATTTCAAAAATTTCATTTGGTTTCAAATTTCAAATTTCAATTGATTTTTGATTCAAAACTTTCAATTCAAACTGTTATTCAAATTTTCATTTCAATTTCCAAAAATTCAATTGATTTTAAAATCCCTATCTTGTTTTTCAACCCTATTTCCCTCAATCAAGTTTTATGCCCCATTCTATTTTGATAATCACAAAGGGGGAGAAATTTCTTGATTGATTGGGGGAGAATCTTTTCTCTCATGCTAAGTATTTATTTTCAATTTATCATTTAAAGCATGCCTTTCATTTAAGTTTTTACATTGCTTAGATAAGTGATTGTGATCATCAAAATAAGGGGAGATTGTTGTACCCCACACTCTTTGATTTTCATGATCACAATCACTTTCATTTTTGTCTAACATTGTTTTTAAGTGTTGTGGATGATAAGCAATTGATTGCCAAAAGATTGGCCCAAGAAAGGATAAGGAGTGGACTGAAACTCAGTCCACCGGCCAACCGGTGTGATAGCACCGGCCAGCCGGTGGACCTGGCAGAGGCATTGCCCACTGCCAGGTTCCACCGGTCAGCCGGTGGCTCTGTCACCGGCCAGCCGGTGGAAATCTGACTCAACAGTGAGACCTACTGTCTCACCACCGGCCAGCCGGTGGCCTTCTCACCGGCCAGCCGGTGGCTCCTGGGCAGAACAAGTTTCCATTCTCCAAGGCACCGGCCAGCCGGTGGACCTGTACCGGCCAGCCGGTAGCCCAGTCAAACTAGCCGTTGGGTTTGACCAGTCAACCTTCTTTTGGCCTCCAACGGCTCCGAGGACTTCTCCAACGGCTCCGAAGGCCCCCAATGGGTTCCATGCCTATAAATAAAGGCCAAGGAAGCCCCGGACACTAACTGGAACTATTGTGAAGCCAACGGACAATTTTTCTATCATTCGGAAATCCTCCGGCGAGCCACTTCAAAGGAACCCCAAGTGCTCCAACCAACTTCCAATCCAAGGAGCACCTCAAGAAGATTGGGAGAGCACGCTACATCAACTCCATCATCCAATTGGCGCCCAAGTCTTCCTCCAATACGGTTTTTCTTGTTTTATTTATTTTGAGCATAAAATTGGGTTTGTGCCTACAAACCCCAACCTTTTCTCATCCCCCTTTCTTTTGGGTTTCACATCACCATTAAGGTGTGAAGAGGTTTCTTCAAGCCTTTCCTTTTAAAAGGCTTGTGTCACCGGTGAGCTAGCCTTCACCCGTTAAAAAGGCTAGTGGGTTCTTGCTATTCCATTGAAAGCAAGTGGGTTCTTGCTAAACCACAAAAAGCAAGCTGTAATAGGTCCTAGTGCTACCTCAAAGCCTAGTGGGTTTCTTGCTAAAACCATTGAAAAGCAAGCGGTAGGAATCTCTCAACGGTTGAGTTGGGAGCGGAGACGTAGGCCGGGTTTTTGGCCGAACTCCGTTATCAATTTTGTGTGTCTTGCCTCTTTATTTCCGCTGCATTTCATCTTTGATTTTAAATTGTTTATCATTTTTTTAAAAGGCAATTCACCCCCCCTCTTGCCATCTTTTCCCCGTTTCTTCCGACCCAACAGAAATAAGGGTTCCTCACCCCTCTTTTACGACTACCTTTGTAAGAAATTTTAAATTCATACTTATTTTAGAAATAAATATTATTATGTGTCTAAATAATAATTTCCTTACTATTTATCAATTATAGATCACCATTCCCTCTCATTATACTACCTTCATAACCTGTTGTAATGCTCATGGTTTCTTATATCCAGAAATCGTAAATTTGATAAAGAAATGTGTGTGCGGTTTTCCTAAAAATGAAATCCCTATCTAGATACTTCAAGTGGAAATAGTTTTAGAATAGATGCATTTAGGGATTAAAAACCTATAAAGAGTTTTTTTGTAAATATCGACGATCATTTGGGTGCATAGTGAGTGGTCCCTTACTACAAATCTCGTTTGACACTCCTAGGGGATTTTCTTTGGATAATTAACACCCACTTTATAATCCATAATAATGGATAAGAATATAGGGATTGATATTTAAATTCAATTGGTATCCACATTACATGAATATACCCTTCATTACTTATTGTTATCAATCCTTTATTGGGTCACCAAACTTTTCATTCTAAATATCCTATAGTTTCCAAATTTGATTGTTGGATATTCACAAAGATAGCCACATTCATTGATTAAAAGGGATTCTTTCCCATCAATTTTGTAACTAATGTTCAGGTTATTTTTCACTCTCTATCTTCACCATGGATTTAAACTTATTTATACATGCCCACGTTCCTATGTACATGTTGTATAGTGGAAATATGATCTCTTTAGAGAATTATCCACCACTACCTTTATATTTTCTCATCATGAGCTATGCACAATCATTCTTTTCCAGGATCCTTTATTGCTTATTTTTATTGAGGGCTATTCACCTGGATAACCATACATCGATTGAATGGGGAAATTATTAACTAAACTATATACCCTTCATCTATACGGTGTGAATACCTTAGACATCATTATGTCTATTGATGAGTATTTACCTATAAAGTTACCGAATTTTATTGGATACCAATTTTTTTTCCAATAGGATGGTCATTATATAATTATTAATGGATTTATGTATGTTTTCCTTATTTGGATCACATTAATTAAAGGTGCTTCCTAGTATTTTTCCAATGAATTGGGTATATAATTAATCTATAGAGATGAAATGTTCATGACACCTTGGTAGTATGCCTTGGTAATGTTTTATGAAAACTTGGTGATATACTTATGAATGTATCATGTTAGTTTTCCACAACATTTCTATGTTATTCCTCATGTACTTATGATCATGTTCTAGCTCATGTAGCTATGATCATGTTATTATAGTCATGTTATATCTCATGTACTTGTGATCATGTCATGCCTCATGTACTAATGATCAAGTTATGCCTCTTTTCCTCATGTTCATGTTCTTTTTCCATGCCTCATGTCTTACCCACAATGTTCATTTATTCTTTTTTTCAATGTTTATCACATACTAGGATTTATAGATCACCCTTTTCTTATATTTCCCATTTTCCTCAGGAATATCATTGAGAGGGATACATATAGTGAAGATATATGTGTGGAGAATCCAAATGGAGGTAATGTGTATTGTAGATTGTCTTTATTTGTAAATGTAATTAGTTCCAAAAGAAACATAACCTTATATATTGTGAGTTTTTTAATACATGCGATGTATTAAAAATATGTATGTTTAGAACCAGATCTAAAAGTTTCAGTTTGGGGTGTCTCATTTTTTATTAGAGTAGAGTTTTGTTATTTTTGAGAACCAGGATTCAGAATATTTGGGTACATAACCTTCATTAAATAAAACATTTCTCTATAATAATAGGTTAACCATAATCATTATGACCAAATAGGATCAATATATCCTAGGTGTTCATAATATTTCATTTCTATAGAGAACATTTAATTGAACATTTGGGTTTAGTAAGTGTTATTAAATGAGTAAAACTGTGAGGACACGATTTATTTAATGGGGTAGATTGTAACTACCAAAAAATTCCTATATTTTTTTTAATTGAAATCTGATTTTATAATGAATTTTTTATTATTAGAACATAGAAATACCTTTACATGTCATAATAACTTTACACATCATGGAAAAATATAATTAGGAATAGTAAATGGATTATTTAATGATATAATCAAAATTATATTATATCTTGGAGACTATAAACATATTATATTAAAAATGCATTGTATGATAAAATTTATAGTTTTAGATAAAATTTATTTTTATTTAATAATCTTAATAAATACGTTTTAAATGATAATACATTTTAATGAATTCCTATGTAATTTTTATAATGGCCAGAATGTTTATTTTTTTTGAAATTACTAAATTTCAATAAATAAGGATTTTTTTAAAAGTTTAAATTATTATATTTATAGAATTATTTTGATAAAATAAACTTTTTTTGGAATCATCACATAATAATTATCTAATGGTGAGTTTTTTGGGAATTTTCAGACAAAGTCGAATTTTTGGTTAAAAAATGAAAATTGTCGCTTTATAAAGCGTTGTGATTTTATTACGTTGTTATTATGTTATCCTGGATAAATTTTTTTAAAAAATTTATTTAATTTAAATATAATATAATATGGATAAAAATTAAAATTAAAAAATTGATTTATATTTAAAATTTTATAGCTTACATTTGGGAAACCACAACTATATTTTTGAGATAATAATTATTTTGGGATTGTGGGCATTAATTATTTCGGGTAGAAGCTATGTTTCAAATTAGAGATCCTTTAATTGTGAAAAAACTATCTACCACTCATTAGTAATCGAGAAAGCTGGTTTTAATTTATTTCACTCATAATGGGTTAGTTTATAAAAAAATAACCTATATTTTAACCCTTTAAACCACCCCTCCTTACGTATAAGTACTCCTCATTCCCTCATCACATTCCACACAAAAGAAATTTAGAAGCATTTATCTATTAATATACCTCTCAAGAGTTCCTCCAAGGTGGTTCCATGTTTCCAAGGAGTACCTATCTAGCTTGAAGATTCATCCTCCCAAGGTAAAGGATATTTTCTTCCATTTCTATGGATTCAAGTTCTTCTTTTGTATAAGCCTATGATTTTCGATTAATTATGTTGTAAAGTGACTTTAAATACCCCTATTACTGTTAATATGATATATTCTTAATGAGGGAATTAATTTCACACTCATTATAACTTTTTCTTAAATCGTTACTCTATCGAAATAAGGGTTCCTCACCCATCATTTATGACTACCTTTGAAAGACATTAAAAGTTTCTTCTTATTTAGATAATAAATATTATTATGTTTCATTGATATATTTTCCTTAATATTTTATAAATGAGATATCATTATTCCCTATCATTATATCAGCTTTATAAGCTATTGTAATGCTCATGGTTTTGTGTATCCAGAAAACCATCCTAAATTAGGTAAAGAAATTTGTGTGTGGTTTTCCAAGAAAGGGCATCCATGTTTAGATACTACAAGTGAAAATGAATTTGGATAAGATATATATTGGTTTTAAAAGCCCAAAAAGTGTTTGTTAGGTATATCTTAAACACCATTATAGTGCATGGTGAGTGGTCCCATAAAATACACCTAGTTTGACACTCCTGTAGGATTTGCTTTGGATAATTTACATACACTTTATGATCCATAACAAAGGAATATAATATGTGGATTGATATTTACATTAAATTGTTATCCCTGTTCCATTAATGTACCCTTCATCACTTATTGTCACCATTCCTTTAATTGGGTCACAACTCTTTTCATTGTTAATATCCTATAGTTCTCAAAACTGATTGTTGGATATTCACAAAGATAACTGCATTGATCAATTTAAAGGGTTTTTTCCCACCAATTTTGTATCCAATGTTCTTGATATCTTTAAATATACATATTTATAATCGATTTTAACTTTCTTCTACATGACCATGTTCCAATGTACATGTTTTTAGTAGAAATATGATCTCTTTAGAGAATGATCCATCACAAACCTTTCATTTCCTTATCATCAGCTATGCATAATAATTATTTTCCATGTGAATACCCTTAGATGCTTATTCTGATTGAAGGATATTCACCTATAAACCTATTATAATATTTATTGTGGAATTTGTTTACTAAACCATATACCCTTTATCTATAATTTGAAAATACCTTATACTTCATTGTGTTGATTGATGGGTATTTACCTAGAAATTTGTCAAACTTCATTGGATACCACTTTAATTTCCAATAGATTGATAACTCTATGATTATTTATGTAATTATTCTTGTTTATATTAGGTGGCTTAAATTAATTAATATACATGAGGGTTGCACCCTGATATCACTCCAATGCATTGGGTAAAGAATTTATCTCTAGATATGACATGTTCATGATACCTTGGAAGTATCCCTTGGTAATGTTTTATGACACCATAGTGATATGATTATGAATTTCTCATGTTATGTTGTTGAAACATTTAAAAGTTATGATAGATGTACATATAATCATATTAAACCTCATATATTTATGATTATGTTATGTCTCATGTACTTATGGTCGTGTCATGCCTCATGTAATTTTGATCTTGTTATTCCTCTTTTCATTATGTTCCTGTTATTTTATCACGCCTAATGTCTTACCTGTGATGTTTATTTATACCCTATTTTCATTGTTTATCTTTTAAGAGGGTTTATAGCTCACCCTTTTCTTATGTTCCCCCATTACCTAGGAATAACAATGAAATGGATACATATAAGGAAGTTAAATAAGTGTAAAATCCTTTTGGAAGAAATGTATATTGTATTATATGTTTAGTTGTAAATGTACCTAGTTTCCTAAGACATTGAACTTTAGATCTTGGGAGTTTTTTTGATTCATTTGATGTATTAAAAAGTATGTATGTTTACCATCAGATTCAGAAGTTCATGTCTAGGGTATCTCAAGTGACACACTAAGTACACTTTCCAAGGAGAGATAAATCTCTAGATCTATTTTTTATGTTCTTATATTATTAATTAGAAAGGCTATGTTCCCTTGATCCATCGTTATTAGTTTACATTGTGATATCATGTCCTGATCATTGGATGATCAATCCTATCTGTGGTTTAGTTCTAGATTGAGCCTGTTATCCCTCCTCAAGTATAATAGTGTGATCCTCCATCTCATTCTTCTCTAGGTATGTTTAGGTATCACATATACTACTTTCATAGTTTTTATTCCCATTTCCAATAGGCCACTCCAATTAGGGTCATGTATCTCTATTTTCCCCTGGGTGTGATACCCTATCTTTATATCTTCATTTGTTATCTTTTGATGTGGTGTAGTTAAATTCACTGTGTATCAAAATTATTTGGGTTATGGTTCATGCTTTAACATTGAATGTCTTGATGAGTGCGACCTCTTAGATGAGTGTCGTCTGTATGGAATGACCCATTGAGTGAGTTATTTTGGATGAGTATTTTCAAGATCCTCTTGCAGAATCCCTAGGCTATAACTTAAGATAGGCCCCACCTTGTGAATTGGAATCTACCTTGAGCATATATGGGCTACCATGTTTATCATCCTTACTTTTTTGATTTAGATTTGACTCCCTCTTTTATGATTTGTGTTGGGTGATTTTGGGGTGTCCTACTAGGTATGTTTCTACTCACCACTACATAAGATCTACCTTCACATGGAATATCTTATGAAGATGAATGGACTTTTGATGGAGTCCTTGGTGTATTAAGAGTATGTGGAGCTTAGTTGTGATATAATAACTACAAAAAGATCCAAGAGTTTCATTTCAATAGAAGTACCATTTTTGTTTGCATGATATACTCTTTTATAGTATTGTTTGGATTTTATTTGGCCCCTTTTGAATTTCCATTTTTCAATCACCATACTCTTATATGGGATGTTATATATTAATCATTTATTTATAGTATTAATTTTGTACCTTAATTCATTATACTAGTCTATGGATATGTGTGCATATGTATTTGTAATTTAGGCTAAGGATTCTCTTGTGTGTGATATTCCCACTCGACACTAGTTTCTAGACCCAAGCCTATTAGATGTAGGATTAGGGTGTCACTATTGTCTTACTACCATATTTGAGTCCCCTAGAGGTTTGGGTAATGATAGAGTGGTGTATAATCCTATGTTATCCTAGGACCATATTTTGGAGATATTCTAGTTGTGAGTATTGGTTTGGGAACTAGGGATGTAGTGTTAAAGTGTTTCAAGTTTGGATCTTAGGCTATGGAACCCAATGGCAGTGCAACTACTGACATGTATATTCACTATGAATTTGATAACCCACTTTTCGACTTCATTCATATAGACACTGGTTACATGAAAAAATGGTATATGCATCATATATAAATGGGATGCAGTTTCCATGTCCTTATTGAGTCAGATCCCAAGATATTATCTAATTATCATAGTGTATCTTGAATACTTTTAGATGTTTTCATGATGATATCCAAAGATCATTCTATATTAGAGTCATTATTATGATTTTATGGGTGATGAAGGATATGTACAAGGGATAGATCATGAGGTTTTCTCTCTAGGTGGATAGTGATTAGTACTACTACCATGTGAACATTGTGTCGACCAACCTCTAATTGTTCAGGTGGATGAGTCTTGTTATACTGAACTATGGTTGGATATGATGGCATCATATGATGATGTAAAAATATTGATCATGTAGTATAAGTTTAATAGGTAAAGATAACCCAGAGTATAGGGTGAGCATGACTGGCTGTTAGTAGGTTGGTAAAATATGGATGGTATATAGAAACAAATGGGATAACAACTTAGACATGGACCATGGGGAGGATCATGTCCACAAAGGTAGAGGGGTTGTTATGACTATGATTAAAGAGGTCATATAGTGTAAGTTGTTAGACCCATCACATGATGGAAGATAGGTAGTAAATGGATGAGCCACTAAGGTAGAGGTCGCACCGTCAGCAAGAAGGTCCACTGGGAGGTATATGTGATAGAGGGGAAGAGAGAACTATAGGATATGGATGTAAATATGATATGATACTACCGATACCACCTCTAAAAGGTCTACAATAGGATCACGGAGTTGGTGGATAGGGATATGGACAATTCTAGGCAGTAGAGTCTTATGACCATGAGGCTTGAGGCCTGGTTCAAGGTATGATATGTGTCTTCTATTGTTCAGCTACAGTTTAGATAGATATAGTCTTAAGACTTCCTTCCTTATTTTACCCTAGTAAGATATCTTAATATATGTGTAGAGCCTCTAGTTCTACCCTTGTGATTAGAGACTCCAACTGATAAAGTTTTGATGATCACAATCCTTTACCAATAGTGGGACTTAACTCCCACGGGAGAGAGTATCACACGAAAAATATTCATAGTGATATTTAGGATCTACAATAACATTATCAGTGTAGATTGGTTGTCTACTTTATATTATTATATTAAATATTACCATTGGATTTTATAGTGTGTGTGAGTTTACAAGATAAGATTTTCTTTTATTGGAGAGAATGAATATTAGACCAAGAAGGATAATCTCATAGGTAAGAGGATACAACCAATTTAACATATGTTAGACATTATATACCATGAATTAGTAGACATGATGAGATTTCAGTTCCCAATAGTTGTGGAGGAGTAATAATTCATCTACCATAATGATATGAATGACTTACCTTCATATCAAGAGATTGAAAACTGTATAGACCTATACCCAAGGGCTGTCCTAATATTTTCACTAATATATCATAGGGTACCTGCAAATATATAAGAGTCAAGGGTGAAACTAGATGATATACAGGTGAAGGGATTAATCCAACCATAGGAATCCCTCTAGGAATCCCTAATGTTGTTTTCCAAGAAGCAATATGAGTGCTTGAAGTTACGTGGGGATTATCATTTCTTGAATCAAGTGACTATCTAGAATAAGTGTCCAATTATGATAATTGATGAAAATTTGGACCTATTCAAAGAGGTTATGTAATTTTCAAAGATGTACATTTGTTCAGGTTATCACTAGATCAAGGTTTAAGAGGAGGATATACCAAAGAAATAATTCCAATGACGCTACGGTCACCATGAGTACTTGGTGGTGCCCTTCAGCGTGACGAATAACCTAAATTTGTTCATGGGACTCATGAACTGGATCTTTCAGCCCCTTTTATACCAGTTTATGGTGGTATTCATAGATTTAATCTTCGTGTACTAAACATATAAGGAGGATCATCCAATACATTTTATGATGGTTTTGGACATACTTTTGGAGGAACATCTTTATAGGAATCTATTGAAGTGTCGTTTTTAGAATTGAGAGGTCTAATTAAGTGGACATGTTATCTTAGAGGAGGGAGTGGTAGTGGAACGAATAATGATTGAGATAGTGATATCATGGAGTCCACTCAATAGCATGAAAAAGGTTGGAATATTCCTTGGATTGGATGGCTATTATTTGAGATTCTCACCCAATTTATATGGGATTGTGGGACCTCTAAGTAACTTGAATTGAATGGGGAATCCATTCATTTGGATGGATATGTGTAAAAACGATTTGTAGAATATATGGTAGAGGTTAATGAGTGGACCCCATCTTGAGACTTCTAATGGAGGTATTTTTATATGTGGTGTTATGCGATGCCTCCCAAGATTGGATTAGACGTGTTCTGATGTCGAGGTAGGAAGTGATTTATTATGGGTCTTGATACATGTGGCCTCATGATCAAAATTACATGACTCAAAATTCAGATATGGATGTAGTAGTACTCATCCTGAAGACTTGGTGGCACTACCTTATGGGAGAGAGATTAATTACATATTTAGATCATAAGAGTCTTAGGTATATATTTTTATAGAAATATGTTAACCTAAGGAAAATAAATGGCAATAGTACTTGTAGCATTATGAATTCAAGATAGTCTATAATCCTTGGAAGGGGAACATTTTGATATATGTTCTTATTAAAAAAAATCTTGCATAGTTTTTGAGAGAGGCAATAGAGTAGTTGTCCTCATTACAACTAACCTCTCTGGGTGAGGGTGGAGTGGAATATTTCTAGTTAATTGTTGTTACCCCTCTAATTCTCTGTTGTATTAGGGAATTATAGCTTAGAGATATATATTATGAGGTGTTGTGTGACTATATTTTCACAGGAAATGATATTGATGAATTTTCTAATGGTGGGGAGCATATCATCCTTCTTTTAGTATGGATGATGGTACCGGTCATGGTAGAGGAGGAGGTGTTAATGGAGTTTTATACACCCCCTTTATAGTATATCTAGGATAAGTGATGATGTTCCTGGACCATTGAAATTAGTTTTAGTGGTTATGGATAAAGTGAACTATAACTAAGTTCATCAATTTATTCATAACATTCTATTAGGTAAAGGCTGAGTATCAGGTACGAATGTGTTTATCCCAACCCCTTGAGGTGTTCGTGTGGGAATGGTATAACATATCCATGGAGTTTGTGATGGGACTCCAGGATTACCTATATTTCATGAACCTATCTGGTTGATCATAGACTTACTCACCTACTCATCCCACTTTCTCACCATATGAGAGTAGAGTTCAACATATCTTTTGATGGTTTATGTAAATTAGATGTTCCATATTCATAGATTTCACTGAACAATTATTTCAATCTATGAAACTAACTCCACATATTTATTGTGGAGATTTTTATATGAGGATTTTGGAACTAAATTATGAACTTGCATGATATTACACCCCCAGAAAGATAAATAGATTGATCAGACCATTCATGTCCTAGAGGACATGTCATGAGATTTCAAGATGTATTTTTTTCTATAGCTGAGAGGATCATTCACCCTTGGTGGAGTTTTTATCCAAAAATAGTTATAATTCCACCATTGGTATGGAATTATTTTAGGCATTTTATAGGAGTCCCTACATATCACTGTTTTATTCTGTGAACCCAGTATAGACAATGTTTATTGGCCCAAAGTTGCTGCATGTGATGACAAAGAAGTTGGAAATCATCTAGGAGTAGATGGGGACTACCCATATCCAACATGATTCATTTTTAGTATGATGATAGAGGTATTTGGGGTTCTATGAGGGAGACCTTGTGTTACTGAAGGTATCACCTCAACGAGGATTTTGGAGATTTAGGATAGGTGGAGATTTATCTCTGAGATTCATTGGCCCTATCCTAATTCTACATATAGTTGGTGAGGTGGCATATTGTTTATACTTACGACAATAGTTTAACCAGTTTCACAATGTTTTCAAAAATTTCATAGCTAAGGAGATACATTCATGACATGTAACATGTTATTGACTATGGTGAGGTGGAAATTGATAATGGAGATACATTCTCAGATCACCCATAGTAAATCAATAATCTATAGTATAAGATCATTCATAGGTGATTGATTTTATTTGTGTGTGTTCAATTATAGCATGAGAACCTCCAAGAGTGATCATGGGAGCAGGAGAAACAAATTCTAGCACAATATCCACACCTATTTGATTATTTGTTTTACTTTTGGGATGAAAATAATTAATGGATGGGAGAATATAAAAATATTTTTTCTATTTATCACTTTTTAAAATCTTAAATAATATTTTTGGAGTCATCCATGGAGTCGGCCTGATGTTTCAAGTCTTGTGGAGCCATAATGTTGATATATTAACAATATTAAATTTATTATATCATGAGTGAATAACCTTTCATAAATAGTGGAATATCTCTGGAAAAAAGTCTCAAATGGGAAATAAGAGATCACTATTAATCCAAGAACATATGTTTTACCCTATGTGAGACATATGTTTTATTAGCGTCAGATGTTTTAGTAGAGAGTATTCTCTAAAATATACTAGATAAAATAAATAATTAAATTCATTTGTAATATAATTAATGTTTAAACCCAGAAAAACTCTATATAAACTATATTCTTACATATATATAGGGTTAAATACATAACCCTATATATAGTAGGAGAGATATTGTGGGAGATAATTCTGGTACGATCGAGGAGATTTGTAGAGATGCTGATGAATGTAATCTATTTTTTAACAAATTAACATACATGAAACTATTTTCCAATGATTGATCCAAACTAAGTTAAGGAATTTAAAATTTTTAGTTTATTTTCCCATTATTTATTTCCCATTGAAAATTTGAATTAATTATATTGGAAATTAATTATATGATTTTTCTTGTTGAATTGTCATTATTTATTTTTATTCCTAGAAATAGTAATCAATAATTATTTTAAAACCTCAATGTTTCATCATTCTTAGATCAATGAAATTTTCCTATCCTAATATGAACAACATAGGGTTATATCACTTTTGTGTTTCTTGTTTTTCTACCTCTGTTATTCATTAATCAGTGATGTTCAATTAGCTGGTGATTCAACAGTATGAGGGAACTCATTAATTTATGTGGTTTCATTCATGGGTTTATAGATCATTGTTACAGTATCAACATAATAGACGATGGAATGATAGAGGACCAATGATAATGATGTAAAAACAATGGTGGATCAATGACTTCCAGTTCCATAGGATATGGCATTCTGTATTTTGGTGGTCTGGGGGGACAATATCTAAGAAAAGGATAGTCGGAATTCGGTCACCACTGACGTTATGGGCCTAGTCAACATGGGTTGCTGGTGATTCAACCAATATTTGTAGTGAGATTAATGGAGGGTAAAAAATTTGGATGACACATGAAGATCTAGGATTCTAGAAGAAATCTGGACTACGCAGCATATAGTTCGGAATAACAAACACCCAATAGACCACCCTATGTGGCAGATGGGGTTTACTTAGAAGTTAAATATCAAGAAAAAATTTACCTAGTACACATGCTCTATAGTCCTTAGTTGGACATCATGACATCAATATTGAGTAAAAACCTAAAATTCATGTAACCCCACACACTATCTAAGTGTCGGGGCACACCTTGTGTACCATCAGTGGTATATGGCTATGGCAGATAAAGTATATGTCAAGTACCCTAATGAGTGCCTATATATTTTATGACAACCTCACATGCTAGGTGGATGGACTTCGACACACCATGTGTGGCTCCAATACATTGGAAAGTATCTTATTAGGTGTGGCATGCTGTTTATACTAGTAACATTCCATGTACACCCTCCATGGGTAGTTGAATACCTTAATTGCTTTTGAAAAATCTTTGATTTAGTATTAGCATGGGTATATTCCTTTGATCTGTCCATATGAGGTTACAATGTATCATCCCATAATAAGTATAAGATGCATGATCCCCTCTACGGGTTAGTTCTAGATAGAGTCAGGTATCCCTCTTGGAGGCCTTGGGTGTGATCCTATATCTCATTCTTCCCAAGGTAGTGTCAGGTATCCCATATATGAAATTCAGGGCATGATGTCCCCTTTCTGGTGGGATACTCTAGTTAGGGTTTGGCATTACCCATTATCCCCGATTGTGATCCCCTATTTGTATATAATTACATTTTATAATATAATTTGGTATAGTTGGTTCGAATATGTATCAACATCATATAGGTTATAGTTCATGCTTCAACATGGAAAATCCCAATGAGCATAACCTCCTAGATATGTTACATCTGTATAGTATAACCCAAGGAGTGAGTCATCATTGATGATTATTACCATTTTCCTCAAGTAGAATCCCTAAGCTGGTAGTGAGGAACAACCTCACAACGATACTTGGAGTCTTCCTTGAGAATATCTAGGTTACTTTGTTTACCCTCCTTACTTTTGTGATTTAGAGTTTACTCCCTCTTTGATTCTTTGTGTTTGATGGTTTTGATGTGTCCTAATATATATGTTTATAATTACCCCTATAAGGGATATCCCCACACATGTCATGTATTATGAAAAAGTAAAGTATTTAGATCAATTTCTAAGTGGATCAAGAGAAGGAAAAGATTAGTTGTGTTAGAAAAACCATATATGTATCCAGGAGTTGAATTTTTGTAGTAATATCCTTTTTATTAGTAGGAAATAATCTTTTATAGTATTGGTGAGATTGAATTTGGAACCTTTTTCATCTTAATTTTTCTACTATTTTAATCTAATTTGGTATAGTAGATACTAGTCATACATTTATAGTATCAATGTTTTACCATGCTGCATTATACTAGTGTATGGAGATGTGTGCATGTGTATAGGTACTTTAGTCTAAGACATCCCATGTGTGCGATATATATACTAAGCATTAATCTCTTTACCCTGGTCTATTAGATGTAGTAATGAGGTTTCCCTCTTAGCTTACTTCTAGGCTGGAGGGCTATGGTATGTAATTTCATGGAAATTTTTGGAAGATACATTTCAGAATATTATATGGTGATAACATACCTTCACTAAGGGATGTCCAGATTTAGGCTAGTAGAAGATATTCACTAGAGACAACTAAATATAAATTTTTTAGTGGAATCATGGATTATTATATAAATTTGAGATAGTTGAGAGGATGAAACTGAGTAGAAAATAGGTCAGTAGATGCAACAACATGTTGGAGTCCGAGTGTGGAAATGAAGATGGTGCCTCACATAAATATATTGACTTGGTGGCCGGTCATGTTCCGGTGGAATAAGTGATGCATAAAGAAGGTAAAATTTCAAATACACCATGGAGTTCTAAATATGGTGATAAATGTGTGAAATTTATGGCTTATGTGAAGTAACTAGTTATGATACATAGAGAACCATCCTTATAGGTCAATGGTAAAGTAAATGTTTCGTATATCATCAGTGTGGATCTTAAATGCTGGTGTGCATAATGAAAAAAATATTGACATTATAAGCAGATAATTATATATAGAAAAAATGTTATAATAGTCATTGATGGGTCTACCCTGAATTATGGATGATGGTGTAACCTGATGATTCGATACACCCATTTATATGATGTGGTTTTGGACCTTGTGTGTTGCATGTTTGGCAGGAATCAGAATACATCAAAGGATGGAGTGCTCAGTTATCAATCCATGGGTCGGAGGCCTTAGTGTAAATGTGGGATGGTTATAGTCTAGATAATAGGACATAGACTAGAAGGAGCAGTAGTGTACGGTGGATTAGCTAGAGGGATAATTCCTCCTCACTCGTGGGTCTTCATAGAGTGAGAGCTAGTGGAGGGAACTTTTCCTGGGAAGGTGTTGGTAGTTATATTTCATGGATCATGGTAGGTAATGAGATTATCCTTATAACATGACTGAGTGTATGTTATGATGAATGAAAGATGCAATGGTTATCCCATGGATGTAAGTCACATTGACCGAAAATCGTAATCCTTTGTGTCTTTGTGCCTACATGTTATTTTCATGTCGCAGGCTTGTTTTCTTTTAAATTTTACAAATGAATGGTATTAAATTAAAACTAGAGGGAGGACCAAAACCTGAGGAGGAACAAATTAGTGTGGTGGTTGGGGTGCTTGGACTTCCCAGTTCTAGATTCTGTGGTCATAAGGGTGCCGTAGTAGACCAGAACTTCTGAATCCCGGGTCTTCCAGAAGATGTAACTTCTAGTGGTGGCATGACTCAACATCACCAATAGGTGGTTTATTTGTGATAGATAGAGTCTATTGAAAATAATTTTCAAATAATTAAGATAATTATTTAAGGATTCTACTTTTATGTGAACAAGTAGACATCCTTTTCAAATAATTATTGCAAATAACATTTCCATTGCAAATAGCCACTGTAAATAGTTCAAACGAAGGACTTTTTGTGAAAAAATAATATATCACAAAAAATTTAGTTGTGTCCCCCACCCTCGTTATTGTTCACACCTCTACCACTCCCCTTATTCAACTCCATTTTTTTTGATTTTTGATTTTTTTGCTCCTTAAGGAAATTGTCTCTTTGATTACATATTTGTTAGTTGTGACCAAAACTTTAGTTCACATGCAATTTTTTAAAATTAATTTTTTAATAGTTATAAATATCATATAGTTATTTGTATATGATGTTATTAATTATTTTTATTTAGTTATTACATTTTTAATTGTTTAATTTATTAGTAATTTTAATTTTAAATCTAATTTATTATCACAAATTAAAATTAATTTTAGTTCTAATTGTTAAATTAATATTTTAGTTAATAAATTTTAAAATTAGTATAAATTATTTAATTAATTTAAATAAATAAATAATAAAAATAATACACATTTTTATTAAAAATATATTATAAAAAAATTTTTATAAGATTATAATAAAAACTATTTTATAATAAATTACTAAAATTTAATTTAGTACTAAAAAATTATATTAAAATAGTAAATGTGATTTCATTCATGAAAAATAATAACAATTTATAAAATTTAATATAAATAATAATGAATAAAATGTGAATAATAATTAATTATTATAAATCGGTATAAAATACTAAAATTTCGTAAAATAAAAAAATAATTAAAAATAAAAATCATAATATTGCAATACCAATTAGTGAAGTGAAAAAATAAAAAAATTATTTTGTAATTATTTGTAAGTTTTTTTACTTAATATATTGTAATATTATTAAAAATTATTAAAAAGTAATTTCTATTCATTAAAACAATTAAAATTTGTTACTTTGTTATATAAAAAATATAATTGGATAATAAATATTAATTTGAAATTTAAAAAATTGTAATAATTACTATAAAATATTATAGATATATAATACATTCTAATTCATAATAAAGTAATAAAATAAGTAAAGTAATAAAAACATAAAATAATAATAATTTCTTATAATTTCTGAAAAAATAATGAAAATACATATAAAATAAAAATGTTAAATAAAAAATTAATTTTATCCTAAATCAGTGTAAATTATTAAAATTTAGAAAATACTGGAAATAATATTAAAAATTTAAAAATTTAATGAAATTAAAGGAAAAATAAATAAAAAGTAAAAATAATTTCATAAAAGTTAAAATTGATTAATAAAAATGTGTTTTTTAAAATTTTAAATTGTATTATAATTAAAAAATGTGTATTATAAATTATTATCCATTGTTATAAAAAATAAAAAATTGTTAATTATATTTAATTAATAATAAAATTTTAAAATGAAAATAAATTTAATAAAATTGATGGGAAATATTATAAATTTTTTATAAATTTGTAAGAAAAAATTTACTAAGAAAATAGAAAAAATATTATAAAATTATCAGTTTTCTTTTATTTTATTTTATGTTATATATTTATAAAAAATAATAATATATTACTAACACTATTTAAGTACAATCAATTTATGTAATATTTATAAACATAGAATAATTTCTTAAAAAACAAAAAAAAACTAATATTCATATATCTATATATTTATTACAATATTTTAAAAGTAATATTTTATAAAATATATTACAAATTTTATTAAATTATCCATATAGTGAAAATAAATTAAGTAATATTTTTTTCAATATTTTATAAAGTAAAATGATTTGGGATTTTAGAAAGCTATGGACCTTGGAAGTTGATATTGTTTTTTATTAAATGTTTTTATTAGATAAAAAATCATATAAATCAACATGGTTTTTGTATGAATCATGTCTACATAGAGGGAATCAAAAACATTTTTCTCATTCCCATTGTCAAATTTAGAATTTCTTTAAGAGGGGTCAATTAAGTGTTTGTTCTCAAGAGATTTTAACCTTTTTTAATTTTGGGTTTCATCTATTATTTTTTGTTTGTTCATAAATACTATGTGTTTTGATTTGATCATGGTGAATGTAATTTAGAATAAAATAATTTTTTTTGGTTCTAGAGCCATAACCATTTCATAATTTAGTACATGAGGTTGTTTGCCCATCTTTTTAAGAAATAATAACTCATAAATATAATTTGTATCGTCAATTTAAAACATGTCAATTTTAAAAATTCTTGACATTTGTTGTGTATTCCTTATATCATGGATGAAAGATAATAAAATTTTATGTTGTTACAAAATTTATGTCTATTAAATCATATTTTCGAATTTCAAATAGTTTTTTTGATCAAATATTTTCTTTTTTAAAATATATTTTGTTGGAGGGAAATGCATTGATTATAAATTTTTATGTAATAAAAAATTTGGCGTATAATTTGGGTATTAGTTATCATAATATCAATTCATATTAAAATGATTTCATCTTATATTTTAGTGAATATGATTCATTTTTTAATTTTCCATCATGTGGACAATTGAGGTACCAAGTGGAAAAACAAATAATGTCCAAATTTCTTCCTATTAAATAGTTGAGTTATTTAGTAATTATACCTAGATAACAATTTCAATTTATTTATTACAACATCTTACACCCTATGATATTCTATGTGAACTAAATTTTTTGTTCTTGCGCCTGGGCATGTGTATCTTAGTGTTTTTCTTGGCTGATGGAGGAAACAAAATGGGTTTTGGGGTTGAATTCTAGAAGGAGACATTGTTTGGTAGTTAAAATATTGTAACAAGGACCAATGGCTGGCCGGTGAGGCAAAACCGACCATCTGATGGGATAAATTGAAGTCTCATAGGCTATCTGAATCCATTGACTGACCGATGATCCCCTAACTCCCATGTGAGGGCCGATGACTAGATGGTGGGATGCCATATATAATTTTTAGCAAGGGAAGCCTTGTAATTTTACCCAAAATCCCTATTTTTTATCTGACTACATCTCCTCAACTCTTACTCAACCCAGATGAATTTATGGATCTCTCCTTGGTGAATTTGTCCCCTTCCCCATTTCTTGGGTGTTTAAAGCACTATTAGTTTCATTGAATTCATATGGGTAATTCTAATCCATTTATGGATTAAATCTGCGTTCATTCTTGGGTTCTTACTTAAAAACCCTAATACAATGAATTTAGGGATGATTACTTAGTATTGGTGAATCATTCTTGATTTGAGTGGGGATTTCTATGGGTTTGGCTTCTTCAATATTTAGGTACTAAATCCTTGTGATGGTACAATATTTATATAGAATTGTATGCCTTGATTTTCTTGTTTGTGTGTGTGGCCTTATGAGTCCTCTTCTTTTGTTGTTAATAAGGGTAGGTGACGTTAGTATAGATGTGGAGGGTCCCACGTAGGGTGATTACATTGTGTATGCCTTGAAAATAAATAAATTTATCCATGTATTGTGAGTGATAATAAGGTTATTCTCATAGGATATTTGTATTATAAAGTTCTATTTAGTCTTATATGAGGCTAGTGAGGATGGACAAAATAATGTACGTATTTAGATAGTGAATCCCCTTGAGTGTGAAACAAAGAATTGATTAAATAGAGCCTCATATGAGTTATTATGGAAATGTTGTCTACTTAGTCATTTCACCTTATAAAATTCCACTTGGGTTTGAGAAAGGATAAAATGACATGGGCAATTGATATAGGGGATTGATTGGTGTTTACCTCACTTTTTCATTCAATGTGTGGACTCTAATGTGTGATTCTGTTGGCATGTTGGTGAATGTGTTTATTTGTAAGAACTCTGGTATGGGATTTTATTAGCATGAGTGTGCATGTGTATCCCAATGATAACACTAATTTTGGTCGGGGTGTGATGATATGTGTTTTCGTATTGATTACATGGTGGCTATTCATTGATGAGGTAGTTGAGTAATGGAATGACATATGCTATGTGTTCTCATGATATTATGGATTTCTATTAGAATATGGTTGAGTCATAAAGTAACTTATTCTATGTTTAATTATTAGATTGTGTCTATCCACCAAGAGATGGTTGAGTTGGGTAATGAATTATGTGACATTATTCAGATTACATGGATTTATAGGAATTAATTATCTATAAACATGGGTGAGGTGATGCCGAGATAGACTCTGGAACATAGTGATTACATTTTATTAATTTTACCTTTTTTTGTATATATATCTACCGAATGTGGGGATATATTGAATTTTTATACATCCTTGTATTCTATATTGATATATCATGGGTTGTTTTCATTGTTATTACTTCAATTTTATGATCTAACACCTTTTTAGTTCCACTCTTTAATCTAATATCATTTTTTCTTTTGCATAATCAGATTGTTTATCTACTACTAAGGGAATATTCTACCCATGATGACACTTATGCACTTTTTTATAGTCTACAAGCTCTTACATACAATGATTAATACATGAGGCCATGTGAACCTATGACTCATACCAAGTGATTTCGATCAGGGTGTTACAAAATAGTATTAAAGTGTTTTTTCATTTTTTTAACTATTTGGGAAAGGTTGAACTGAGATATGGCATTATTGGGACTGTAATAAGGAACTCAAGCCTAGGTGTAGCTAATCTAGGTATATGATAAAGACATAGTTTCAATAAATGAGATAGTTTTTCATGTCTTCTTACAATTATTATCGACTGATTTCACCTCAAGTGATGCACATAATTTTAATATCTTCATTTATGAGATTTTATTTTGGTATGATGGGAAAGAGTGGGTTATTTTATGAATCATGGATAGGAATATGCTTTCACATTCCATTTTCATGGTTTCCTATGGTTGATACTATCTTAAATTAATTAAATTATAGAAAAAATATATTTAGTGACTGACATTCAATTAATATATCTTGAACATGCTATATTTTAGTTATAAATGACTGAGAGTAACATGGAGGTATTTAAAGCATGGTTTTGAGTGTTGAATAAGTAGTAAGTATTCTGTGTGTTTCTCTCCATGGTATGTCATTATTGTTGTTGTTTTAAAATGTCTTTAAAAATGGAAACTCACATGGCATAAATGGTGTTAATTGGTTTTCAAGAGATATTGGGTTTTAAAGTGATTTTTGAGATTCCATGTGATGGTGAAAATGTTTCAAAAATTCATTTTAAATGGATTTGAAAATTTTATAAAGTGTATTTGGCCATATTTGGGAATTTAATTGGGTAAATTAATGGTTTTTTTAGAATAATTTCAAAGTAGAAAATAGTACATTTTATCAAATTATTTAAAATAAGTGGGAGATTGTATTTAAATGGTTTGAATGTGGTTACACAAATATATGGTGGAAGTGGTGGGTTTTAAATGAGGTTTTAAAATCAGTAAAAGGATTGGATAATTAATCTTATATATTTGTAAGGCCATTTTGGTACTTTTGAATTAGATTTTTATGAAACACATTTGAGAACCTCTTGAATACCCTTTTTCATTGTGTAGGTGTGGATTATGGACCATAGGTCATATTCAGTGTTGTGTTGTGTCTTTTTTTGTTTTTGATGTGAACCATACCCTCTTGAATGCATCATTTAATGATCTAGATGTAGATACTTACAAGGGATGGGTTTTCATGTGAGGTTTCCATGTGACAGTTGTGTGAGCTTTGGGTTAGGTGTAAACCTTTTAGTGTTTAGGTTAGTAAGTTATTATTTTAGGTAGATACCCATGAGTTATATGGGTTGTTCTGGGTTCATTCTCTAATTTTTTGAGATGCGTATCTAGGGGTGATAATTTGGCTATTATCAATGTATATAAATGGTTGGATTTTCAAGAATCAGTTCTATACCAATTAGTGGGATGAGATATATTCACAAGACTTATAAAGAATGTGAGTGGGATGATCTCCTTTACTTTAGTGAAATGTGAGTGGGACATTAAGGTTCTAGGTTTGTGGTAGTGTGTGACCAAGGATTCAAGAACTTGGGTGGAAAATGATCAATCAGTATGAGATCAAGCATTAGGATTTTTAGAAAATACTTTTTTTGTAGAGAGTGAGCTCATTGAGAGTTCAATGTCTTGGGAGTAGCTTAGAGGTGTGATTTGGAGAAATTAGAATAAGGAATAGTTGATGTGCTACTTCCTATAGTGGTTCAGGGGGTGAACCATGTGTTCATACTAAGAAGGTTCCCCTAGGAATATTATTAAGAAGTATAGTATGGGGTAAGGTGGAAGGTTTTTCATACAGTTTCATCTTGGAAACCACAGCTGGGTCAAAGAGTTAGATAAGGTCATTAATTGTTCCTTGAGGTTGTATAAACCATGAAATAAATGACAATATGATATTGATATAGGAAGTTTAATGATTATAGAATCATTTTGAAGTTCCTTTGGGGATTTGGGTTTCAAGTTCTAATGAACCTTGGCTTTTTGGAAGGGCCATTGGGAATTATCTTTATGTAAGTAGTTTCTCATTGGATTGCAATATTGGTGGGTAGTTTATTTAGGAGAATTAAGTGTTGTTGGGAGTGTCTATGATGGGTATTTCCTTAGTGAACTACACTTATAATGGGGTTTTTAGGAACATAAACATCTCTTCATGGTGTGTTCTCATATAAGTGTATGAGTGAAATTTTTTTCCATTGAACTTATACCTAGTTTAAGGAGTGTATAAAGATCACGATGATTTTTTATAAAATTTAGGGTTGAGAAATTTGGCTCAATAAAGAGAATAGATTATGGATGTGGTTTAGAAATTAAAAGTGAGTCCTTTGAAGTAGATCATCATCTGTTGATGATGGGGTTAAGGAAAAATCCTCATCCATGGTAGGGTCAAATGATGATAAGTTTTTGTAGTGCTCATCTGTGTAGATAGTAGTTTCACATTGTGAAATTTTTTTAAGTGTGGGTTAGTACTTGGAGGCCACTATAGAGTTTCATTGGTATTTATAGATAAGGATTATTGTACCTAAGGAGTTGGAACATGTTTTCATATGGAGTTAGAGATCCAGGATCATCCAAATTAAGTAAGATATATTTATATTCTAGTTTTATAAGACCTAATATTAGTTAATTTAGTTGATATTTCTAGGTTATGTGGGTTTTTAACATGGAAAAAGTTTAAAACGTTTTGATCTTGTTCTCTGAATTTTTCATAAAACCACTGCTAAAACTAGTGCTAACATCCAATATGTGACAATTTCGTTCATTTAATAGATGTTTTTGGGAAGTGTCATAGAAAACATATTTATTGGATGTTTATTGGTTTTAGTTGTTGTTTTTATTAGGAAAATATGATAAGGATTTATAGGATGTTAAAATCTCCACTAAATATTTTCCTTTTTTTGCATGGACATCGCTGCTAAAACCCATAAAACCATTGCTAATAAACCTATATAATTTTTACTGGTGTTCTAAACTTTTGTTGATAAAAACATATCAGTATATAGATGTAGTTTAAACTTCTACTAAATATGTACCTCATTTTACAGTGGTTTAAACAACTTCTATATGTTGATTTAAAAATAAAAACCAATTGCAGATTCTGTAGCCCCAATACCCTAAAAAACATATATAGAGAACATATAACCCGAGGTGTGAACATATAAAAGCTAATAATCACTAAATATGTCAAGGTAAACTATATTTCACATTATAAAACCAAACCATACCTTCAAAATAATAAAAATAAACAAAAGGTAAACCTGTTATTAAAACCATATTTAGTTTAAACCCACTTAATAAGAAATTTTCTTAATAAAAAACACCCTTGGAATTTTAAAAAACATGTAAAATGCATAAAAAACATATAAAAGCAACCAAATTCCATTTATCTATACAATTCAAAAACATTTAAAATAGAAAAATCCAATCATTGTTCGGTGAAGATGTACCAAAACAAGTTCCAAGACATCATGGTTCCAACTATGTTCAAAAGGAAAATTCAAATTTTGAGTCGATCTAATGAAATTTATTTGTTTTTGACTCAAGATCCCCTTATAATAAATCTATGAAGTCATTTAACATCATCAATGGTGACTATTAGGTCTAATACGATCTAATGGTTTGAAAATAATCATTATAATTTGAGAAATGATTGAAATAATTTGGAATCTTGAAATTGAATTCTAAATTCAAATTCAATTGAGAAGAAGTTGTTGCTACTACAGTGTAAGGTTAATAAGAATAAGGTATTTAATTTTAAAGTTTCAATGATGAAGAGGACTTAGAGGGAAGAAAAATTATATTAATGGGATGATTTTATAAAATAATATTTTTATGTAAGGAAGAGGAAGAAATATGTTTTTCAGTTCAATTTTCACAAAAACTAGAATCGCAAATTTTTAAAAGAACATAAGAAGAATAAGTGACTAAATAAATCCTTCAATTTTTTTAAATGATAATAATAAGAATAATTTTTGTTCATGTGTAGTGCATAATAAGTGAACAAGTTTCTTTTTATTGTAAATGTATATAAGGAAAATAATAATTTGGAACATCAATGGGAAGCCATAGTCTATACTAGTCAATGATTTATTATTGATAGAAAACTCTATTTTAAACTATTAGGATGGTATTATAAATACCTAGTGAGATGTTTAAAGAATTTTGGATGCGCTAAAACATAGTCTGGAAGCATTTAATATAAGTTAAAGGATAAAACTTTCTCACTTGTACCTATAGGTTTATACTGGTGGGTTGTGTAATATCGGAGGAATCCATATCACATAAAGGATTGTACTTCTCATTTTTAGTGGTCAAAATTTTAAATCTATTTTGAAACTTATGTTAGTGTGTGTTTAAATTTTTTGTATGAAAATATAATGTTAAGAAGATAGAATGAGATAAATGTTCAACTTAATAAGTCAAGTGATAAAAGGATAGCGTTTAAAATGTTTTCAATTAGATAAAAAGTCATCAACATTGATTCACCCTCTATGAGTGTTGAACATATCCCAAATTAGACTGAAAGCATGTTATTGATTATGGTTCATTATTATTATTCTTTTTTTCTT
Source organism: Viscum album (assembly GCA_963277665.1). Taxonomy (NCBI): domain Eukaryota; kingdom Viridiplantae; phylum Streptophyta; class Magnoliopsida; order Santalales; family Viscaceae; genus Viscum; species Viscum album. The sequence goes on along the minus strand of OY728165.1, from coordinate 1,241,322,925 downwards.
GAGTATTAGAAAATAATTTATCCACTTCCTATGAACAAAACATGCACACAATCACTTATTCTTAACTCTTATTTTTTTTTCATTTTCTACCATATAGATAATCTGTAAATATTTTCTATTCAATTTATATATAGTCTCCATATTCTCTTCCATTTAGTATTTACTGATATCTTAAACAATAACATCAAATTAAGTATGTTAATATTCACATTCAAATCTTTCTATTCCTTCAAGTTGTTATAATCATTCCAAAAACCATGGAACAAACTTCACATAAAATAAATAACCATGAAACACATAATTTTACGCATGATTTATATGTTAATAGAAAAATAAAACACACAAATCCTATCCACTGTATCTTACTCTCACTCACTATGGGCTCAATAATATTCATTAAAGAACTTAGGCTAAAAAATTTACCTAAAAATTATATATGTATAATAAAATATTCCACATAATTCATCGATGTAGAAATTAATATTAAAAAGTATATGTACAAATATAAACAGAACACAATATCTATATAAAAATTATAAATTTATATTTGTTATAGTGTATAGATCTGTGAAGGTAATTATTTATATTAAAAAACCAAAATAAAACACTAATTAAAATCCAATATAACACTTATTATCAAGAAAAGTAAATTTTAAAATAATGAATAATATCAGAATATTATAAGTGAACAATAAAACACTAATTAACACCCAAAACACTATAAATACATTTTAAAATAGTTAAAAATATCAATAATCATATAACTTTGATCTAAAATTGTCCAGATAAGGTGGGAGTTGGGTTTAAAATTTAGATTTTTGAAGTGAGAGTCAATGGTTGGACTTTAGGGTGATAATAATAATGATACTTGTTCGTGTAGAAATAGTAGGGTGGTGAAATGGGGAGATATTAGATGGGTTAAACCTCATAGTATATGGGAATTTGGGAGGCCATGGAAGTCTTTGAATGGAATAATGAATAAGGATATGCATCATTAATGATGATGCAAAGTGATTTATGTCCAAAAGTGAGTTGATATAGCTTAAGAGGATGATGGAATATAGATGATGAAAGGGGTGTAGGGACTACATGATATGAGGAACAATATTGTGAATGAGCAACATGCACATGTATAGGCTTGAAGTTGAAAAATCATGCATGAAAATTTAAAAATGGGGAGAAAATTTATAACCATAATGATTGAACATTACCTTGTGGTATTCTAACAAGAAATAAATTCCACTTTGGTATTAATATACTTGATTAGGGAAAGAATGTTTTCTTATTTTATCATAAAATATAACATGGTTTTCACTAAATAGCATGAATACTATTGCAATATAGTAATTATTATCATAATAAATCCTACATTTTTTTGAATGGATGACAATCAATACAACCATGAAAGGTTTTTAGCCTCTTAAAAAATGGGAAATCATGAAAATGTTAGATCATGAAAATGTTAGGTAAATACTCTGTGCCAAACATGATAAATGAACAAAACCTCTATTTCCATATTTTTTGAAACATAAAAAACACAACAAATAACTATTTGATGATAAATACAACTCATCACCATCTCCATATCCATCTCTATTTCATGCTACCGGCACCTTTAAGACAATTATATTTAAAATTAAATTATATTATATATTTATATTTAAACATAAAACTAATAAATTTTTAAGAACTAAATGATTTTGATATATTTTGATTTACCTTCTCACCACTAGTAATCGATGAAATACCATTGGGGATAGATCTGGTCATCTTCGAATATAAATCAATCAACGCTTTATGAAAAGAAAATATCTGAGCCCCCTATTTTTGAATTGTGTTTTTCATAGAAAAACTCTCTCTCAGAAACTCGGGGTAGTGAGTGAATACAACCATAAGTATATTTAACTATTATCCCTAGTGGCATTTCAAATAACTCAGATGATAATGGTCCCAAACCCATCCCACGCACTGGACCAGGATGCTCCTTCCCAAGGACTTTACCAACTAGGTCATCCCGGGAGACTGAGTAGGATGGTGTGGGATTGGAATCCCATAGTTCTTTAATTTTGACCTATATATCATATATCACTCATATTATAAGAAATATATATTAACATAGTTAAAACTAATAATGAGTTATTATAATGAAAAATGAATTCATACCCTAACTTATTTGGCATGCTCATTAATAAAACTCCCATCATATTTTTTATAAACATCCAACCACACTTTTTTTCAGGATTCTTGGTTCCCTAAACTCCATGACTACATAAAACCAGTATAAATCAATAATTTAATATATTAAACAGATAATACTATTTTATAATATTTGAACTAATGAAAATATTACCAGAGTCGATCGACTTCTAGAAAAACTATTTGACCCCGTAGTGTCATGGATAATTTTATTAGACGGACTCGACGCGTTCTTCCTTAAAAGATCCTAAAATAAATAAAATGTAATTTAATAGTAATATGTGAAATTTCATATCCTTTTCATATATATGTATAAACATAAAATTATATTAATATAATAATATATATTTAAATACCATGTTCTTCTCATCACGATAACTATTAATAAAAATGTTCCATTTCTCTCTAGGTCCCCATTGGGTACCTTGTCATAAATTGTTTTGGTGCTCAATGAAGTCTCGTTGACTTAATTCCATAATCTCCGTCGAAAATATTTCTACTTCTTTCCCAAAATTTTCAATTTCCACCTTCATGCAAGAATATCAAAGTTGGAAAAGTTGAAAAACATCTATAAAAAGATATTCATTTTGAAAATAGTAGTATTTAATAACATAATGACAATCAAGTACAACATAATGTATTAAAATTACATTTATTTGTGAATCGAAGTCTTCATTTTTTTCAAGATAAAGGCATATGACACTAATCATCATACATAATGGGATGTGTCATTGGCTCTGTCACCAACTGTCTTATAATATAGCCAAGTAATCATGTGTCCTATCCATAGGGATCCAAAAGGAATAAAATGGGACAACTATCTTTATTCTAGTCCGATTTCATACAAATGAACTTTTCATAATTTTTTATGTAGTAGCATTGCTTCCAAATTTTATGAAAAATTATTTGGAAGTATAAATAAGTGCAATAAATTTATTCATATTAAACATTGTACCTATAACAGTCGCCCTCTAATATCTCTTTGAAGAACTCGACGTGGCACCATGCTCCTTCACTACTGAGGCCGGTGAATGGGAAGGCATCTACTGAGATGACGATGTGATGTAGACAGAGGGGGTGAGAGATGGTGAAGGTGGGAAAGTAGATGGTGTCTCAAATGCTATAGGGAGGAAGACCAATAGATCACCATTTGTTATTATGGACAATAGAATGTTGAATGGAATTAGTATAACGCTTCCTCCTTGGCATTATTTTCATTTAATTAAATAAAATTAATTTCAGAACATATATTTCAAAAAATTCAGGTAGAAAAAATTTGAAATGAAAATAGATTCAAAATAATAATAAACAAAATATAAATAACAATGATAATGAATGACCATACAAATGTCACAAGTGGTTGATAAATGAATGGATTACTATAAATGCAATCATTTTCCCCTTTAATAATTTTTGTTTCCTACTCCATCATTACATCATCTACTTCATCCAACCTTGTAAGACTAATATTTTCAACATCATGATGGAAAAATATGTCTACTTCTTATTGTTGATGGGATTCAATGTCAGAGGTCAAATATTCCTCTTCATCACCCATAACATACAATTCTTATTTTTTTACATGAGAAAATACCCTCCACCCTTGATCCATAACATCTTTCACATAATATACCATTTTCACTTGTGATTATAAGACATGTGGATCTTGCAGTTCATAGTCACCAACATCCATAAATTGAGAGATGTTCATAGAAGTAAATTATAATGAATATCATTTAACATCCTTAAAAATATCCACCCAATTCCATTTGAGTAAAAAAACTAAAAAATTTCCATGGTAGTTTAATTTGATAATATCATTCAACATTCTATAGTATGTCACTTCAGAAAATATAAATATTCCACTATTCTATGTTTTTAAACCCTATTCTTGATCGGCTTCATGGAATCTAAATCCATTAATGCCGTAAGATTTGAACTTTCTATCTTGTTTTAGAGGATCTTGAGCAAGAAACATCAAATATTCGGAAACTCTACTCGAGTATCAGTATTCATGATCTAGAAAACATAATATACATTATTACATTTTTAAAATATATTTCTCAACTTAATATACATATTTATTGTAATATTTATGAACTTACACATCATAAAAAACATTTTACAATCTCATTATTAAGATATTTTTTATATATTTATCATTTCATATTCATTCTATCATTAGTCTCTTTATTTGTATCCTCAACTCTTCAATAAATGGATATGAAATTTCACTATTCAACAACACATATATAGATGCCTATAATAATTCAATTTATGTTAGTGGGACATTTGAGCTCCTCCCAACTGATCAATTAATAATAGGAAATATTTTTGATTCCCATGTATTTTTGATTGAGCCGATCTGTTTTCAACACATCCAACTCATTTTAATATTCTATTAGTATCATACAAGTATCTGGAACAAATGGTAAGACACTCCTCTGCCAAATAGCCTTTAAAAATAAATCGTTCATGTTGAGATTTATTTTTACATGTAATTTCAAATACCTAAGATATCTGTGAATTAAAATAAAAGAACATAACTATGTATTTAATAAAGATACATGAATTTTTTACTGAAATTAAAAACATATAAATAAAGTACCTCTCAATTGGATACATCCATAGATAATGTATGAGGCCTCCTAATTTAGATTCTTTAACTAAATAAATAGTTAACTGCATCAATATAGTAAAAACTGATGGGGGAAATATCATCTACATTGAAAAAAGTGTCAATAAAAATCACTCCTAAAGGTTTTCAAGATAAAATGGATGTAGAGTTTTCTCACATAGTTTTATGTAAAATGTTCTAAATTTGATTACAACAGCAGTAATCTTTTCAGGTAAGAATGTATGCAGTGGAAATGGTAGTAACTATTATAACAAAACATGTGAATCATGACTTTTCAATCCATGTAACCTATGATTATTTAGTTCAGCACACCATGATATGTTACTTGAATACCCATAAGATACCGTCAAATGTTTTAAAATTCGAAGAAATGTATCTTTATCCCTATTTTTCATTAAAAAAATTGTCATAGCATAATTTCCACTATCATTTGGATAGGTATCATGCTTTAGGTTCACTACTTATAAATATCTCTGAGAATTTGGATAATATTTCAACATTCCATGCTCATTAAAAATGTAAAGATCATATTGTCACAAAAATTATTCTCAATATATATCACATCATGATTATGTTTCAAAAAAATTAAATTCCTAATACGAATGTTTGAAGAATATAATTTTTTTATTCCTTTATTACGTTATGATTTCACTTGATGATACACTTTGAACTCATTTCCCACTATCATTTGAATGATCCACCTTCCCAAATTATATTTAAATGTTTTAAAGTTCTGTTAATATTTCAGAACATGTTATCAAATTTAGAGGTGGTTAAGGATCAATGAAACCATTTAATTTTGACTTTTTCAACCAAAATATGTGAGATTCATCGTGAAATATTCCATAACACAATAAGAACCATTTTCTACTATGAGGTAGCCATTTGGGCTAAAAATAAAAGTTACAAAAAGGTTAAGTCAAAATCATGTAATTGATTCAATAAGCTAAATTCCCAAGTCTAGGGAAGTCACTAATGATCCATATTAGAGAAGCTTTCATTTTGAACATTGTTCTAGATGATGCATCATATGTCTCAACACGGTTACTCTATAACTCATTAATTTATTCAATTAAAGGATGTAAGTATACATCAATATCATTTTTGGTCATTTTTTATCTAGGAAGAATCATCTAAATGATTAAATACATTTGTTGCATACACATCCAACGAGGCAGATTGTAAGGGATCAAAACAACCAGCCAAATGCTATAACTGGTAATCAAAGTCCCAAATGCATTGGATCCATTGACAACCAGTTCCAATAAAACATTACTAGGGTTAAATATGAAATATGGATGAAATGAATCAAATTTTTTCGACGTTTGTGAATCTATTGGATTCCACATTATCCCATAATTGTTATTATCTAAAAAGTTTCACTTCATGTGTTTGACGGTTTTCGATGACATGAATAGTCTTTGAAATTGATTCTTTACATAAAATTAATGAAAATCCTTTTTAGGTGTTTTGTTTTTCTTCTTGTTCATGGTATTATGTTGATTTAGATTTCCAAAATCAGCCATATACTACAATCTATAAGAAGAAGAAAAAATCAATCCTTTCTTCTTGAATCCTCTCCACAATAAATCATACAATCATTGGGACAAACATGAATTTTAGTATAATTAAAAACATTATTGTTAACATATTTTTTCATATTATAAAAAGACTCAGGGATATTGGCTTCGGGAAATGAATCACACAAAAATTCCAATATCATGGACATCACCATATTTTTAATTCCACTTAGGCATTTTAAATGATACAAATTCAATATAAAATAATGTTTTCAATATTTCAAACATCAACTATAAAACTCTTTATCTACATATTCATCTAAACCATGAATCAAATATGTCTTATCAGTGATGTTTTCTCTTACATTATTATCCAAAAAAATCAATAGGAGGATCTAATTATATGTTACAATCATGATCTGGTTGTCCTACACTCTCAAAAACATCACGTGTCACATTTATGTTGGTAGCACCCACACTTGGTTGTTATGATATGTTTTCATATATATGTTGGTGTCTTACAAAGCCGAATGAAGCTTTTATATGGTTTTTCATTTCATTTTCCATTTTTAATGAAGTCAGAAGCATATTATATGGATTGAAAGCAATGCTCAACCTTTCTGTAATGTTTGATTGTCCGTGCCAAATCCAAAAAATATATTGAGTACGGAATTACTTCAATATCAAGAATTAATTAACTTTATCACTCTTAAACCATATAATAAATTTACATTTAGGACCTAGACATCTTATTCATCCATCAACAGATCGATTAGAAATTGAAAAATCTAATAACTCTTTTAAACCCTTAGTATACTGACATGTGTTCGTCAGTAATGTGATACATATTTTATCCATATATATCATAATGTGTCCACACATTACAAAAAAAAACACATAACTATTACTAAATAGGAAAATATATTCACATATTTTGGTTGATTTTTTTAAATATGTTAAATAAGGTTTTCCTATATAAATATATATTATAAATAAGAAAGCATTTTAATATGGATAATTGAAATCGATAAAGTCTAGTTGCGAAGAAAATTTTATGTAAAAGAGGTACATTTTTCATTTAAAAACCATTAAGAACACTAATATGAAAAATATATGTTGAAATACATTTTTAATAAAAAAAATTATTTTATGAAATAATTGAAAAATGTAACACAATAAAATGTCAATAATATATTAGAGGACCATCATAATTATCAAAACTGTAAAGCCACTATCATGATACCCTTTTTATTTATTAGATACATTTTGTAACATTTTTTTCATTTCTTGGATTGGTGGATTGATGATGATAAAGGATGTGTAATTAAAATTTTCTCTCATTTATGTAAACCTATGATTTTATTTACCTTATTTATTATAATTTAATGAATTTCCTTTTCATGCATGGATGAAGACACCATTGACCTTATCAGTGGTCGATGGTAGTGAATAGAGAGATAGTGAATTGTTGGGTATTATGTGGACAAAATTGCTCCTCTAATTAGGATTTGGAATAGATCAATGATGTATAGTATAAATAAATTTACATCATTGATGCCAACATTAAAAATTCTGTTGAGAATGATCATGAATTCATGGGACATGCTAATGAGGTGTTCAGATGATGAATGAACCTCTCTAAAGAAGATGATATGAGTTCATGAAATCAAAGTAATTATAAAAATTTGGTAACTATAATGATGTATCAGGTACCACCAATATAATTTTCCTTAGACAAAGTGAGATAAAAATGATTGACTACATTAATTTCTCACTTTCCACTAAAAGAAATTGAAACTCTTTCACAGAATATATATTCAACCAATAAAAAACTCAACTAGCATAATTGAGGAGGATCAATGATGAATGACTAATTAGATATATTATATATTTTAATCTAAATACTACGAAGCAACAGTTCCTTGAAAGGATGGTGGATGTTGGAGATGTAATATCTGAAAAATTCAATCATGGACAATGAGTACCTTCCACCTTGGACAAGAATAAGCAAAAAGAATTCAAAATAAGGTATTCCCTCTACCTTCACCACTAGATATGATGTAGTAACTTTCTCTGTAACACCATCCTACAAAACAAGCAACATAACATTGGAATCCTCCATAATATGAGTATTCTGACCGATGTTATCTTTTGATCCCATAGGCCTCCTTTAGGTAGGAATCATCTAAAATTTTAAGGAATAATTTAGAAAACTGAAATAATTAGGTTATATTTGTATTGTTATATATGTTCACAAAAAAATTTCTCCTTGTATTCTACCCATAACCAAATGTATATACATCCTAGTATTAACCAAGATCCTTCGTCCCTACAAATTGGTAAGAGTCTCATATAAATATAAATATAAATATAAATAAATATATATATATATATATGCACATGCCCGACTAAATAATAAAAATATATATCAAAATAGCATGGAAAACAAAGATTTCACTTGATTAACCAAAAAAATTATATCATTAATTGATTTCATAATCAATAAAATAAATCAAAGGTATAGTTTATAGCACAAAATAGAAAAATTGTGGAATGCGATCCTATCTTCCTAATCCTGATATATGAAAGAACTTAAATATTATAATATAATAATAGAAAACCTACTAATAGTGAGGGGACGTGAGGTTCTAGGTCAGGACTGGAGGAGAGGTGTGATGAGTGGCTAGTTTGGGACTGACAGCGAGAGGCGGCGAGGGTCGGGGGGGGGGGGGGGGTCGGGACCGATGGTGAGGGGTGGCGAGGGTTGAGATTGGTAGGGCTTTAGGGTGTCGTGGGGTTTGAGGGTGTGAAGGGTTGGGGGGGTAGAAGTGTCAGTTTTGTGAAAAAATAAAAGGTTTAGAAGTGGTTTTTAATAATCTGCTTCTAATTTTTTAAAAAAAAATTATTTTCATTTTAATATACCAACACTAAAAAACCAATACTAAAGTCCAATTTTGGTGTAGTGACTGAAGAAGTGTAAGCATTATAAAATTCTAAAAAAGGGCGAGATATTCATCAAGTTTTGTGATGTCTAGGTTGGATTAATGGTTGGTTCTTGTCATTGATCTTTAGGGATCATGTCATGGATGATGTCTTGGTGATTCATGTGGATGGAACTAATAAGTTTGACGGCTGGTGGGTTTTGGGAAAACCATAGAGGTGATATTATATTAGTGTGGTGGTTTATAAATATGAGAATGTAGTACTTGAGATGGATCCATTGGGGATTGAAAAGGAGAACCTATTTTAGAATGTTGGTGGTGCTCATGTTTTTTGGTTTTTAGTGGATACTAAGGTGATTTCGTGCCTATGGATCAGTATAAGTGGATGTTACAGGGTGTACGTTGAGAGTGACATTTAGGTGAACCTAAATCTTGGGTAGGTGATGGTTATAAAGGTACATTTGTGTAATAGGCTGAGTGGTAATAATGAATGATAGATACCCATGGGTGAGTATCGACCATATATAGTAACTGAACTAGTGGTGAAAATTAGTGTAGATCGATGGGGGTTTTCATGAAGGTATCTATGGAAAGTTAGTGCATTCATAACATGTTTCAGGGGGGTTAAACACATTTATGACATGGTTTAAGGGATGAACCATGATTCTCCTCATTATTCAACGGGTGAATCATGAAAAGAAACTTAAAAATGTGTCTTTTCAGGGTATTAAATCTAGTGAAAGAAAGTGAAGTTAGTTTCATGGATCCTAAGTATGAGTGGGACCCAAAACTTGTTAATTAGGGTAAATTCTAGGTTAGATATAAGTATTTATATGAGGAGTGTTCAATACAAGTTTTCTGGAATGAAGTGAATAATGTTCTATGAGGAAAGGCAGCACCTCTCCCTCAAGCATTGTGATTTTATAGAAGTCTCTAAAAGGAATCTCAAAAATGGGAGTTAAATATTCAATCCAAGATTCTATGTTATTTGAGGGATACCCTTGAAGAATGTCCTATGGGATGAGAAGTCATTAGAGGCGGATTTCATAACACCCTCATATTTTTTATGCTTGTTGGGATTTATGTTTTTTGTCTTGGGGGTTTTTGGCTGATGGAGGTATTAGAAGAGGTTTAGAGGATTAATTTTATATGAACACCAAATCTTGCAATAAGAATGTAGTTGTAGGGGCCACAAACTAGCCAATGAAAAAACTCCAGCCAGCCGGTGAGGGATAGTTTCTCACTGGTGGGCTCTTAAGATGATTTTTTTAGTAAGGGAATCTTTGTAATTTTACCCATAACCGATATTTTTCTTCTCAACCCTTATCCCCAACTATCACTTGACCCAAGAAAACATGTGGAGCTATAATTGATGATTTTCGGTATCTTCACCTCATTTCTTGGGAGTTCTAAGTTCCTTTGGTTGTGATGGGATCCTATAGGTAAATATAAAATCATTTATACCTTAAAATCCCAATTTATTCTTTATTTATTAATCTAGAACCCTAATCAAAATAATTTATGATATATTACTTAGAACCGGTGCATCAGTCTTGATTTAGGTTGTGAAACCTATTGGTTTGGCTCCAACAATCTTGGTGTAGGAAGTATTTACCATGATATGACATCTATATAAAATTATATTCATTTATTTGTATTTACATGTTTGAATAACCATATGATAACTATGATATGGGTTTCAACGAGAATGGATGAGGTCCATATTGATATGGTAGGTCCCTTAGAGGAAGAGTGTAGTGCGTATTCCTTGAAATTGAAGAAAGTGATCCTTTTATGGGGTGACAACATATAGTTGTCCACATAGGATTTTGGGATTAGATATATCTATTTATGATCAATTGATTCTAGTGAGGGTAGGGTAAATGATGTAGGGGTTTAGGTTGTGAATCCCATTGAGTGAATGCCTCAGAATTGATGAAGGTGGGCATCAATTGGGTGATAATGGCATAGTTTTCCTCTTGGGTTTTTTACCTTAGAGATCACCATTTAGGTTCTGGAAATGGTAGAATGAAATTGTTAATTGATGTAGGGGATTGAGTGATTTTACCTTACTTGATTTGTGCTGTGATAAATCTACAATGTGTTTTGGTTGGATTATGGTTGAATTTGTAGCACTATAAGAACTTTTCAATGTCATTTAATTGTTATGTGGGTGTGTGTGTAGTCCAATTATAACACTAATTTTTTCATGGTGTGATGATATGTGATATTTTTATGATTACAAGGTGGTTATCCATCAATGGTATGGTTCAGTTTCAAAATAACTTTTTCTATGTGTACTAATGTTGTTAAGATTATCCATTAGGTTATGGTTGAGTCGTAGAATAACATGTTCTATGTGTTCTGATTAAATCATGTCTATCAATTTAGATATAGTTGATTCAGGGAAAGAATTATGTGACCTTGATCAGATTATATGTCCACCTAGGTATGACTTTTCTTCTAGCATGGATTTGAAGTAGGAAGGATTGGGGTTTGTGTCAGCCTAGTTAGTGCACAATGAACTGACCATATGTGTGTTTATTTTCAATGAATACATACACATTTATATAAAAATGATGTACTTGTGATAAGGAAGTGTTGTTGGTGTCCTTATAGGATTATATTCACACCATGACAAGCATATCTATGTGTGTACAGACACTTTCGGTCAAGGATTCAGATGATGGTAGTGGCCTTGTATAGGGTGGTTATATAAGAGGATAAGGTTGGTCAAGAAAATTCAGGGAGAGCTTCAAGAATATAAAGATGCCTCTTTATTTATTTTCCCTATTGTTGTTATTAAATGCAGATCATCCACATGTGGGTATTTCTTATATTATTTTATGAACTTTTATTCCATATTGATATATCATGGTAGGTTATAATTGTCATTTATTTCGTTGTATGATCTTATATATTTTTATTTCCGCTATTTACTCTGATATCATTTTTATTGGTGTGTACTATGATAGTTATTCTGTTACTGAGTATATAATCTACCCACATTTCTGTTTAGGCCCTCACTTATAGTTAGTAGTCTTTTATTTTTGAGGAGGAATTCACGAGGTCAAATGACCCTCTAGCCCAAACTGAGTGATTTAGGTTGGAGTTTTACACAACACTATTTCATTGATGACATTATATAAATCCAACATATATTTTTTCAGTTAAAGAAAAAATTATCCTTGAGATAGTGATTCATGGAAAGTAATTGTTTATGTTTACCTATATTTTTCATTAGAACATTATAACACACTATTAGGTATTTTAACTGATGTCTTGTTTCCATTTTGTGCTTATCACACTTAAAATTCTTATTATACTATTTTCATAACTCCATATTAATCATGTCCTTGGATATTGATTACTAAACAATATATATATTTTTCATTATTAATGCATGGAAATAAAAAGAATAAAATTGATGTTTATCTAAAACCACTTATTTATGAGTTAATAATATTTTTTAGTGATAGTGTATTTGTATATGATTTTGTTTTAGAACATAATCCTACACTGAAGCTACATTAATGTGTAAAATTAGTGACATTCCAAGAGATGGTATATTATATGGATAGAATATACATGGAAAAAATCATATCTATACTACCAGGGTGATAGAAAAACATTTATTCTTATCAACAGAATAAAACATTATTTTTTTAGCTGTTATCAAATATTTCTTTCTATATATCATCATTTTTGAAGGAATAGAAATAATTTCACATATGTTTTATTTGAAAGACATATACATATAACAGTGCTCTCCAAGATTTAGGAAAAAATTATTATATCTTAATTATCTCCTATATCTTTTGGACCAACTATAAACTAAACAAATAGGTGGATTTGGGAGAGATTTCAATTGGATAAAATGAAGTATTTTTTGGGACCTACATTATTGTTCTAATTTATTGGTATGTCACATGTTAGATGTAATGAATATTGTGTATTTATATTTTTTATAACATATTTAATACCGTTTTGGATAGAAATGGAAAGAATAAAGATATAATAATGGAACAATTAGATCTTTCCCAAATTTAAAAGTATCATGAACTTGAGTTATTTGAAAACGATAGATATAACACCCAATGATTTTTTGATATATATATATATATATATATATATATCTTCAAATAAATTTAATCATTCAGATATTTTATGTTTCAAAAAACAAAAAATTTACCTTGAATTAAATAAAACACCATATTTATCTTGTGTCACAAAAAATATTATGTTATCTTGTGTTACACACTGCAACAAGTTTAACTCGTGTTACACACAACGTCTTGTTTAAATGAAAATTGACATACTATTAATATATCATCATTTAATATTATATCCATCACCTAGTATTTGGAATAGTGAGTATAAATAATATTAACTAAATTTTGACAATATTTGGTTTAGATAAGTATATAAAATAAATTCTTTATTCAAAATATAATTAAAAATGAAAACAATAACTATTTGAAAATAAAAAAATATTTTTCTAAAAAAGTAATTTATGCAAAAAAACAATTTTTACCTTAATATAATTAAAAAATAATTTATGGTGAATTATTTTAGTTTATATATTTTATATTAAATAAAATTTTTACCATTCATCATACGTGTTATATAGAAAATAGATAAGAATAAATCGAATTTTACACTTAAAAACTATATTTTCTAAAAAATAGTGTTTTTTCTTTTTGTGTATTTATTTTAAAATTAATTTTTACCAATTTTATAAAATTTATTTGAAAAAATTAACTTCTTTTTTTAAATTGTCTTGTAAAAATTATCTTTTATTTAATTTTTAATAAATTTATAAAAAGACAAATTTTTTGATTAATGGTGACGAATATTAGGTTTTATTAAGATTTATCATTTATTTTAAAGAATTTAAAAATTTAAAAATTATTTTAATATGGTTTAAAAATATAAATTAGTTCAATTATATTAATTTTCATCAAACTTAGGTAATTGGATTAAATTTCATTATGAATTTTTAAGTGAAAACCTTTTGAACTTTCCAAACATTCCTCTTTGGAAAATCACTTTGTTGTTACGTCTACTGGATTATTTTTAAATTTATATTTTCCACTTTTGTGAATGGAATTTAAAAAAATGGATTCCATATTTTTAATAATCAAATTTTATATTATCTAATAATTTCAACTTAGTTTTTTTACCCTAATTAATAGTAAAAGTAATAAAAAATAATTACCATAGTTAAGGTTAAAACGTGTTTACATGGGGGGTGGGGGTGTTGAGTAAACTACTAAAAAGGGATAGAATAACCTATAAAATTGTAAAAACCCAAATTTATAGAGATATATAAACATTATAACCTATAATGTTTTAAAATATCCCATTGTGGAGCCTTTTTTCATGTGAAAAACGTGGGTACACCTTTTTCTTTTCAAAATTTAAAAGTATTCCAATCACCTCACTCATAAAAGGCCTCCCCTATCCTCTTCTATTCACACTAAAAAATCACTTTGTTTCAAAAAATACATGGCCAAATCCCTTCCTTTATTCTTTATTATCATATTATAATCCTTATTTTGTTCATAAATCAATCCTAGGAAGGCTTTTTAGTGCCAATTGAAGGAAGTCATCTGAGGAAGAGGCAACGTCTCTAACCAAGCGTTTTATTTGATTTCTCTATCCACCTCATCAAATTATTATTAATTAATTATGATATAATAAGATAATATTTTTAACTACAATGAGATATTTTTTATTTTAATGGAATTACCTATAACCATCTCCTCCCCCTCAGATGGAAAACAAAACTGTTGATCATGTGTATGGGAAGACCACCACCTCACGAACCGATATAATTCGTTTTCTATCACCGATTTTCCTGGTTGGATAAAATGATGTATATAATATTTATATATAATATTTATGATATTATTATATTTTTTAAATTATAATATAATATATAACTTCTTATTTTCTATTCTATATAGAATATGATAATGGCGTTCGTGTGTTTGGTGAACTACCGTCTCGCGAAGCAATGTGATTCATTTTTCACTAATGATTAGAATGGAATGTAATTAGGGTAAATTTAATGAATATATGTGATATATATATGACATAGAAATTATTTTTTAAAGGTAACATATTATTTAACTTTCTTTCATTTCATCCATTGAGAAAATGGAAACAACGTTCATGTGTACGTAAGACCTCCTGTCTCTATATATGGTGTATTTCATTTTTTGTCACTAATGTTTATGGATTACTATAAATAAATATATAATAAATATATAATAATTTTATATTATGTTTAAAATTATGTATATTATGTAAACATGATCATATTAAGAGGTCCAAAAATTAAAAATCAAAACAAATACGAAAATCAAAGCAATTATTGCCCAAAACGTGATTTTAACTGGAAATTATTTATAAAAGGATAATAAAATGTCATAAGTAAATAATATATGTTATGATATATATATATAAATTATTCATTAATATATTCATAATAAATTTATATTTATTATACATGAGTTTCTAAAGTGTACAAAGGAATTTGAGACTTATGGTAAGGGATTTTCATCTCTCTTTTTACTTTTTTTGAGATACATTTCATATCCAAAACCTATTTATTTTATATGGAGTATATACCAATAAAGAATTATTTTATTATTATTCCACTTAAAATTATTGGTATGGAAAAATCCATTTTATCATCTCTCTTTCATGGGTGTTTTGGTTCAAAAGTAATCAATGTGGTAAGAGATTTTTTTCTTTTGAAATTGTCTTCTTTGGAACATAAGTTATTTTATGCACCTATCTTATTCTATGAGATGTATTTACTTCCACATTAACATGTTGTATAATTAATATAATTATTTTAATTATATTAAAAGTTTCATTAGATTTTACTCTTTAATGAGGCCTATGATTAAAAAGATACCAAATTGGTAAAGGTTTGTTATTGCAATCTCATTATTTTTCAGGATTGTTTATGATTATGCTTTCAATGATGAAATATTATGATCCATATATAAATTAACTCATGAATTTAAATTCTCCTATGTTTATTTTTTGCGAAAAAATGTTTTACTTTCATTTTCCTTTAATTATGTACTCATGATTCTAAAATAATGTTTTTAATGAAAAATGACTTTATTAATATCAACTATCAAAAAACTATTTCTCTTCCATATAAATGTTTTATAAAAATGTTTTAATGTTTATAAGTAAATTTTAAATAAATTATTACCCTTATTTTATTTTTTTAAATTTTAAACAAATCTTATGTCATTTTAAAAACAAGGCCCATTTTTCTTTTACTGAATATGTGAAAGAAATATTTGCTTTAACATGTATGTAATAAAAGAAATGTCCACCATCATGAAAAGTATTTTATTTGAATATTAATTTCTAATTTTTCAATGTTTATTTTAAAATATTTTTTTTAAAATTTTTTATGTTTTAATTTATTTTACAAATTGGAAAGGCTATTATCCTTAAGAAATGTTCTATGTGATCTTTAAAAAATAATTTTCTATATAAGTTGACATTCATGGATGTTACATATGATTTAATATGGAATGAATTGAATGATACCATACATATTTTTTCTATGTATGGTTAATATTTAGGTTTATGAAATATTTATCAAACACATTTATTTTTCATGGTTTATGCTACGGTTAATTGATGAAACTTGTATGACACAAGTTTTATTTACATGAGTTACTTGTGATGATATGATTATTGTTTTATGATATTTTGGAACACATAAATATGGATTTCATTATTATATAGGATGAAACTTTATCTCCCTCATATTCATTGGGTAAATCTTTATATCTGATGAGGTAATAATGGGGAACAATTTAGTGGGCTTTATCAACTATGGGAAATTGGTGAGTATTGATCAAATATGGAAAATAGGTGTGTCCTGATTAGAAATGGGAAAAGGCTAGGTGATATTTATTAATCCGGTATACTAATGGTATTGGTATTTAACCTTGATATATGAAATTATTTTATACATTTATAATGGTATAAAAATTTTATGACATGATTTTATAATTAATTATTTATTTATGATGATTTATCACTCTTAAAGTCTATGTTTTACAAAACTATAATGTTTTATTCCCTCACTAATGTTTATAATCTATGACAGGTTGGGTATGAAAATTTTAAGTTATGTTCATGATCACATACCCTTATTATTTTTTATTTTTTCATATGTCCATAGATTATATTTTCTATATTTATCCTTACTAATCATCTGATATTATCCTTTATTATGTTTCCTTCCCTAGGTTATGAATAAAGGTTTAGGTAGGGTATTCCTAAGAGAAGATCTATGTGTGAGGATATTTTTGGGTTATGTTGAATATCTTTCAGGAAACTCGAATACTATGTTTCTATTTCGAAGGACACAAAATTATTACAGTCCTTAAGCATGTGTTTATGAAATGTATTGAATATTCATATAAAAAGAAGTCACATTTATGTAGGAAAATTCTATGTTCTTATAGTTTGAATTAGAGGAAAGTTTTATTCAATATTTAGTGATTTGGATGAGAAAAACTATAGTGATAACCCTAGGGATATTCTTAAGGATATTTTTAGGGATATTTCTATGGATATATATAAGGATAAGTATAAGGATGAGTCAAAGTATAATAAATGTTCTGGAATTTTGGTAACTCATAGAGAGAGTTGTTTTTAATAAATTACATCCCTATCTGGATACTAAAAATGGATGAAGATATATCATAGAGGTACTCATGGGTAATTATTCTGAAAGTTTCCATTAAGATGGATTTGACAGTTACTTGGTGCAGAACAACGGGCCTTTCTAGACACCTGGTTTGAAACTCCTTGGGGATATATTTGGGAAATTCATAAAATATTTATAAACCATAATGAATGACTTGAATAAGGACTAGTAATTAACTTGGTTAATCCTAAGGTGTCTTATATTGAAAATAAGGTGTCATGATTTAGACATCCTATAAGTGATTACGTGGCTCCCCACTATAATTATTTTTTCTTATACTATTCTTTTTTGGTTTTAGTGAATGTATGGACCCAAAGGAACCATGTTAATGTTGAGATAAATATATAATGAAATTTGTTTTTCTACTAAGAAACCAAATGTTATGTGTGATGGAATACAAAATCTCATTTCTATGATCACAAAACATTCTCAAAATATGAATCATGATGAACTTATAATGAGAAAAATAAGTAATATTGTTCTATTGAGTCCTTCATGAGGAAATGCACACCTTCTTTTAGTGTTTCTACTGATACTATAGTTGTTGATAAATGGATTAGTATCAATAAAAATATATTTACCATTATTCATTGTACAGAGCATGAAACATTCTTATTTGTGATCTATCATTTGGAAGGAGAAGCATATCAATGGTGGAATCTTATCAAGAATATGAGATTATAAGATAAAATTCACCCCATGTAGTTTAATGATTCTATGAATTTTTTTTTCAATAATTACTTTCCTTATATTATTCCTACAAAAATGGAAAAGTAATTCCTTGAGCTAAAACTAAATGATGTTTAATCTGTTGATACCTATGTAGAAAATTTGACAAGATTTTCCAGGTAAACTTATGGTACTATCATTAAACATGAAATTAAGGTTTATCTCTTTTTTAGTGGCTTAAAATTATTTCTATGAATGGAATTATCCGTAAGATAATTTTATAGATATGAATAAATCATTATTATATCAATCAAGGAGGAAATAGATAATGTAATTACCCATAAATCACATGATTTTGATAAGAAAAGAATGATGGGATTCAAGGGAAACTGAAATGACCCACCAATTCTCATTGGATTGAAAGTACAATGAGTCATTACATGGCCATAAGCGACACCCTCTAGGTGAAAAAGTCTGGAAATAAATTCCTAATGGTTTCAAATTCAAGTGGGGATGATTTACCCCTTTTAGAAAGAAACCAATAAAGCAATAGTCCATAACCAAACCATTCCCTAAATGAAGATTGAACAAAACAAAGACAACCAAAAAACTTCTTGTATCTCAAAACCACATAAAATTGTTCCACAACGGAAGATTGAAAAGTTTCGAAGTATACAGAAGATGAAAAACCAAAGACTCTCTTGGGACCAAAAGACTCCATGCTCCACTAGCTCCATGCTCCACAATCACCGAACAAACCAAGTATCACGATGTAGTGCAAAAAACATGGGAAACATTATCTTTTCCCCTATCTTGGAAGATAAAATCTGTAAAAGAACCAAAGTCACAAAGAAGGGGTGAGTGTAATACTCAACAGGTTTTACCCAATGACTTACCTACTCATTCCACTAGGACAGAAAAGTTAGTTACATTTATATAAAACAATTTTCCAAAATAGTTTATTCCCAACTATAAACATGTTCAAAGAAAACCATTTAAAACCAAGTGAAAAAATACTAAATGAAACCAATTTCCTAAAAATTATTTTTCTATAAAAATAACCAATCAAAGCTTAAAACCCATATCTCATCATCATTTGGCATACCCATTCCATAGTTCACAAAACACACACACACATGCTTTGTTTGATATTTCCATAATCATGAGCGGTCTCTTGTCCAATTACCTTAGGTCAAAATGGCACACTCCCCCAATATATGGTCACATACATTGTACACAATGGTACTCATACCTTATTAAGGTCCCGTTAAGGATGAAATCACACCAACACCATTTATGCCAAATCCTTCCATCACCAAAATATGTCACTTCAATAAAAGATTCCCTTTCATTGAAAACCAAAGAACAACCATTCTCAAGGAACATTTCATTTCAATAAAACATTCCATTTTTTTGAAAACATCTAATACCATTAATGTTCCAACAATCCAGAAAAACCTCCTTTTTAAAATCTACATTTTAAAACCATGTACAAAAGCACTCATTCAAAATCCCAAATTTTCCAGATTTCACTACCATTACTCAAGATGGTTTCCAACAAGTGTTCAACAAAAAAAACACAATAAATTAAGCATAATACATTCAAATTGAAAGCATTACAATCAGTTATACTAAGTGGAGTCGAGAAAAAAGCCTTCGACCTCAAAGGTTTTGAAAAAAACCCCAACGAATGAAGAATGCATGGGAAAACTCGGTCACTTATCCAATGACCCTCCTTATATCTCTTCTCCTAGAAAGATCAAGAAAAAATCTCATCATATTTAGAATCCACACATAGAGATCTACCCATAAATGGTGTAGATCTATGAAACCAAATGGATAGGAGAAGTAGATCTATGTAGATCTAAGAAACCGATTAAGAACGATAAAGGATGACCATATACCTCGAGAATTCAGATTTGATTCACCTAGGGAAGCCTTCAGACTGATGGGAGAACCTTATTTGGCCTTAGGAGAAGAAAAATACCGAGTTAGTTCTATTTAGGGGAAAAACAATCCACTTAGAGGAAAAAATATGTGAGATCCAAATTTTTTGGATCTCACTTAAACCATCCGCACAGTTAGTTCGCATGATTAAACAAACTATGTGCTAACCGTGAATTAGCCACTACCTAAGAATACCCTCACATAGCTTCCTCATGTGGTATCCATTACTATTCTCTAACCATTCTAGAGAAACTACTTCAAGAGGACCATTTCTCTTGGTTTGTCTGCATGGGTAGGAAAATCATGTGATGCCCGTGTGACTTCCATTTTTCCCCAAAACCACTTCCAAATTTCTCCTTATTCTCCCATTCATCACACTTAAACATTATAACCATAAAAATAATAAAGTAAGGGTTACATACCAGAAACTGGGGGTACTACATTCTTCCCATCATTGGTATTTCTGTCCTTAGATAATAGTGAACCATCACCGATCTGAAATATTTTTGGCAATTGATCTTTCATATCCTTCTCGCATTCCCAAGTCTCTTCATGAACCTGACCATGCTTCCATAAAACACACACTAGAATGATGATTTTTTAATGCAATACATTATCTTTCCTATCCACAATCCATACCAGGATATGTTTCAATGAATCATTTGACTCTAGTTCAACGTGAGCCCATCTGATCACATGGTCAGGATCAGGCTGATATTTTTCAACTGAGATACATGGAACCCATTATGCACGGAACTCATTATGGTGGTAATTCCAACCGATATTACACCACTCCAAGCCATTCCAATACCTCAAAAGGGTCAATGTATCTAGGATATAACTTAACCCTTTTCCCAAAACGACAATGTCCAAGCCTCTGAGATATCCACAAAAAATAATGCTCACCCAAAACGAATGATAATTGTATTCGACAGTGATATGCATAATATTTATGACAACTATGAGCCATGTCCATCCTATTTCTAATCAAAGGGATCTTCTCCATTGTTTCTTGGACAAGGATTGGCCCAACTACTGAATTCTCACCCATTTACACTCAATATAGTGGATAACGACAAGGAATCCCATATAATGCTTGAAAGGGAGCCATATGTATCAAGGCATGATAGTTTTTATTATATGAGAACTCCATTAAGGGTATATTATACTCCCATGGGACACTAAAATACATTACAAAATCCAACAAAATATCTCCCAAATTCTATATCATCCTCTCAGACTAGCTGTCTCTCTGAGGATGTTATGTCGTGCACATAGTCAATTGAGTCCCAAGGGATTTCTGTAAGGATTTACAGAAACGAGATGTGAACATCAAATATCTATCGACGACGATTGAAACTAGTATTCCATGATTCATTAACACTTTTTGGATATATATTTTTGAAATATCATCCACCATATGAGTTTCACGAATAGGGAAGAAATGGACTGACTTGGTAAGCCGATCCACTATCACCGATATGACATCGTGTTTCTAAAAAGTTATTAGAAGACATGTAACAAAATCCATCACTATCTGCTCCCATTTACACACTGGGATAGGTAAAGACAATAACATACCTATAGTTATTTTAAGCTATACTTTAACCCACTAACAAGTTAATCATCGCGAGATGGACTCAATCACTTTTCTTTTCATGCATCTCCATAAAAATTGTGCCTTCAATGCATTATACTTCTTAGGTGTACCTGGATGTACAACCCATCTCGAATGGTGGTAATCGTGAAAGAGTTTTTCCTGAAAATCCATAGGTAAAACCGTAAGATCTTTAAAGGACAAAAATTAACTCCCATCAAGTTTTTTAGCAATCATTGGTCTCCCCACCATTGAGTTTTGAACTCATAACCAGACATTCTGCATCATATTTTTGTGACTCTTTAACCTTTTCACCAAATCCAGAACAAGAATTGCTGAAAAGAAAACCACAACATCACCTCGGTCTTCATATTCCACATAAATGTCGACTAGGACCAACATAAACTGCCATTCATCTAAAGATTCTTTTTTCAATTGAGCATATGACTTTATGTTCAATGCATCATCCACCGAATTACCTTTTCCTAGTGTATACATCACATCAAATTAAAACATCTGGAGATGCTCCATCCATCTCATTTTCCTTAGGTTCAAATATCATGGTAAAAAAATGTGTTTCATGCTTTTTTGGTCTGTGAACACAATGAATTTATGACCAAAGAGATAGTGTCACCATGTTTTCAAAGCACGGATGACTGAAACTAACTCCAAATCGTGTGTTGGGTTATTATTCTCATGAATACTCATGTTCCTTGAACCATAATCAACCACATGGTCTCCTTGCATGAGAAAGCAGCCTAAAAATGATCCCAAAACATAATAGTACACCGCATACCCCTATCCTGATTCAAGAAAAAACAAGATATGTGTCGATGTAATCTGAACATTCAGTTGCTGGAAAGAATTATGGAATTCCTCTATCCATTAGAATGGATCATTCTTATTTTTTAAAGATTTTATTGGCGATCTATTCGTGAGAAATCATGAAAAAAGTGTCAGTAGTAACCAACTAGACCAATAAAACTTCGTATCTCAAAGAAATTATTTGGTGGTTGTCATAAGATAATTTCTTCTATGTTTTTAGGATCAACAGAAACACCTTCCTTAGAAATGACATGGCCAAGAAAGTGTACTTCTTGTATCCAAAAATCACACATTGATAATTTGGAATCAAATGGTGATCTCTTAATATATGAAACACTATTTCAATATGTTCCCCATGGTAATCCACTGCCTTTGATTAAAATAATATTTCATCCCCAAACACCACAACAACTGAATCCAAATATCACTGAAATATCTAATTCATCAATTCCATGAAGACCACTGAGGCATTTATTAGATTGAAAGGCATGACTACATATTCATAGTGGCCATATCTACTCTTGAAAGATATATTTAGGATATGTTCCTTCTGAACTCACAATTGGTGATATCCTGATCACAATTCAATCTTGAAGAACCACTGAGCTCCCCTTAATTGATCGAACAGATCATAAATGCGTTTAAGTAGATATATGCTCTTTATCATAACTTGGTTTAGCCTATGATAATCAACACACATTTGGAGAGTTGCATGTGCCTTCTTCACGAAAAAAATCATTGCAGCCCACAACGATGTACTTGGTCAAATGAAACCCCATCTTTCCAGATCCTTCAACTAAACATTCAATTCCTATAAATCTGTTGGTTCTATCCTATAAGACGTAAGGGAAATGGGACTAGTTCTTGGAAGGAGATAAATCATAAACTCCACTTTCCCTTACAGGTGGTAACACTGATATGTTCTCGAGAAATACATCTGGAAATTGATCAAAAATTGCTGGAAAATTATTTCCCTTGATTTCTTCCATTGATGAAAAAGTCAACACCACAAAATGGTAAGATATTTTTCCGACCATTGATGCCAACCAACTCTTTTCCCCTTTCTTTACCATTCTCTATTATCTGAAAAGATGATTGATTACGTCCTCAGTCACAAAACTAAATATTTTCCTATAACAGTTGATGTGATCCTTACACATTATAACCAATCCATACCCAGGATTACATCATAAACAACCATGTCCAAAATTGAGAATTCCCATTCTAGCTCAGCTTTATTAACTATTATAGCACATGCACTACACACAATGGTTTGACATTCTATTTCCCTGAGAGGAGTTTAGAGTTTTAAAACATAAGGAATCATTTTTAACATTAAACATAGAAAATAAACAGCATGAGATACAATGAAAGAATGCGAAGCACCGGAATCTAAGATCACATGAACAAGGGTATAATTAAAAATAATCGTACCTCTCTTCATAGATGATCCAGCATGATGATCGATAATTATTTGCATAGATACATACAATTTCATCATCGCTGCACTATTCTACTTGATTCCAGGAAAATATTTTCCTAGTTGAGGAGTCATGGTATTTCAAGAATCACCATGTCTATTTATGTTCTTCTAATGATATTGATTCTGCTGTCCTCTCCCAGTCGAAGCATACAATGCTTGTGACGCCTGATAAGTGTCTCGAGCACATGACCTTGGAGCTCCATGACAATAGAGATGAAGATGTCCCATATTGTTGCAATTACTACATGATCTAGGTTATTCTGTACACTCTCTTTATATGGTCAAGAGAAACACATTCAAATAAACCTACTTTGCTATGGGGTCATGGAAGAAGGTTCACTGATCCAGTTGTCTGGTTCTGATTTCCACTTCCACCTTGGAAATAAGTGTCCCTTTCCTTCTTGCTTCTAGAGTTTGTGTTCCCACATTACCTATAGGTATCATCATACCTCCTACCATATATCCTGAGGTATCACGTTTAACCACAACCACTCTGTTCACCATTTTTGTATAATCTATAATAAAGAGCGACGTAATCTTCGATCGAATATCCTACCTTAGCCCCGATTTGAAGATGTGTTCCTCCAAGGATGAACTTGCTACAACTTCTGGTTCAAAGTTATAATGACCCATACTTTACATAAATTGATATCACATCATAATTGAAGTATATTTATTAAAACTTATAACAAAACCATGACAGGACCATATAGGTATAATGTGTTCAGAAACTAGGAAACATAAACAACTGGTTCATAAAACATCTACATTGTCTCCCATTTATTTCATCATATCTAGAATTATTTTTAGCATATCATACTTAATGCCCTTCTTCATATCTTGGGGAAAATAAACATATAAAAGGGTGAGCTCAAATGATCAGTAAGGGTAAACCAATGAAATAACAATCATATCATATTCATAAGAACATAACATTTGAAAATCTTATCCTAAATATAAAAGATCACAATATAATATCATGGGATAAATCATAAAATTGAATTGTAATCCAAATAGTCATAACATAAGACAAGAAATTTTGTGGCATACACACATAATCATATAAAATAATTTCATATTAGTTAAGGCCCGTTTCCAAGACCATCATAGTGGAAAAAGTCCATTACATAACTGATTTCTCTACTTGTTCTAGCCCTGTATCACTAAAATAGATTAACTTGGAGTACTATCCATGTATATCTCATGAGATATAAATCTTTACCTAATGAATTGGAGGGTGATAGAGGTCCCTCCAATCTCATAATGAAACCATTCTTATGCGTTCCACAAAAATATAAATCATAGAATAGCATAACCCATGTAGTATAATGGTATTCTTAAACATCATGCCATCATAACATAATCCATATATGATAAATGGACATAATTAAAATAATTATATAACAAAATAATCAAGTCAATGTAATAATAGGGATAGAAACATAACCCTGTGTCATCTTATATGGAAAATAATTTTAATAAAACACTTGAGCTTAGTTCATGAAAAAAAACCTTTCTTATGCCAAAACATTTTCTTTTCTCAATATGACATGCAATTTTAAAAGAAAATAACTTAATTGAAAATAAACTTGTAATGTAAGATTCATGTAAATAATTCTATGTTAAAGTGTAAAAATCCATTCATGCTATATAAGTTAAAAAACATTCTCCTCGTACTTTTTGCAGAAAAGTCAAACTGTAACTTGTATGGTAAACAAAAGAAAGATTACTTGATACCATGTAGTAAAACTAAAAAAATGGGTAAATATGACTTTATACATATATGGTATAATATTAAACATTTTATGAAAACAGTTTTAGAAAACAAGGACATGGATGATAAATATAACCCCATTAAATACTTACGTATAAGAAATCTCCGATAAAAATGAGATTTCAAAATTATTACTTACCTTACGTCAAAAAAGATTATTATGTATAAAAACCTCCTGTATAATTATTTAAATAATGTTAATGATTTATTATATAATCGTAATCATTTTTATCATAACATTTATGATTATATTTTCATCAGTTTGTTAGTAACATTTCATTGTTACTCGTTATTCAGGCATTAAATGCTTTACGTTCTTATGTATGTTTTGTAAGATAAGTTCTTATTACTATTTTTAGGTTATTATTATATCATTTACATAATGGTATTAGTATAATATATATCATATTTATTTGTTCAATTCATTTATATAATAATGTTTTAATGAAGATTATGTAGAACAAATCACATCGCACAGTGGAGACTGTAAGCTGTACGTACACACGAGCGATGATATAGTTCCCATAATTGTTGAATGTTATTGAAGTGTATTGTATCATAGAATAAGTATCATGCTATAATAATCATAAATAGTTATTATTTCAACCATTATACCCATCTAAGTAAGGTGGTGGTGAAAAATAGATTACACCACGACATGGAGAAGGTAAGCCGTATGTACGCACGCACGGTGATTTCATTTTTCATAGGATAGATAAAAAGTGAAGTAAAGTTGTTTAATATTTATAATAACATATCAGTATATTATTTATAGTTATGTTATTAATTTATAATTAAACAACTAAATAAGGGGAATTAGAAGAAGAAATAAATTTCAAATAATCGGTAGAAGAGATTACATATTCCTCGACATGCCTCCTTTAAATTTCATCTTAGGGAAATAGAGCTGGTCTTTCGAGAAGAAAAAAACTTCTAGAATGTTAATTGGAAAGTTTATAATAGAAATGGGATGGGTTTGGTGGAGCTTGAAGTCTCAAAATGGAGTTAAGGAGAGAGGGAGGACGTGCCCTTTTATAAGAGAGGAGAGAGGCACTTTAGGAAACTGCCCAAAATATTAATTTATTATAAATTCAATTTTGACTAAATATTGTCCAAAACTTATTTAATTATAATATAATATGATTTTGGTTTGAATTAGAATCATCCAATAAATTTTGTAAAAGTTTTGAATATTTTTTATCCTTATCTGTTTGGTTTGACCCTTATTTTACCCTTTTTGTCCTACTGTGATATCATGTTATTTACGCCTTGTGGGTTATAGTAATTACCATATCATGTAAAATGACCCAAAAAAGCTATTTATGACATATTTGGACTTATATTAACCATTTTTCCTAATCTTAGATTTTTAGGAATTTAATATTATTTAATGAACTATTTTATGTTTTAAGTTATGAATTGTTTCAATTTTGGACATTATTTATACTTCAATTTTTAAAAACTCATTAAAAATTTATTCCTTATAAAAATGGAATTAAATAAAAGATAATATGTTAATTTAATCTATAAAATTCTTGTGTGACATCAAAATAACCAAATTAAATTTGTTTTAATATTTATAAATTCATTTATTTGAATCATTCATTAATAAGGTAATCACTACATCATATTTGTGTCATAAATAAAACAATTTATTTAATATCTAAAAATTATAAATAAAATAAAAGGATGTAGGGAATTTTTTGAGATTTTTAATTACTATTTATAAGTATAGAGATCAGTTATATAACCAAAAAGTAAAATCAATTTAGTAAAAGATATATGCTTAGGTCATAATTATATTTACTTTAAATTAATTCTTATAAAATGTCATTTTCAAATCCATGTGAATCCATGGGGTCTGAAAAACGACCCAATGATGCCCATGATCGGAAATATCTCAAAAAATAGTATTAGGACACGTTTTAGGGTAGTTTCATATTATTAAATTATTATTGGTTTACCCTCATTTACCAGATTTACCCTTTAACTATGATAAATAAAATAATTACT
Organism: Viscum album; assembly: GCA_963277665.1. NCBI lineage: Eukaryota > Viridiplantae > Streptophyta > Magnoliopsida > Santalales > Viscaceae > Viscum > Viscum album. The sequence goes on along the minus strand of OY728165.1, from coordinate 1,241,294,563 downwards.
GATGTTACTATTCATAATGTCAAAAAAAATAAAAGGTGACTATTCCCAATATTTTTACCTAATAATTCCAAATATTGAATCCATTTTTCCAAATTCAAAACATAGAAGTTGTAGGAATTTATTTAAAATTAATCCCGTTGTTGAAATTTGACTACGAGTTTTAAACGTTAAAACATTGCAAAAGATTGATATGTCTTTACCAATGAATTCAATGTAAAAATAATTATAATGACATAAATTATATTAAATAGTAATGATATATTATATTTATACTTTTTAACCATTCAATTTTATAATTTAATCATATAAATTATCTCAATGAATAATGTTGTTTTTAATTAAAATTTAGCGTATTATTACTATTAATGAAAACATGAATGTTATCAAAGAAATATCAGAAATTTTTCTGAAGTAAATTTTTACATCTCAATTAAAAATAAAATGTTTATGTTTTCATATAAAAGTTAATAATTTGTCAAAATTTTAATTTAAAATGGGTTCTCCAATCAATGTTATAAAATTTACCCTTATAAAAATAGGTTCTTATACATAAATAGGATTTTATTCATAACCTATGAATAAAATATCTATTGGATGAATATCCAAAAAATATTTTATTAAGTATATAAGAAATATAACTCATTAATCTTATTACCAAATATAATTTACTCAAAAAATACAAATATCTAATTGATTTATATTTTTCATAAATAATTAATATCCAAATAATTCATAATTTATTTTCATAAGTTATTTATAATTATTACCTCTAACCTACCGACTAGTCTATACTAGTAATTTTATATTAAGGGCATCTCACAATTTATTTAAACTCACTTTTGTGTGAAAATTACTCTAGTGAAGAATAGAAATTATTTAAATACTATATTTTATAAAAACATCAGGGTGTTATATTCTACCCCCCTTAAAATAAATTTCACCCAAAAAAATCATCACTTAGGCATAAAGAGATGAGGATACCTTTCCCTCATCATATCCTTAAGTTCCCATGTTGCTTCTTCTAATTGGTGGTTCCTCCATAAAACTTTAACCAAGCGAGTGGTCTTATTTTGTAGAACTTTTTCGCTACGATCCAGAATCTCTATCAGTTGTTTTTTTCATAAAAGAAAATAAAATATATAAAAATAAAACTTTCAAAAGTAAAAAGGTGGGGGTTTTATTATAATAATTATGGTAAAGAGGGGTGAGATCATCATGAAGGTTCTCCATGTATGTACTATTGTTGTCGACACCCTTGTTGGCAAGACCATCTTCCACCTTGTTTGCTTCATTGTAGGTGTACGTGATGATGTTATTGAGTCCTGATAGGTATTGTAGGAAAACAATCCATTTATCGGTGAGGGTCCATGTCAGGTGAAAAGTTCCATGTCTAAGAACATAAACGATGGTGGTTGAATCACTTTAAATCCAAACATCATTCCATCATGTTTGTCTTATCAACTCAACTGCATTGATGATGTTGTACATATCTTATTCAAGGGAGGAGACATAACCACATTAACCATAGCAGCATCCAAGAATGCCCTCATTGTGATCTCAATATATGATGTCGTAGATAGCAGGACTTGGGTTTTCTTTTAAAGCACCATCCACGTTAATTTTTATCCATCCAGGAATAGGTGGTTTGAAAAAAAAATACAATAAACCTCTTGTCGGGTTGTATATTCCTTTCATCCCAATTTGCCTAAGGATGCGGAAATTGTTGACTAATTTGTGAAAAGTCCCTGGTTTCATGATTCCAGCTTCCTTGATCACTGTGTGGATTTTTATTTGTGCTGCTTGAAAATTAAAAGTATTAATTTTTTTCTTAATTGAATTTATTTCATACCAAATAAGATGAATCAGTTCCACCACAATAGCAGAGAGAAGTAGATAAATTTAGGTAGAGGCATCTATAGTAGTGAATCTTTGAAGCTGTGATCCGATAGAGTCCAAACCTATCCATATGAGATCAGAAATGTCAAAAATATATTTCCATAAATTAGAAGCATTATAACATGTTATAAACGGGTGGTTAGTGTTCTCTCTGTGTTGGTTACATATGCAACATTTTAAACAATGTTGTATACCACACATCTGAAGATTTCAATCCGTGGGGATCCTATTGTGAGAAATTATCCAAACTACGGTGATTGCTGAGGGTATAATCCAGCTTTTTTTGAAATTCTATAACCGGGAAATTTTATTAGTTCTTCTAGTGAAATTATGACTATAGAAATGTTTATAGGTTAGCAGACCATTAGGGACTGGCTCCCAAACTAAGAAATCATTAGTGTTAACAAAACTATAGTTGTTGATAATAAATGAGGTTTCATTAGGTAGATCAAAATCAGGGGAGTTCAGACAATAATTTATGGGGATGTTATACATTTTGGACAAAGGAATGGGGTCTATCATGTTGCAGAGTGGTATTCTATTTCAGTTATCTAGAAAAAATATGAGAGAAGAATATATACTGACTATCCATTGAGAGTTAGATAATATTTTTGAAAAAATATATTTGATGAAATGTCATATTAATGAGTCCATGAAAGTGTTCTTTCTTTTCCTATGGTTATGTACTTTCTCAGGAGTGATACATGGAACACATCATGAAAGTGATAGAGATTCGGTGGAAGTGAAAATTGGTAAGATACCTTCCCAACATTATTCAATATTTCAAAAGGACAGATATACCTAGGGCTTAGCTTTCCCTTCTTTTCAAATCTCATTACTCTCTTCTAAGGTGATATTAGAAAGAACACCTTATCACCCACGTAGAACTCTAGTTCTTTTCATTGGTTGTCAACATAACTTTTTTGTCGACTCTGAGATACTCTTATATGTTGTTGAATAGATATGACCATTTCTGCCATTTCATCAACAAGATCAGGTCCTAATATATTTATTTCCCCAACTACATTCCAAAAAGTTGGAGTTACGTACTTCTTTCCATAGATGGATTCAAAAAGAGCCATTTGAATACTGGAGTGAAATCTATTATTGTAAGAAAATTCCACCAATTGTAGGTGTCGATCCCAACAACCTTTGAAATACATAGAAAAATATCTCAACATTTTTTCCAAAGTTTGAATTATCTAATCAGACTGACCATCTATCTGAGGATGATAAGCAGTATGGAAACTTAACTCTCTATCCAGAGAATACTGGATACTTCACCAGAACTTCGAGGTAAACATCAGATTCCGATCAGATATAATGGAAAGTGGTAATCCATGCAATCTTATGACTTCATTTACATATATCCAAGCAAGTAGATCAAGATATAAATCCCCTCTAATAGCAATGATGTGTGCCGACTTCGTAAGATGATCAACTATAACCCAAATAACATTATTTCATTTGGATGTTTTGGGAAGTCCGATGACAAAGTCCATAGTGATATTTTCCAATTTCCAATCTAGTATGGGTAATGGTTGTAACATCCCCTTAGAATTATTTCTCTTAGTATTAACTTGATAAAAAAAATCATTGAGCTACATATTCAGTGAAATATCTTTTCATTCCATCCCACCATAAGTACTCCTTCTGGTCCCTATACATCTTTGTGCTTCCACGGTGAATAGAGAATGAATAACTACGATCCTTATCCAATAGATCAATATTTAATTCTGGTATGGGAGGAACAAAAATCTGATTCCTAACCCTTATAATTTCATCAAAATCAAGTTTTAATTCAGGAAAGTTTCTAACATTATTTTGTAACTCTACATCTTCCTTTTGTGTCTCTTTAATATTTAACTGTTTAGATGGTTGAACATTAATTTGAGAAAGATAATGTTTCAACCGTTCCATTATAATTTCAAGATTCATCCTTTGAAAATCCATAAATATTGGATATTTTGTGATCCTCATCATGGATAAGCTGGCATGGTCTTGTCAACTTAATGCATCTTCCACCTTGTTTGCTTTCCCAGGGTGTTAATGTATTGAGCTATCATAGTCTTTAATCAAATCCAACCATCTTATTTGGTGTATATTCATCTCTTTTGTTTTCAAAAATATACTTTTAACTTTTATAATTAGTATAAATATCACACCTTTCACCATAAAGATAATGCCTCCATATCATTAATGCAAATATTACCGCAGCCAAATCTAAATCATAAGTTGGGTGATTTTCTCATGGATTTTCAACTGTCGTGAGGCATAAGCTATCACCATATAATTTTCCATGAGAACACACCATAGACCGTTCTTGGATTCATCAATGTAGATCGCAAACCTTTCTCCACTACAAGGAAGTGCAAGCACATGTGCACTGGATAACATTCTTTTTATCTATTTGAAATTCTCTTCACATTCCTCTTTCCAAACAAACTTAACTCATTTCTGATTCAACTTGGTGAGTGGATTAGATAATCATGAAAAATATTTCACAAAAAAATCAATAATATCCATCCAAACCAAGAAAAATTCAGATCTCAGTTACTGTTGTTGGTCTCGACCATCTTTTAATAACCTCTATTTTTGATGGATCCACATATATACTCTCTCTTGAGATTATGTGACCCAAAAATGAACCTTTTTAAAGCCAAAATTCACACTTTGTAAATTTGGAATAAATATTCTGTTTTATCAGGGTCTTTAATATAATTCTCAAGTGATATTCATGTTCTTACTTTCTCTTTAAATAAACAATAATATCTTTTATGAAGACTACCAAAAACCAGTAAGGATAGTCTCTAATGACTCTATTAATTAGATCCATGAAGATAGCAGGGGAATTAGTAAGAATGAAAGGCATCACTATAAATTCATAGTGTCCATACCTTGTGCGGAATGCCGTCTTTAGTATATCCTCTCTTTTCTACCTTAATAGATGATATCCAAAATGAAGACCAATCTTGGAAAACTATTGATGTACGCTAAGTTGAAGAAATAATTAATCAATACGGGGAAGAGAGTATTTGTTCTTGATAGTGATCTTGTTAATTTCTAGATAATAAATGCAGAGTCTCATTGATCCATCATTCTTATTAACAAATAGAACAGGTGCTCCCCAAGGTGGCACACTAGGGCGTATGAATCCTTTATCAATATTATCTTTGAGTTACTTCTTTAATTCCTACAACTCAATTGGGGACATTCTATAAGGCATCTTTGAAATAGGCATAGAACCCGGTATGAGTTATATTGAAATCTAAACATCATGATTTGGTGGAAGACCTAGAAATTCCTCTAAAAATACATCATCAAACTACTCTACAATGGGAGTATTCCTAATCATTAGTTTATCCACAAAAAATTGAGATAAATAACCCTAATTTATTTTAATAAAGAACCATAAGATGGAAGATATTTCCACTGGGAGTATTCTTCTCTTTTAGTGTGGTCTTTAGATTTTCATTAGAATTCCATTTTCCTCTTCTTATCAAACCCATATGACTAATGGGTTACTCCAATTTGCATCTCAACCTTGAGTGCACATCAAACAATTTCCTCATAAATATTGAATTCCTTTATAGATAATGCCCTTCAGAGACTTGGTTTTATGCCAATAAAGAATCTATCAATCTTACTCTCAGGTTGGATAATAATTCCAAAATATTGCCTTGCATGTCCTGTAAAATTTGATTCGTAGGTACCAATTGATTCATCATCCATTTTCTTAAGTTCAAGAACTACTTATCCATATTTTTTCAAAGAATGTGAGGAATGTAGTTATTGAAAAATAAGGTCTTAAACTTGTCCCATTCCATAGACTCAATTTCAACTCTTTTCCTCGTATTCTTGATAAGATTCCACCATTGATCTGCTTCCCCTTCCAAATGATATTCTGATAAGATGACTTTATCATTTTCAAAACATTGTAGAATTGAAAATATGTTTTTAATGGAACTGATTCATTTTCATCCACTAATGGACCAGAAGACCAATTGAATTAAAGTGGACACTTCCTCATGAAGGATTCAATAGAATGTTTATCATTCCTTTGCTTGTTTGGAACTTCTGCATGAATCATAACATGAGAAAGTTGTGTGAGAATGGAAAAAAGATTTTTCATTCCAAATACCATAACATTTGGTTTCTTATGGGGATTATAATTTCATTTCTTGTTGCATTCAGCGTTAACGTGGTTTCTTCGGGTTCCAACAATTGACTAAAACCAAGAAGCATAGTGTGAGAAACACTAATAATAATAGGAAAAACACATAATCAAGAATAAAATTTCCATTTAGCATACTAGGTTTTATCATAGGTTATTCATTTCCACTTCTATAACACTAGGATTTTATTCTGTACTTAGACATATCGTTAGGGTTATTACTAAGGCTTTCTCATCTTATTTTCAAAAGGTTAACTACACCTTTCCTATGATACCAAATATAACGACCCATACATTACACATAATGATATAACTTCATAATTGAAGTATATTTATTAAAATATATAAGAAAACCATGATACAACCATATAGGTATATTGTCTTTTGAAACTGGGAAACAAGAACAACTGGTTTATAAAACTTCTACATTGTCTCCCGTTTATTTCATCATATATATACTCCTTTTTGGAATATCATACTTAATACCCTTGTTCATGTCCTAAAAAAACATATAAAAGTGTGAGCTTAAATGATTAGTAAGGGTAAAAAAATGAAATAACAATGATATCATATTCATAAGAACAAATCATTTGAAAATCATATCCTGCATATAAAAGATAAGAATATAATATCATAGGATAAATCATAAAAGTGAAACGTAATACCAATAGCCAGAACATAAGACCTGAAATTTTGTGGCATAAACATGTAATAATAAAAAATCATTTCATAATAGTCAAGGCCCTTTTCCAAGACCATCATAGAATACAAATTATATTACTGAACCAAGTTTTCTCCTCATTGCAGCCCCGTATCACTAAACCAGATGAACTTCCCATTCCAGCCATGTATATATCTTGAGATATAATATTTACCCAATGCATTGGAGGGAGATATAAGTCCCACCCATATCATAATGAAACCATTCTTATGTGTTCCACACAAATATAAATCATACATCATAGCATAACCCATGTAATAAAATGGGATTCTTAAACATCATGTCATCATAACATAATCCATATTAGATAAATGGTCTTCATAAAAATAATTCCACCATAACACAATCAAATAAAAGTAATAATAGGGATAGAAACAAAACCCTATGTCATTATATATTAAAAATAATAGTGATAAAACACGTGAACTTAGTTCTTGAGGAAAATATCCTTTCTTCTTAAAAAACATTTTCTTTTATCAATATTCCATGAAATTTTAAAAGAAAAGAAGTTAATTGAATATAATTTTGGGAACTTTTGAAGGAATCTTCATCTAAATAATTCCTTATGAATGTATAAAATCCGTTCATACTGTATAAGTTAAAAAACATTATCCTCGTACTTTTTTAGAAAAGTCAAAAAGTACCTCGTACGGTAAACGAAATAAATATCCCTTCCATACCATGTAACAAAATTCAAAAATGGGAAAAAATGACATTAAAAATACATGGAAAAATATTAAAAATTTTATGAAAATATTTTTAGAAAACATGGAAATGGATGATAAATATATCCCCTGTAAATAGTTACGTATAATAAATCTTGTATAAAAATGAGATTTCAAAATTATTCCTTACCTTAGGTAGGATATGATTCATATGTATCTAAACGTCCTGTATAATGATTTAAATAATGTTACTGATTTATTCCAGAATCATAATAATTTTTATGAGATCATTTATGATTATATTTTCATTCGTTTGTTTGTAACATTTCATTGTCACTCGTTATTCAGGCATTAACCGCTTTATGTTCTTATGTATGTTTTGTCAGATAAGTTATTATTCCTATTTTTAGGTTATAGTTATATCATTTAAATCATGGTATTAGTATAATATATATCATATTTATTCATTCAATTCATTTATATAATCCTGGTTTAATGAAGATTATGTAGAACGAATCACATCGCACCGTGGAAATGGTAAGCCGCACGTACTCAGGAGCGACAATATCGTTTCCATAATTGTTGAATTGTATTGAAGTGTATAGTATCTCATAATTAGTATCATTTTATAATAATCATATATAGTTATTATTTCTACCATTATACCCATCCATGTAAGGTGGTGGAGAAAAACGGTTTACAGCATGACGTGGAGACGGTAAGTCGTAAATACGCACGCGCGGTGATTTCATTTTTCATAGGATGGACAGAAGGTGAAATAGAAATTTTCATATTTATAATAACATATCAGTATAGTAGTGATACTGATGTTATTACTTTGTAATGAAGAGACTAAAGAATAGGAATTAGAAGAAGAAATAAATTTTAAAGAATCGGTAGAAGATATTATCTCTTACTCGACGTGTCTCCTTTAAATTTTCTCTAATGGAACTAGAGTTGGTATTTTTAGAATACTATATCATCTAGAATGTAACTAGAGAAGTTTAGAAGAGAAATATTTAGTGTTTATGAGATCTTGAAGTGTCTAAATGGAGTCAATAGTAGAGGCAAGAGGTTCTCTTTTGTAAGAGAGGAGAGAGGTACTTTAAGAAACTGGTCAAAATAATAATTTATTAAAAACTCATTTCGACTAAAAATTGTCCAAAACATTTTTAATTATAAGATAATATGATTTTTGTTCGAATAAAAATCATCTGATAATTTTTTATAAGATTTTAAATGTTTTCTATCCTTATATTTTTGGTTTAACCCTTATTTTACCCTTTTTAATCACACCGTGATATCATGTTATTTACACCTTGTGGGTTAGTGTAATTACCATATCATTTCAAATGACCCAAAAAAGTTATTTATGAAATATTTGGACTTATATTAACCATTTTTAAAAATCTTATATTTTTATGAATTAAATTTCATTTAATAATCAATTTTGTGGTTTAATTTATGAATTGTATCAATTTTAGACACTATTCATACTAGATTTTTTAAAATTCATAAAAACTTTATTACATAGAAAATAAGGTATTAAAATCAATGATAATATTTTAATTTCATCCAAAATTTTTTTTATGACATCAAAATAACAAAATTATATTTGTTTTAATATTTATAAATTCATTTATTTGAATCTTTCATTAATGAGGTAATCACTACATCATATTTTTGTCATAAATAAAACTATTTATATCATCATTAAAAATTATAAATAAAATAACATGATGTAGAAAATATTTTTTTATTTCTAATGAATATTTATAAGCATATATATAAGTTATATAACCCTATATAAAAATTGATTTTGTAAGAGATATATGGTTCGGTTATAATAATATTTTTCATTAAATTAATTCTTATAAAATTTCATTTTCACATCCATGTGAATCCATTGGGTCTATAAATAAAACCAGGGATACCCATGGTCGGAAATATATCAAACAATAGGATTAGGACATGTTTTAAGGAAGTTATTTATTATTACATTATTATTTGTTTACCCTTATTTACCATATTTACCCTTTAACCATGGTAAATAAAATAATTACCGAAGTTACTATTCATAATGTCCAATAATAAAAGGTACATATTCAAAAAATTTGGAGCTTATGATTCCAAATATGGAATCCATTATTCCAAATTCAAAACACAAAATTTTCAGTAATTGATTTAAAATTAATCTCGTAGTTGAAATTGGACTACGAGTTTTAAAAGTTAAAACATTATAGAAGATTTAAATGTTTTTACCTATGAATTCAATGTAAAATTAATTATAATGACATAAATTATATTAAATGGTAAAAATATATTCTATTTATACTTTTAATTTATTCAATATTATAACTTAATCATATAAATTATCTTGATAAAAAAGTTGTTTTTAATTAAAATTTAACATCTTTTTACTATTCCTCAAATCATGCAATTTATCAGAAAAATATCAAAAATATATCCAAAGTAAATTTTTATGTTATTATTAAAAATAAAATGTTTATGTTGTCATATATAAATTAATAATGTATATAAATATTAATTTAAAATGGGTTCCCCATTCAATGTTAAAAAAGTAAACTTTCTTAAAAAAGGTTCTTATACATAAATAGGATTTTATTCATAACCTATAACTAAAATATAAATTTTTTGAATATAAAAAAATATTTTATTAAGTATATAACACATATATCTCATTAATCTCATCAAAAAGTTCAATTCACTCAAAAAATATAAATATCTAACAAATTAATATTTCTTACAAATAATTGATAGCCAAAGAATTCACAATGCATTTTCATAAGTTAGTTATAATTATTAAAAATAACCTAACGGCTGGGATAAAATAGTAATTTTAAATTAAGGGCATCTCACAGTTCTTATAAACTCACTATTGCATGCAAAGTAAGCTATTGAACAATAAAAATTATTTAAATAAAATATTTCATAAAAACATCTACTGTTACAAAAGTGAACTAAATTCATTAATTTAAATAAATACTATATAATATAGAGACTATCTTGTTTCACGTTGAAGATGTAAATCATTTTATGGATTTTTAATGTGTGAGGATAGAATATTTTGTTGAACAGTTCCTCATAGTCCTCCCATGTAAGGCGTTCATTCAATTTAGCATACACCACTAAATCCCGCCACTGACATGCAATATCCTCGAGCATATACGTCACCATCTTGACCTTTATCTCTACCAGTGTGCTGATGAATTTGAAGATACGATTCATCCTACTAAACCACACCTCTGCCTTCTCGGGTGCAGTATCACCTCTAAAGCTAGGTGGATTATCCTTCATGAACTGGATGGTATAATCCACATTCCTTGGATCATTCTTCCCGTTCCTCGTTTCAACCACTTGAAAGTCTTGGAAAATACTCTCAACTGGCTCTTGGTTCACCCATGTTTTAGGTGTCACCACATTTTCTGCAACTTCTTTAGGTTATTTACGATGCCTACCAGGTACATTTTTCTAAACCAACAACAAACTCCATTAATCTCACTCTCTAGAAAATAATGGCTTATCATTTCAAATTCTATCACATCATCTATTACAACATTGTTTCTCAAAAACAACCTTTTTCCATGTTTAACAATTTTGGAACATTCATTCGTTATTTTGAAAACCAAACCATTTTCAAAATACACCAAATATCCTCATTTCAAAAAATTTCATTTGAAAAAAATACTATATTTTTCAAAAAGTTACACCTTGCAAAATAACATAAATCATTACACCAAATGAAATATTCAATCCTAGTGTGAAGTCATTATTCTACCATTCTTTTCATGCTTGTCTCATTGGCTAAACACATGACAATGAGATTCCGAGATCCTAGAAGTGTCTCCAAACACTTGTTTACCCAACTCCCTGCTAACTATACGTTTAGCATAAAATGGTTATTTATATCCTTTTATACTATACATTTCAAGTTCCAACAATCGCTCTCCTGTATAGGATTTTATCCCAAAGGACAGACAAGAAGTAAATTAAACTCCAAGACCATGAACACTGATGACCACTTGTTAGGAAAGGACCAAACAAGATGATACAATTTTTACCACAAATGAAGGACCATACTGATACCATTTGTAATGACACACCAATTCTCATTGGCTTGAGAGTACAATGTGTCTTTACTTTCCCTTTTGAAAAATCCCCAAGGTGATAATGGCTGGAAATAAATTATGAAGTGTTTCAAATACAAGTGGGGGATTATTTACCCTTCATAGAAAAAGACAATAAACTAAAGGTCCATAATCAAACCATTCACTAAATGATTAATGAAAAAAATAAAGACCATGAAACAACTCCCTATATCTAAAAACCACATCAAAGTGTGCCACAAAGGAAGACTAACAAGTATCAAAGTACACAATAGATGAACAACTAATGACTATTAAGAGACCACAAGACTCCATTCTCCACAGGACCTGATCTCCATAATCATCGAACAACACACGTATCATGAGGTAGTGCTAAAAAAACATGGGAAACATTACCTTTGCCCTTATCCTGAAAGATAACATCTGAAAAATAAACAAAGTTCCAAAGTAGGGGTGATTATAAAACTCACTAGGTTTTCCCTAATGAATTCCCTAGGATAGAAAATTTAGCTACATTTATATAAAACAGTTTATTTAAAACAATTTACCAAAATAGTTTATAACCAAATATAAACAAGTTAAAAAAAACAGTTACAACTAAGTGAAAACAAAAATAAATGAATCCAATTTATAGAAAGTTATTTTTCAATAAAAATAACTAATCAAAGCTTAAAACCCATTTCTCTTCATCATTTGGCATACCCATTCCATAGTTCACAACATACCCACACATGTATGCTTCATTTGACAGTTCCATACTCATGAGCGGTCTCTCATCCAATTACCTTATGTCCCAATGACACACACCACTAATCTAGGGTCATGTCCCTTGTACCCCAATTGAACTTTCCCTTTATTAAGGACCCATTAAAAATGAACTCACACCAACACCATTTACTAAAAATATTTCCATCACCAAAATAAGCCACATCAATAAAACATTCCGTTTTATTGAAAACCAAAGCACAAACAATTTCAAGGAACATTACATTTCAATAAAATATTCACTTTTATTGAAAACATATAATCCCATTTATGTTCCCATAATCTAAAAAAATACCCGTTTTAAAATAAACATTTTAAAACCAATAACCAAACCACTAATTCCAAATCCCCAATTTTCTAGATTTCCCAACCATCACTCAAGTAGGTTTCCAAAAAGTGTTCAAAAAACAAACCACAATCAATTCAGAAGAATAAATTCAATCTAAAACCATTCTAATTAGTTATACTAAGTGGGGTTGAGAAATAAGTCTCCTACCTTACTGGTTTTGATGAAAACCCCAACGAACGAAGAATGCATGAGAAAACCGGGTCGATTATCCATGAACACACCTTAAATATCTTCTACTAGAATGATATAGACCAAATATTGTCATATATAGAATCCACAGACCTAGATCTACCCATAATGGGCATTGATATAAGAATATAAGAGAAGAAGATAATTAGATCTAAGTATATCTACGAAATTGATCAAGAAAGATGAAGAACGATCACATATATCAAGAATCTGGCTTCGATTCACCAAGGGAAGCCTTTATATCACCTTAAGACTGACGGGAGAACCTTCTTCGGCCTTAAGAGAATCAAAGTCCCATGTTAGCTCTGGTTAAGAGCAAAAAATTGAAACTTAGAGGCAAAAACGTGTGCGATCCACTTTTTTAGGATCTCACTTAAACCATCTGAACGGTTAGTTTGCATGATTTGACAAACCATGCCCTCACTTTGCATTATCTACTGCCTAGGTAGACCCTCACATGGCTTCCTCACACGACCTTCCTAATCGTGCTCCAACCATGCTAGAGATACTACCTAAAGAGGACCATTGCACATGGTTTGGCCACACAGTTTGGCAAATCGTGCGCGGCCCGTCCAACTTCCATTTTCCCCCAAAACCACATCCAAAGTTCCTCCAACTATCCTATCAATCACTATTAAACTTCACAACCATAAAAAAGATCAAGTAAGGTTATATACCAAAAACTGTGGGTACAACATAAAATCTAAAGACCATGGATCAATGAAGATGAGCTTTAATCTATGCTGAATGTGTAAAAGAAAACATTGATGAAATTGTCACAAAGGGACTAATAAATGTTTTAATTATGGAATCAATGTTAATCGAGTGGATGAATGATGATTTGATGGGAAGAATTATGATATTGATGAAAATATAGACAAATATCAACAAAAATCACCACCCACACTCTTGTGCTTCATGTGCCTAGGGTTTTGGAATTATGCGAATCAATTCCCTAATGAAAGGGATGATGTGGGCGATAATGCACAAAAAACCTCTAAAGACAAAGGAAAAAGGGAAAGAATATGCAATCACAATAGATGAAGTGAATCATGATAATTAGGGAACACTTATTCTCCCCTGCTTGGTTGGTAATTTCATTTTTTATTTTGTATGAATGAGCCCTAGGAAAATATTATTGTTTATTATATCATCAAAAGGATGAACCCAAGATTCCAATGAGAATGTTATTTTATTATATAAGATCATATATAAGGAATAAATGGTGAATTAACTTTTGGAAGTTTATATGTATCCATGTAATATTAAGTTAATAGTTATAGATACCATCACGATTTTATGATTTTAAGATTGATCATAAATTCAAATACATTAACACCTCTTTTTTAGGTTTTATGTGATGAGAGTTTATCAATATTAAGGATATTTTAAGAGACATTTACAGAAACACTAACCTTTTGTTTTTTATATGTTTTTTGTGAAAATGCTATTTGTGGATTAATTCATTTACACTTTGTGGAAATATGATTAAAGGTACTTCTATCATTTGGGGTTTATATTATCTTTGATGTTGAGGAAATTATGTGTTATAGTTGATCACCGTAGAAGTTAGCACACTTTTTTTCCCTCAAATAAGATTTATCTCTAGATCAGCTAGCTAGTATATACATTAAAGAATTATTAAGGTTGTATAGAGTACCACATTTAATTATATTTGATTGAGATCAAGATTTTACCTTGAACCTTTGGTGATGTCTTTAGAAATCACTTGATATGGAGTTGAGTTTCATCATTACGTATCATCCTTAGATAGATAGTTAGTCTAAGATTAAAATTCAAGCACTAGAGGATATTCTAAATTATTTTTATATGGATTTTAATGGTTTTTGGTATAAAAACATTTCCCTAGTTAATTTTATTAAAACAATAGATTTCACTTGAGAATTTAGTTGAATCCCTTTAAATCCCTTTATGGAAAAGAGTGAATAACTACAATGTGGTAGAATGAAGTTGCAGAAAGAAATTTATTGGGACCTGATCTAGCTGATGAAATGGAAGAGAGGGTTACACCATTCAAAAAATCATAATGGTATAAAAAAGTTAAGAGAAATTTCATACTGATAATAATTGATGTGATCTAGCATTTAAAGTTGATGAGAAGGTGTTTCTATGAATTTCTCTATGGAATAAAGAAGGGAAAACTAATCCCTTGGTATATCAATTCCTCTGAAATTCTTGATAAGATTGGGACTATATTTTACCACATGGTACATCCAATGATCATCTCTTAGGTTCAAAATGTGTTCCATGTATCTCTCATAATGAAGTAAATACAGGATACACCACAAGTGCTGAAATTAGTTGTTATACCACGAGAGCCTAATATTTTTTATGAGGAACAACCATTAGAGATTCTGGATTATATAGAGAAAGTTCTATGAAAGAAGAAAAATTACTTGGTCAATGTTTTGTAGAGAAACCACTATCTTTATGAAGTAATATGGGAAACTAAGAATGTAATGAGGAAACATTTACCTTATTTCTTTGAACCAATGTAATGAATTCTAAGGGAATAATTCATTTCAAGGGGGATAGAATGTAACACCATGTTATTTTGTGAAATATTTATTTTTTCAAATAAATTTAACCATTTCAATATTTTGTTTTACACACAACACATATTTTCTCTTCAATTATATGAAACAATGAGTTTATTTTTCATTAAATGAAACACTGAGTTTATCTTGTGTTGTACGCAACACCAAGTTTTAATGAAATGTGAAATACTATTAAAATACTATTAGTTGACATGATAGTTATCACATAGACATTTGAATGGAAAATAAAAATAATATTAACTAAATTATAAAAATATATTATTTAAACAAATATATAGAATGAAATATTTTGTGACCAATTAATTATAAATGAAAATAAAAACTATTTGAAAATAAAGGAAATCGTTTTCTGAAAAACTATTTTTATGCACACAAATGTGTTTTATATCAATAAATTTAAAAAATAACTTGTTTAATTGTTTTAATAATATAAATATATATATATACATATTATATTAAATTAAAATTTTAACTTTCATCTTTTTTTAGGGAAAATATAAGAATCAATCAACTTTTATGCTTAAAAAGTTTACTTTTCTAAAAATAAGTTTTATCTTCTTTTGAACATTTATTTTAAAATTAAATTTTTTACACTTTTAGAAAATTTATTTTAAATAATAAACATTATTTTTGAAATTATCATTTCAAAATTATATTGGAGTAAATTTTTTGAGAATTTTATGAAAATGTAAAATTTTCGATGAATAGTGAAAATAATGGTTTTACTAAGAATTTTAATTTACTTTAAAGAATTTTTGAAAATAAAAGTTATTATTATTATTATAAATGTAAAATTATTTAAATTATATATCTGTTCATATAGTCTATTTTATTATAATCAAATTAATATTGGATCTTGATGAATTTGTTTTAACCTTTTCAAACTTTTATCTTTGGAATACCGCTTTTTTTGTCGCGTCTACAAAATTAAATTTAAATTAAATTTGCCACTTATGTGAATGAAAATTGAAAAAATCGATAAAATATTGGTATAATGATAATGTATATTATCTAATAATTTCATTCTTAATTTTTACCTTAATTAATAGTAAAAATATTAAGAAATAATTATATTGGTTAAGGTTAAAAAAGGAATAGCAGGGGATTAAATTAGAAAAATATGGGGTTAAATGACGTATAAATTTATCAAAAACCCATTTATAACCATATATAGACCCTATAATCTATAATTATCTATAATGGACCATCTTTGATCCTTTTTTCATGTAACAAATGTAGTAACACATTTTTGTTTTCAAATATTATAAGTGTGCCACTCACCTCACTAATAAAAGACTACCCCCCTATCCTCTTCCATTCACACTTCCAAAACCCTTTGGATTTCCCAATACCTACACAAATACCTTCCTTAATTCCCTAATATAATCTTATAAGACTTATTTTTGTGATAAATCAAACCTAGGAAGAATTCTGGTTTAAACTAAAAGAAGTTTTATGAAGAAGTGGTAACATCCCTAACTGAGCATTTTACATTATTTCTTCTTAATCATCATTCAATTATTATTTAAAAATTACGACATAATAACTCCAAAATATTACATATATTGAGATTTTATTATGTTATTGCAATTACCTACAACCATTTCCTCCTCTCTCAAATGGTAAACAAAACCGTTAATCGTTTGTACGATGAACTACTGCCTCACAAGCCTACATAATTATTTTTCCATCACCACTTCTCTCAGTAGGATATAACGATGTATATAAAATGTATATATGATATTTATGATATAATTAGAATTAGTTAAATATAAAATAATATATACATTCTTTCTTTACATTCTGTATAGAATACGATAGTTCGTGTTTATAGCGTACTACCACCTCGTGAAGCGATGTGATTCATTTTTCAATAACACTTTTCATGGAAGGGAATTAGGGTAAATTTAATTAATATATGTGATATATATGTATATATTAATTAAAAATTATTCTATAAATATAATATATTATTTAATTTTCTTTCATTTCATCCTTAGATAAAATGGAGACAACGTTTATGCGTTCATACGACCTACCGTCTCCTTGAACGATGTATTTAATTTTCTATCTATAAAATTTATGGATTACTATAAAAACATATATGATAAATATATGTGATATTTATATCTTGCATATAATTTTGGATATGATGGAACCATGATCAATGTAAGATTACTGAATATAAAAAATTAGACCATATATGAAAAACAAAGCCGTTATTTCCCAAAAATGTGATTTTTACAAGGAACTGTTAATAAAAAAGTAATAAAGGGTCATAAGTAAATAATATATGGTATTATTTATATAATGATGGTTCTATAATAGATTTATAATGAAATTATATTTATTATATAATAGTTTCTAATGTGTATGAATTAATTCAAGACTTATGATAAGGGATTTACATTATACATTTTTTACTTATCTGAGACACATGCCATATTCACCACCGATTTATTTTATCTGATGTATTTAAGTACCAAAAATTTATTTTATGATTGATATAATAAAACTTATTTGTATCTACATATAAATTTGAGGACATATCTTTCATGGGTTTTATATTTCAAAAGTTACCAAAGTGGTAAGAGATTTTTACCTCAAATTGCCTTCCCTGGGAGATAAGTTTTATCATGAACATATCTCCTTATATGAGATCTATATACATAAAATTTTACATGTTGTATAATGGATGAATTTTTTTTTAAATTAAAATATTTATTAGATAATTTTATTTAATGGGGCCTATGATTCAAATGATACCTAAATGGTAATGGTTTGTGGGTACCATCTAGTTATTTATCGGGACTGTCTATGATTATGATTTATATTTTAAAATATTTTGAACTATATATATAGAAAATAATGAATTTTATTCTATTATAGTTATTAATTGGGACGAAATTTTTCTTTTCATTTCCCTCTCTTTATGTACCTATGATTCTAAAAGAATAGTTTTAATGAAAATGACTTTATTTCTCTCTTCGATCAAAAATCATTTATTTATTCTATATAAATGTTTTATAAAAAAAACTTTAATTTTTTTTAATGTACCTCTGGGATTTTTTAAGGTCATTATTACCCTTTTTTAAAATTTTTAATACAATATTTTAAAAGTAATCTTCATGTCATTTTAAACACAAGTCATGTTTGGATTTTACTGAAAACATGAAATAAATATTTGTTTTAACATGTACAATATGAACAAGATATCTACCATCATGAACACTACCATATTTGAAACTTCCTTTATATGTTTTCAAAATTTATTTTCAAATAAAATGATTTTTAGAATGTTTTATGTCTTAAAAATTGTTTTTCAAATTGGAAAGACTATTTCCATCAAGAAATGTTCCATGTGGTCTTTCAAATTTATTTTCCATATAAGATGAAATCATTTGATGTTATTTATTCATTAATAAGGATAAGAATTAATGATACCACCCTTATTATTTCTCAAGATATCAAATGTTTATGTTGATGAATGATTTATAAAACCCATTTATTTTTCATGGGTAATGGTATGGTGATTTTATGAAATATTTATGAAACACATTTTCATTACATGGGTTATGATGTGATGATATATATATTGTTTTATGATGTTGTGGAATAAATAAGTATAATTTAAATTATTAGATTAGTGGGACCTATATGTATCCCTCTAATGAATTGGGTGAATCTTTATATCTCATGGGATAACAATGAGAGACAAGTTAATGAGCTTGATCCACTACGAGAAATAGGTGAGTCCTAATCCACTATGGGAAATGGGTGTATCCTGATCCATAATGAGAAAGAGGTGATAATTATTTATCCACTATATTTATGGTCTTATTATATTTCCTTGTCATATAATTTTTTTTATATTTATTATTTTTCTACACTTTTATGAAATGATTTTAGGATTCATGTTTGATTTATGATGATTTCTCACTCTTACGAGCCATGTTTTCTGGAATGGTAAATTTAATTCCCCAACTCATGCTTATGATCTATGATATGTTGGGAATAAATTTCATAATTTATATTCATGATCACATACCACTATAGTTATCATATGATTTAATATGATCATATATTTAAATATTTTTATGTTAATCCTTACTGAGTAATTGAAGTCACCCTTTCATTGGTTTCCTTCCCTAGGTTATGAAAAAAGATTTAGGTCGGGTATGACAAAGGGGAGAACTATGTGAGAATATATATAAAGGAAATGTTGAATATCTTTCATTAAATAATAATATTGTGTTTCTTGTCTTTAAAGACACTAAACTACTATAGTTCTTAGGCATCTGTTTATGAAATGTATTGAATATTCATCTCAAATGGTTTGATATTTGTATATGAGAATCCTGGGTCATTATAATAGATCATAAAATTTAATAAATCTAAAATAACCTTATAAAATTTATAAATAAATTTATTTATTATAGTATTAGTGTATTTTAGATTTGAATTTACTATTTGACTATGCTTCTAATTTGTCTCACTGTGTTAGAAATGGTCATATTATAGGGCTAAAAGGCATTATTTCCATGTCCCAATAGAGATATTATATCTTATTAGTATTATAGGTTGTTGATTTCTTAAATTTGATATATTTTTACCAAAATATCTTATTTGTTCTGAGAAATTTGTGTGAAAAAATAGACAATGATTCATCAGATACACTATACAATAAGGTTGTACTGATTTTATGTAAATTAGAAAAAATATTTCTCTTATCCTTATTCGATTCAATGAAATATTTAATATAAATTTTTTCTATAAATAAAAATGTGGAGGGTTTTTATAGTTCTATTGTATGTACCAATGTGAGATATGTATAGAAAAATTGAATAAGAAGGTTTGTAACAAAGCATCTGTTGAAGGGTCAATTACATAAGAAAACTAACATGAGGAAATTTTAAATTATTTATGTTATTAATATCAATATAAATATCCTTCCAAACATAATAAAATGAGTCCCATTGATGGAAATTTTGATGATGTCATAGAATAATTATTTCTAGTATTTAATATTCTGGATTTTGGTTTTGGTGGTGATCCTAAATGATTGTTTTCAAATGATTAACAAAATAATGTTCATATATATGTTCTCATAAATTGTGAAGAAAGTATCAAATTTTTATAGTAATTAATACTTTTACCAATAAATTGTTTATTTTATCAAAAATATTTTTATATAAATATTTTATAGATTATATTATGATCATACATAAAAAATTTCATACAATTTTCCCGGAATTATCTTAAATAAAGTCAATAGCATAATTTTTTCTAATGATTTCAATTATTGGTATGTTAAACCATTTACTGTGGAATATAAGAAGTCAATTTTTGATTTTATCAATTATTAATTATTTTTTATTTTTTTGGTATCATATTATGAAAAAATTAATAGTTGATTATGTGCACTAAATAACCCTCCATCCAAATTTGTAAAATATTATAATGCATATGTGATTAATGGATATTTATTTCATACAAAAAATATTATAAATCAAAAAAAAATGAAAAATGATGTTTTTTAAAAGGAACCCATAATAAAGAAATAGAGATTTACTTTTATATAGAGATGGATGTAATAATTCAGTTATGTTATCTGATAATAATTACATAACATTGTTTAAAATGTATTACTTTTATACTGATAAATGGTTGTGTATTCATCCATGATAATTATTATAATTAAATATAAATTTCTACGAATAGAAAATGAACCACTTATCACATCAAGATTATTATGATAATTAATAAACCAATTTAATATATTTAAACAACGTGTTTTGTGTAATAAAAAAGTTATATTGTGATAAGAAATTTATAAAAAAAGAGATATATTTTATGAAATTGAAAAACATTTATTTTTATCAAGAAATATCACCAAAAATATCTCTTACTGAAAAAGATTCATGTATTGATGATAAGTCCATGAGGTTAAGGGATGATGGTGTTGTAAATGTGATTGTGTAACTAATGAATTTTAAATAACGAGGGATGATGAAATTGATGATTTTGAGGAGGAATATAAATACATACTAATTGATGAATATGAATACGAAGATAACGAATTATGTATTATGTTTATATTATAGTCATATTAAAAATATATTTATTTTTTCAATAAATATTCATTATTTTTTTATATTTGATTTTTTTAACAATTATCTTCAAGCGACATTATTTTCTCTAAGTTTGATTCAAAATTTTTTTTTGAATTTTTTAATTTTCTTTTAATATTTTTTTATAATGTGAAATATTCTTCATAAAATTAATTATATTTTTCTGATGTTTCAATAGAAGTTTGATAAGGTGATGCATAACTTTATAGAGCACAACCCAGATGGTGGTGATCCTCTTGTTTCATCAACTGAGAGTGATGATGTGACACGTGCTACTAAAAGTGGTTGAGGCCTTTCACTATTGAGCATTCTATATCTTATTTTTCAGCATCGTTTCATATGAAGTATGTTTAAATAAAAAAATTATATTATTTTCATTTATTTTATTGTATTTATTCATTGTGTTATTAAATATTCATATTTTCTTAGTTTTTTATGTTTAGCTGTTGGCCAGACTAGTTCTTTCTAAGGAACTATTATTTTTCTGCATGGGTGTTATGATATTTGGTTCCTAGTGATGTGTGTCATCAAAAGTTCAAGAATTATCTTATTTGTAAATAAATAATTTATTTTAATTTGAAATTATATATTCTATACTTTACTATATTATTAAATATTTTCTTGGTACATGGTGTCCAGTTGATGATAGCATGAGACTATCCATTTAAGAGGCATGCAATGCTTTCATTTATGACCTTTTACATAAGTTTTTACATAACAATTAGAGGAGAGTTATGGAGAGACCATATGAATCTATAATTTACAACTCTTTTGTGCCTCATCAACCAAGTTACATCCCTGCCTAGTTTTGGGAGGGTTTGTGCTCTTACTTGATAGAGGAGTCTTTCAGGAGGAGATCATCCTCTAGTTTATAGTATCGGGGGAGAAAAGCTTTCTTATAAATAGTTGGGAGTCATAATTTTGATATAAATCATCAATAGTTGTAATTAATATTATCTAATAATTTATAAATAGATATATTTTTTATAATAAATATAAATTATAAATTTATACAGTCTATGGTTGACCCAAATGTTATAGAATTTGATTTGTATAAGTGTATTTACATCTATAGTAGTATTGGGAATACTTTTTTTGAGAGATAATAATAGACTGTGGTTAATGTTTTTTTAAAAAAAATAATATTTTTTTTGTTTTTTAATATCATTTCAACATTTGTAGGATACATATGTAAAAAATATTTTACACATGCGAGAGAGTCAAGATGAGATATAAGGTAGATATTATAAAGCCTCATTAAAGTCATGTTTTGATAAAGAAAATTGGATGTGGGTGACAGTGAGTGGTATTGAGTAAATATGATTTATTGGTATTGGTTCTAAATTATAACCGACTAGTTATTATAGTGTGGAAGCAGTTTGATAATTTATATTGAAAATAGATAATGTGGGATCATCCTCAATCACTATAGAAGAGCATGAGGTGAGGAAATGAGTATAGGATGAGATTATAAAGATATTAACTAGAGAACATGAGAAATATATACAAAAAAGAGCATTATCATTAGTATAATGAGTTTCAATGTGAGCAGATAATGGTGTATATGTGGTTACTTACACAGGGTTTAGGGAAGGAGTTCCCTCCACCATAAGAAGTTGATCACCTTCCCCATTAGTTGAATTGTTATTATTCTCCTTCTTATAAATTTTTTATATTGTATGTGTTTTTTTTGTATATTTAATTTTTTATAGTTTTTATTTTTTAGAGAATTTTAAATAATAAAATTAATTGTTTAGAGTTATTTGTGATGGAAATATAATTTATTAGAAAATAGTATTTTCGATGGAAATTTAAATCCATCACAAGTATTATTTTTAATGAAATTTCAAATCCTTCATAAATAATTTGGTAGGAAACTATTTTTGTAGTACTTCACAATCTATCAAAAATAATATTTTCAATTGATAACTATTATCATAATAAATAGTATGAACAGTAGACTAATTATTATGAAATTCCCAATCCATCACAAATAATATGGAAGAATATTATTTATGATGGACTTCATAATCCTTCACATATTGTAATTCTGATGGATAAATAGTTTCATTATAATTGGATTGTCCCTTATATTAATTGAAATGGTCTATAATTAATAATAGTAATAGTAATTTGATTTTATAAAATGATCTATTTTTGATATATGTATGCTTCCAACAATATTTTACAGTGAGAATCCATTGAAAATATCACATTGAAAAAACTTTATTTTTAAATTAATTACAATATTAATAGTATATATATCATTGTGTGTGTGGTAATAGATTACATACATGTCAAAACATAATAATATAATTATAACTAAAAACAATGTTATATGTTTATTACATAATAATAATAATAATAATAATAATGATATCATATATTTATATATCACATAACATGATAATAATCCATATATGTTATCATCACGTAGTATCATATCTTATAATTACATCCCAATTTTACTATAACCCTCAAATTCATATGTTAATACTAATAAATTTTTTAACAAAATATAATTGCAATTAATAATTCAAATAATTATTAATGAAAACATTAATTTTTATATTAAATAATCATTACTCGATACATTATCAAAATAATAACATTTATTAATAATTGACTTACATTAAAAACATCTAGAAAAAACGTAAAACCATAATATTCTATTTATTAATAAAAATAGAAATATAAATTCTTGAATTATATATATATTAAAATAAAATAAAATCATCATGGTTCTACTAGGTACCTGATACCCCACCATTGAATACCTGATGGCCTTCTTAGACCAATGTTCTCTTTGAAAACCTCATTGAGTACCTAGTGAGCCTCTATCGGGTACCCAGTTCCATCTATAGCTTCTTGCTACACATGAAGCCAACTGATAAATATGAAAAATATACAATACACCATTGAAGAATCCATGAGAATGTAAAACATCAAATAATATATTCCCAAAACTAAAAATTCATGTTGAAATGTAAAAAAAACAACCTTATGTTTTCAATCATCAATTTTATAGTTTAAATAAACATTTAAACACTAATTAATATACCTAGGACATGGGTACTAAAGTAATCCCCTTGTAGAAACATTGACACCATAACATAGGTCCTCTATATAGAGAGGGGTAGGTAACACCCTTGGTGTCAAAGAATGTGTCATCCACCTTTTGTGTAAGTAACCCCTTGGACGATGCACATCCCACATAATGAGGTGTGGGTCGTCCATTAGGTCGATACCCCCTGGACTAACATGCACACATAAGAAATGAATGAGTACCCTTACATAGCTAAATAGAGTGGTCATGGATGTTTTTTGGTTAAGCAGATAGAGTTTAGGTACTATCCCATGTATTGGTTCATGTTCCTACATCCATGGAGTTTGTTCTTCCTTATGTATCTATGTATAATTGAACGTAATAAATGGAATTTCTGGATGCATGTTTCATTGATGAGGTGTAGTTCTACACAATGATCCTTGATAGGTGTCTAGAGAAGTTATATGGTGTTCAAAAGTTGAATAATTAAGATTTATATGATATTATTGTATTTCACATTGACATGGGAACTTTGTGGATTTGAGTATTGTGATTTGGGAATTCGTTCTATACCATTATTGGTCATCGAGGTATGACGTACATCTAAGATGTTAACATCAAATTTTGTTGGTTTTTGATATTTTTATCACTTATATGGTTTCATAAGATGTGATATCCCTTATAGTATTGGTTTGGTAATTTTTAGCTAAGACATTTTGATGGATATTTCCCTATGTCATAGTGTTTTCTACTTATAAGGTATATATGTGTTTATTCATCACTATGGTTCCTATATTGTTTCACTTATTTATATAACATTTTTTTCTACTTTTTCTTTATTAATATGGGGAACCATGTTGGTATGTTTATACTCACCCACACATGGGCATTCATACCCACACAATATGTATCTATAAAGATGATACTTAATTAGAAGATGGTCTTGGTTGGAATAGAGATGGTGAAGTTTGTTTGGGGATGATGCTTGATAGAGATTAGTGGGTTTTGAAAATTTTGACTTCTATTGGAGATATTTTCCTAGGATTTATTATTATGAGTACATATTTACCTATTTTATTCATCCATAATTCTTTGTGGAATTTCCCTTTAATTGATCATATGTTAGGGTTTTCCCATTGGGAATTTTGTTGGATTGTTTTTGTCCTAAGTGGGTATTTTTTATATTTTTTTGTATATATTTTTGGTAGTTTATTGATATATTCTATTTATTAGTGTTTTTTTATCAATTATAATTTATTATAGGATAAGGATTTACATGTATGTTTATCCATTCCTGGTGCTAGTCTCTAGCCCCGAGCCTATTGGTGGTAGTCTTGGGGTGGAACCCTTAAATTACCATTGGACCAGGTATGGTCCAAGTAAGGCGATTCATGTAAAAATAGAATTAAATAAATTTTATTAAGAGGGAAAAAGTTTTAAGTTATTTTCCTTATGAGGATTGATTTGGGAATTTAGAGAAAAAAATTTAAGAGGTTTTTATTTAGGTTACTAGGTTAGGGAACACATTGTTGGTACGATAGAATATGTTTCCATTTATTATAACTCTAATAATTCATTGATCAACTTAATACTCTGAAGAACCATTTTTTAGTATATTTATGTTGATATATGTAATAATTAGTGGTTATTTATGATCTTTATTATCCTTCCAATGATAGAGCACCAAGATATTCTATAATCATAAGAGGATTACCATATTGAATGAAGAATGACACCCATAGATATAAATTTTTTATTCAATGTTAATTTCACAACTAGATCATACTAGTGATTAAACATATCTATACCAAATATTATAGTGATGAGATATTAGAATTAGGTACCAATTTGGGAGGTATATACTACTCATAATCCAAGAAGTAATTTCCCTCAGTGAGTGTAGACGTGGCTCTCTAGTGGAGATGATGTATTACTCACTAGGTAGTTTAAGACTACACATAGTCCAAGTGTACAATGTGAGTTATTATAGTATAGGTTATCTAGGTTATGATTCTGAAAAAAATCCTTATATGAATAAATATTTCAAAGATTATGTGTCGCATGTATTCTGTCTAGTTTGAACAACTATCAACTAAATGATGATTATTTCATTAACATTTCCAAAACGTGTAGTGAACTGTTAGTGGATGTTGTTTTTCACAATCCCATGATGGGATTATCTACCATTGGTGAACTTTTTTCCCTTATCCAGGGGTATTCTCTCTAGGGATGTTTATAATGATATTTGATTGGGAGATTTTGGACACTCTATAAAACAATATGATCATATTTGACTACAATTAGTTTTTAAAACCGCAAGAGGAAATACATTGACATGATTTGTGACATACTCTTTCAAGCACAATAGTGATGGTTTTAATAGGATCATCATTTTATCAACACAGTAGAAGAAAACCATAATAATTCTTGATCTATCATTAATAAAACCAACATGTAGAACAAAGAACATAAATAAATAGAAATTCTTTTACTGTGGTGAGATCCATATTTATTGAACATGATTGAGTACACATTATTGATATCCCAAATTACAACCAAAATATTATCACTTATATATGTGGTGCACTGATAAATAGGATCCTTGTTCATATTAAAAGGACCCATGAACACCAATGGTGTGATAGAACATTCTACATGAAAATGAATATTGAATTTGGAGGAAGATAACTATCACCATGGCCTGATAGTACCATGTGTATCTAACCTGAAGATACAATCCCTTATATATCCCCCCCTTAATTCTTTAAAGGATGTTGTGAATTGACTTCCAGCTCTTGGAAGTCTTTATACATTACAATATTATATTCCTATTGTGGATATTATCATTTGATCACTAAAAAAAATAATTATATGTTTGTCTATCCATAAATAAATCATATTCATGATCCAGAATCAAAGGAAACCATAGTGGAATATATGTAAATGAATAACCACTCAATACCAGGCAATCATATCCAGAAGCAAAGGTTCTGACCATTTAATAAAAAAAGGTAAAAGTACAACAGTGCAGAGGACGGGGAAAATCAACAGAAAAACCCTCAACCACCAAGAACAGATCTAGAGATCATAATAAGACATATCATTTCCATAATCAGAGTCACTGACAGTATCACACTCAGATTGAGACTTCTCTCGATTGAAGATTTTTAAGATATTTGTATCCACTTTCCTTGACACCATAGAAGATGATCTGGTAGACAAATTTCAAGGAACATTAGAGTAATCCTTGTGTGGACTCCTATTAGAGGGGATACCCTCACTCTCCGGAACCTTTGGTTGTCCACTTAATATGGAATCCTTCTAAGAGGCATGAACACCACTACCTGAGATCCTAATTTGGGTACCGACATTCTCCTTTTCATCCACAGAAATGTTTCTCCCTTTCTTAGGTAATTCTGATACCTAAAAAAGCTTCTGGATTTCTTGTTAACAATCTAGATGTTGTTGTATGTCAATCTGATTGGAGACATTGATCTAAGAAGTATTAGGGGTCACCAATCCTGGGGTCTGAATATGGGTGTCCTCAACTGGAGTAACCTCTTTAACCAAATCTGGCCGAGTGTTAGAGGGGCCACTATGAGCCTTCTTCAGAGATATATCAATAAGAAACCCTTTCCCAGTATCAGGAACTAGCTCATTATGTGAATCACTATCTTGAGCAGTAGGTTTTGTCAACGTCGGGTCCTCCACCTTGGACTTCCTATGAAAAAGGGCTGCTGAATGACCTTTCACCCCACATTCCTCACAAGAAACATTCTTCTGACATATCTCTAAAGAGTATCCAACAACCATACATACATTGCAGAAAAGAGCCTTTTTTCATACTCGACATCAATATGAATGTTATTATAAGGGGTGGAAAGAGTTACCTTGTCAATAAAAGTGGAGCTAAGATAAACCACCACTAAAATCCTAGAAAAGTGACCAAACCAAACAGCTTCAATTTCTTTGTCAAGCAGAATCGGAGTTCCAATTACCATGCCAATGTCATGAAAATATTTCAGATGCCAAAGGACCCAATTGAGTCCATGAAGATGAATCCAAAGTTGAGAAAATGCATTTCTATCATATGAGAAATTAAAATCCATAGATGATTCATGAAAATGAAGCCAACCAGGTTTCAGAAACAGGGTTCCAATGCTCCATGCATGAAGCATCAAGTAATCATAGGGATAAAGGCAATGGAAAAATCCTCAACCAAGAGAAACACATTTCTAGTTAGAAAAACCCCACAAATGAGAGGTTATGCGAATCAAATCATCAATTTTCCATGGTTTCAAAACTGTGGGAAGAATAATACGTGCAATCAAGGAGTTATTACCAATTGAAATTCTCTCCGCAAGCGTTGTGGGGTTGGCTTCAACGTGAGCCGATAAACCCTTATAAAGAATTCTACTAGGACATGAGTCTTTGAAAAGTGCTAAAGAACCATATCCATCCCGCTTCAACCTGAATATTTATTTCCACACAACATCAAAGTGAGATCGAGATCTCGAGATATCATTTCCGTACGGTGGAATAAAATTCCACATCAATACATCAGTAGGGGCCATAGTCGCAACAACATCATATGGACCAGTTGACTTCTGTGAATCACCACTCTGCGCATCAATTTTCAAAGCCGTAGAGTATTGTTGTGACGCCTTCCTTAGATCCAACACAATGATCCTAAGTCAATTGAATACCGACCACGAATGTCGGCATAACCGAAACTGAAGGGTTGCAAACATCGCCAGAATTCTAAGGGTCGCAAGAAGTTGGCTTCACCACCACCTTACAGTTGAAAACATCACTAAAATCCTGAGGGTCACGAGCAGACACTAAGGTGGGAATCGCCAATGCCACGCCACCAGGAGAAGAGATAGGATTGAATTCAAGGAAGAACAGAAGTGCCATGTCCATGTTAAACCCTAAAATCCATCATCACGGAGAGGATCTCCCGCAACCCATAGTGCCATCCTCTGGATAACCACCCAATATTTTATATCTTTTATCTATCATATACTTTTATATATACTAGTTTTATGTTACGATAAAGGAACCTATAAGACCATATTTATGTCTAAGATGTAGACATAATAAAAATATATGATATATATCATGATGCAATCCTCTAAGACATATACCTAGACATCTAAACTCAGGGTTCTCCTACATTACCTTCGTTTCCTTCCCAACTCACCATAATATATTACCCATTGGGGCATCTTTCTAGACCAATAATTCACCCATAGGCCAACACATGTTTTTTATTTTGGTTTTTCCTCACTCACATACACCCTTGGAAACATCCAATGTGGTCACCCATCATAATACTAATCCAATCTAGACATACTTAAATATTAAGTTCTTATAAAATAGGTTCCCAAAAATAAAGTTGAACCTTATTGACATGGGTAGTACCAATTAGTATATTTAATGCTTACATTTTCCATGTAAATTACACTCTCCACCCCTTTAAAGAACTACATCCTTATTTTGGACTGAACACATTAAACACAGGCAGTTCAACTACACATCTGGTTAGGTATTAGCTCTATATCATTTGTAATCACCCATCCTATATAGACTATGATCCTAGTCATTTGACCCCTAGGGCTTCCAATAATACGTTGGTTTTCATTCCATCACACCACAAACTATTACCCAACGGGGTCACTTATTAGACTAATTCGTGTCTACATTGGTCAACACATGTTCTTTCAGTGTGATTTTCCCACACTCACACACACCCTAGGAAACATCCCATGAGGTTACGCATCCTAATCAGCTCAAATACAAGCATTATTAACTGTTAAGTTCTTATCAAACATGATCTAAAAAACAATGTTTCACCTTATTGACCTAGGTAATACCAATTATTCTTTTTAATGAAAAAATATAATAAAAAATTGAAATAATTGAGATGGGGGTGTGGGGGTGTCCATAGAGGACATGCACAACATGGGGGGCGGTTCCTATATCCTCTTCTCCTCAACTATCTATCCTATATCCCCCTAAATCCGTCAATTTTATTTCGTGAATATATTATTCATTATTGATTGGAATGGCCCAACATTGGAGGCGTTTGATTCATTTTAGCGAGTATAAGGCAATCCCAAAAAAAAATTTCATAGGATTTATAAAATTTTCTATAGATTTAATTAAATCATAATTTCATATTAGTATTTTAAAAGATATGTTTTCTTATGATTTAGGATGCAATTAGAATATGCTATAATTGGTGGAATAACACTCAAGTTTCAATTTTAAAAGATTTTAGGTAGGTGTTTCTATGTTATTTCATTTTATTGAAAAACCATGTGTTATATTATTTTATAAATCATTTATAATTAATATTATACTTGTTAAGTGATAATTTATGAACAAAAAAAATATCTTTTAAAAATTCCGTGGTTTCATTATTGGATAATAAAGTGGTTTTCATAATTTCTTACTCCAATGTTTTGTGATTAGTAATTATGTACGCTAATTGTTCACTATAATTTTTATAATGATTTTCACATCGAATTTGGTTTCCAAATTATGTTTTAAATTCCCTAATGATATAGGTATGATGTGTTAAGAGTTTATGTGGTTATGTGGTAAATTTTAAATTACTACAAGATGTTGATGTGTTTTTTAATATGTTATCATCTTACATATAATTTTTTTATGATTATTTTATCATGTTTTTTGATGATATTTTTCTTTAAATACCTATTGTGTTAGGATTTTTTACAAATATTATCTATTGTCCAAAGGGATTTCAATTATGTTTACTTCTTTTAAAAAAATATTCCAAAAAGTTATTTTATGCATTACCTTCATAAATTTTACTTTAAAGGACTGTTTGGTTCCTTATAAAAGATGTTCATGAGTAACTTTGGTTTTTTGATATCATTTTGGTGGTATTATTATTATCAGTTTAAATAATAAATACCTATTTGATATATTATACTAAAATGGTTTTTTATATAATGAGTTATACGTTTATACAAATCCCCATGTTATGAGATTATATATTGGGTTTAGATTCTACATGATTTATTGATACGCTTTTGTTTATTGGAAAGGTAATTCACATTATAGGGTGAATAGAGGTTGGATTAGTAGATGCCATTAATTTTTTTCTTTTTAATTTATGTATGTTAACCTCCATTAATTAACTTTTTGAGGATCCTAAGGATCATAGTGAAAGATTGAGATATGATTTCTATACCAGTTATGTTCACACCCGAACTAGAATCCCCTAGTTGTGTGTTATAATCCCTAATAGGGGAGTCTAATTATTGAGGGTGGGTATAGAGAGATACATGGTTTTTTATAGGTATGCATTGAATATATGACTGATGGTTCTTCTTGAGTATGTATAGGATCATCTCACTAGAAGTCTAGGTGTTAACCATGATTATATATGCTATACTAATATCTGTATTCACAATTAAGTTATAATCTTATTTTAATTTTATTATTTTTAGTATTCCTCAATGATTTATTATCTTTGTTTTAATTTTATGACATGGTCTTACTATTACTTTATCCGATATCATTTATTTTGATTCCATTTAGTTTATCATTATATTATCACCTGACTTTATCTATTGTTTACATTGTATTTTTTTGATTGATGGATTTATTTTCTATTTTTTTAGATTATGTTCATGTTATTTATTGTATGATTTTGAAATTAGATTTCCAAAAAAGTACGTTTTAGACTAGAATTTAAGGTTTATTTTCTTAAAGTATATGTGAAGACTCCTTGGTGGTATCTTATTGGTCTATTATGGTCAGTCTCTCCCTATAAAAATCAAATTCAAAAGTCAGAAGTTATTTTGTTTGTTTAGATTCTTTGAGAAGTTGTATATGTACATACATAACTTCCTTATTCACTCTTGGGGAGGATATTTATTGGATGTGGATAGTGACCTTATGGGTCAGATAGTGATCGTCGTTGGGTATCTTAGGTTATTTTTTTTCTATTGATTATTTTTTTTCAAAGTAAAACATTGTTAAACTTTGAATCTTGTCCAATTATCTTTCATTTTATTAGATGCTTATTTATGGTTATGCCTCATTTAGTTTCATTTAAAAATATTAAGCTACTTATTTGGATATTCATAGTAGTAAAACATATGGATGTTCCAAGTTTTAGTTTAGATATAATTCTTAATTATGTTTAATATTTTATTAGGAGAAATAATTCCCTCCGATGTATATTTTGATGCCATACATAAGGCATCGTGGCTTTTTTATTTCTTAACATTACATATCATTTTACAAATAAAGGATCTTTTAAAGATTAGCATCTTGAAAAAATGGTATATAATACATGAAAATTAAAACATTATTATATTATAATTGAATGGATTATTCAAGGTTCATAATAAGAACATTAATTACGTCTCATAACCCGGGGACATATATCAATTGAAAGGGTGAACAGAACGACCAGTTATAGAAAACAAGTGAAACAATTTACATGTGATCTTGGGAAATATTGATATGAAATTAAAGAATATCAAATGGAATGAAAAAGATAACATGAGGCATATAATATATAAAAAAACATGAAGGAAAACTTATAAATGTGGCTAAAACATTTAATTTAGTCATTAATTAGTATATCACCAAGGTTTTTCATCAAGGTGCCCTAACATTTACCAAGGTTATTCACCAAGGTATCATAAAACATGTCATCTCTAGAGATTAAATTCTTTACCCAATACATTGGAGTGTTATCAAGGAGCAACCTTAATATATATTAGTAAATTTGATTCTCATAGTCATAAAAAACATCTCATAAATAACTTGTGGAGAGTAAAAGAACCATGTTTCATTTCAAAATCCCGATTTTTTAAAAAGTTCTTAAAAATAAGATACTTTGGTCATTTTAAACCCAAAAAAAGAAAAAAGGTTTAATGTATTTTAATTCTAAAATTTAAATAGATCATTTTGACATCTATTTGAATACCCCTAGTGAAGATAGAGGTTTGGGTATTCATAAAAACAATAAAAAAATTATTGATAAAAAGAGAGAAATATTGAGATGAAAATCGGAAAGAATAACGGATATGAAACTTGGTTTAAGAAAACAATCAAAGGAGAAAGGAAAAGGATATCACATTCATAAATGAATAATATAAGGTTATAGAGTAAAATTAATAGAAGAAATTTGTATTAAAAATGGAAATACATACCACTTAAAAAGGTAATATGAAAGGATAAGAGAAGTTGAGAGTTCCCTTTTCTTGAATAGTGGCTCCTAAAACTTGAAGATAGAAACCTTGGAGGATTGAGGACACCTTGGGGGGAATCCTTGGTAAGACTATCAGATATTAGTTGAGTATGATTTTGGAATGAAGGCTAACAAAGGAATGTGTGGGTATTTATAACAAAAGTGATAGAGTTTTATTAATTTCCAAGGACACCTCAGTAGTGGTATTTGCAAAACCATGGGATTTCCAATGATATTTTCCCATGGTATTGGCCAATTGGGACACCTATTGAGTTAATTTAATACAGAAGAGTAGGCTGTGATTTTAAATTAATCATTATATCATTATGAAATATCTATGATGTCATTAAACTTACTAAAAAACTCAAAATCTATTTTTACTGTTCACGAAAAACTAATGTATTTTATAAAATTTTCATTAATTCACCATAACATAACATCAATATTATGATTTTAATAATGAAATTTTTTTATCATAATAAATATCTAACTATGATACATTTAACTTTTTACAATAAAAATACTTATTTATAAAAAATAATAGTGGAATGAAAATGAAAAGTAAAATTGCATAGTGAAATATTTGATACTTGAAAAACTAAAATTATTTTATCATATATATTAAAAATGGAGAATTTATATAACACAATTTAATCACCAAAAAAATATTAATAATACCCTAGTTAATTATAATAATTATATGTTTCATAAAAAGTACAATTTTTATCCGAAAAATAAATTAATCTAAATTCATCTCAATTTTATTAAGAAAAAACTATTCTTAAAAAAGAGTATAGGGAAAAAAAATTTCAATAAAAAGGGTTAATAATTTACCTATCAAAGGCCTTGTAACATAACCCCTTATAAAACCTATGTATGACATAACGGTAAGGTTTGTGATGGTGATAGAATTGTTAGACAGCTTAGATAACAGTGCTTGAGGGGTAATTTACACTAACGTAAACTTCTCCCATAAGAAATATTGTTTATACATAAAATATTGAAGCTAAAATTGGTATTGGTCAGGAGCAAAGACACAAGATTCTACCTCCCTTCCATGCTCTAACAAATGCTCTTCGTATGGAACAACTCTTCTGGATGAGGCTAGTAACTCTTATTTCTCAATTAATTTTACCTTGTCATTTGTATTTATAAACAATAATCATAACTCTATGAGTATAGTTTCCAAAATTCATATTGAAGAATAGTCATATTGACCAATAGTCATTCTTAAAAACTGTCATATTGAGCAATGATCATATAAAATCCACACCCTGATGGTCACATTAAAATATAATTACTTCATTATTAATGAGATATAGTTTTGTTGTTTAATAATATAACACAGAATTTCTAGAAACAAATATAATTTAAAGTTCATGGGTTGTTACCTTCATCCCCACTTAATAAAAATTTTCCCCAAAATATTCAACTCGTTCTCTCAATTGAGAAAAGGTGAGGGTACTTCTGCCTCGTTATTTCCTATGGTTCCCACATCGCTTCTTCATACATGTGGTTCCCCCATAACAATTTGTCGAGGTGGGTAGTCTTATTGCATAGAATGTTTTCCCTATGGTCCAAGATCTCCCCCGGCTGCTTCTCATAAGAGAGATCTTATTCTATTTGTAACACCTCTTGATTAAATACATGTGAAGGGTCAGGTATGTACTTCATTAGAAGATATACATAGAAAACATCATGAACATGATATAGATTTGGTGGAAGTGCTAGTCGATATGCCAAAGATTCTTATGCGATCAAGGATTTAATAGGGTTTAAAAGCGCATGACTCTCTTCCCTGGTTAAATTTAAAAGAATAATTTGTCACCCACAAACAAACTCCAAGAACCTTCGACAGTTTTCATCATATCAATTTTTCCGACTCTAAGCATCCATAACATGTTGTTGGATGACATGAACCTTTTCTGTCATCTCTCGAACAAGATCATGCCCAAGAATATTTCGTTCACCATCGTCATGCCAACAAGTAGGAGTTCTACATCACTTCTCATATAGAGCTTCATAGGGAGACATTTGAATAGTCTAATGGAAGCTATTTTTGTATGATAACTCAATTAATGGGATATGTTGATACCATCCACCTTTAAATTCTATAGAGCATGTTCAAAATATGTCCTTGAGTGTTTTAATAGTTTGTTCATATTGGCTATTAGTTTGAGGGTGATACGGAATATTGAAATTCAATTCGGTACCCATAGTATGTTGTAGAACTCTCTAGAATTTTGATGTGAAACATGGATCATGATCAGATATGATATAAAGCAGAACTCCATGAATCCTTACCACTTCCTTCGTATATATCATGGAAAGTTTTTCACGAGGTAAATCATCCTGAATTGGGATAAAAAAGGTATTTTTGGTGAGACGGTCCAATATAACCCATATCACATTGTATCATTTGGAATTTTTCGGGAGGCCAGTGTCAAAATCCATAGTGATATTATCCCAATTCCATAATGGAATGGGTAGTGGTTGCAATACCCATATATAAACTTTTCTATCTTCCTTCACTTTTTGACACACGAGGCACCTTAATCTCCCTTTTCATAGTATCCCACCAATAATGATCATGAAGGTCCCTATAATTTTTAGTTCATACAGGATGTATAGAGAACATAGATCTATGATCTTCATCAATCAGATCCTTCTTTATTTTTAGAATAGATGGAACACATAGTCTTGTATGAAATTTTAGTACACCTTCTTGATGAATATTGACTCTAGAAACTTACCATCCATCACAACCTTAAAATTATTCTACAAAAAATGATCATATCTTTGATATTTATTGATCTTCCCTACTAATGATGGTTGATAAATAATTTAGTATAGGATTGATGATGTCCCTTCCCTTAAAATTACCATTTCCAGTATTACTAGGTCTTTGATCAAAGGATCTCCTTGAATCCTCATCATTGACAGAACAATAGGGTCCTTCCTACTTAATGCATTAGTGACATTGTTTTCTCTTTCAGGGTGATAATGAATTCAATAATCAAAGTCATTAAGGAGTTGCAGCCATCTCATCCATATCATGTTCAATTCTTTTTGTGTGAAAATATACTTCAAACTTTGGTGGTCTGTTTATATATCACATTTCTCCACATAAATATATTGCCTTCATATCTTCAAGGAGAAAATGGTCGCATCTAGCTCAAGATCATGCGTAGGATAATTCTACTCACGAGACCTTAACTATCGAGATTCATAAGAAATAACCTTTTTATTTTTCATGAGGATACAACCAATTACTTCCAAAGATGCATCCCTAAAAATAATGAATCCTTGTCTGATAGAGGATAGAGTTAACTTGGGTGTAGTAGCCAATATATTCTTCAACTCTTGGAAAATTTCCTCACACTCTTTTGTCCAGACGAACATAACCCATTTTTGAGTTAACATGGTTAGTGGAATATAAAGTCATGAAATGTTTTTCACAGACCTCCTATAATATCCTGATAAACCAAGGAAAATAAAAATCAAAGTTACTATTGTAGGATGAGGAAAATATTCCACAACCTTTGTCTTGTATGGTAAAATGATATTCTTTAATTGGTTACAATGTGCCCCAATAAAGAAACGTGTTGTTACAAAAAATTACACTTTATAAACTTTTCAAATTACTGATCATTTTTCATAGATTTTAGTATCACCCTTATATGATCGTCATGCTCCTCATGACATTTGGAATATATCAAAATGTCATCAATAAAAAGTACTACAATGTTATCAAGGTAGTCCTTAAATACTCTATTCATCAAATCCATAAAAATTGGAGGTACATTAGTCAAGATAAAGGGCATAACAGTAAACTCATAAAGCCCATATCTTGATCAAAATGTGGATTTGGAATATGTTCTATCTTCACCCTCAATTGATGATAGCCATATTGAAGATCAATATTGGAGAAAATTGAGCCCCATGAAGATGGTCAAATAAATCATCAATTCTTGGAAGAGGGTACTTATTCCTCACTTTTATCTCATTATGTTATCCATAATTAATGCATAAATGCATTGATCCATCCTTCTTATTCAAAAAGACAATAAGTGCTCCTAAAGGAGACACTCTTTTCCAAATTAACCGATTCTCTAAAGGATATTTGTGTTTCTTCCTTATTTCCTCAAGCTCCAAATTTTATATTCTATATGGGGTTTTTGATATCAGCTTGGAACAAGGAATGAGTTCAATGGAGAACTCTAACACTATTTACAAAGGATGTCTATGTAAATCCTCATAAAATACATCAATGTATTCCTGAATGACAGGGACATTCCCTATTGGTACACATTCATTTATTTTTTTCCTCTTCATCGATCATCTCCATAAATAAGGATACATGTGGTTATTTTAGATGAAACCTAGTTCGAGATATGTCTTCATTGAAAACAACTATACATTGTCCATTGAAGACTAATGATATTTCCTTTCATATTAATTTTATCTTATAATTATAATTTGAGAGCATGTCCATCCCTAGTATAATGTCAAATTCCAGCATGGGAAATACTAAATGATTTGTGATGATTTTTTTGTCACCAAAGTGAATACTAGATTTTCTAAACACTGATGATACTTAGATAATCCCTGTAGAAGTCTTGACTGATAAATCTACTTCTAGAATTTCATGTATTGATCAATATTATTTTCAATATTGGAGGAAATATATGAATGTGTATAACCAAAATCAAACAAAGTACATGATTTCTTTGAGATAACAATGACAGTCTCTATTACCACATCATTTGTATCATCAACTTCATTTTCTATGATATAAAAATCAAAACCGTTCTCTCTTGGCCTATACATAGGTTTATTGTGATTCCCCTCCACAACCCTTGGATTTAAATAGTGATTGGAAAATTGCCTGAGCTATCCACACTTGAAGCATTGGACTTCAGGTAATGCCTACACCATCTTCCCTTTGTCATTTGTGTTGAGAAGTTGAGGCTTAATTTTATTATGAGTTTTTAGAGTGATATGTTCATATATTTCTAAATTTTAACACTTACCACTCACGAGAAGGTAGTTCCTTGAATGTTACTTCCTAAATTTATTATATGTGGAATGTTACACTTACTTTTATCCTCTTACTTGATCAAAGTTCCTCCCTAGGTTTAGATCTAGAGATCTCATCTTATAATTTGATTTATGATACCACTGCATCTCATGGAAATCCATTTTTACATTCATAGCACTCCGTACGATTTCCTCAAAGCTGTCATAGTTCTGGTTGGATAAATTATTTTCTATCTGAGGTCTTCGCACACTGAAGAATATATCAACCTTCCCATTAGGATCCATGAGAAATATAGAGGTATAACTTGAAAGTATTTTGGAGTTAATCTCATAACTACCAAAAAATTATTTCTCCTTATACTTTAGTTAAAGGAATTCCTTCTCCATTTTCATTCTCATTAAATGAGGGAAATACTTATTAAAGTAGAATTCCCTAAACTCTTACCACTCCAAAGATTCAATATACCTTCTTGGCCTTATGTTTTTAATCAGTTCCAACCACTAATCAGATACTCCATAGAAATAGAACACAACTAGAGCGACATTATCTTGTTCTGGGCAATGAAGTATAAAAACAACGTTTTTTATAGAGCTTATCCACTATTCTGTAATCAATGGGTCGATAGATCCACTGAACATTGGTGGTCACTGATGCATAAAGGAATCAACATAAAGTTGTTCCCTTTGGGGTAAAAAGTTCTCTCATCACGATTAAAGTTATTATACATAACTTGAGTTAGTTGATTCATCATTATCATGAAGGTTTACATTTCAGCTTCCATTAGAGGGACGTCAGCGTATGGTCCGTTGCACTCACCATTTACACGGTTCCTCTTATTTATCAACATTTTCTAAAAGAAGATAAACATTCTGAGAAACCTATTTCTTTTAATAATCATATAACTCTAAAATAATTTTATGTCTTAAGACATCATTATTAAATTTTTTAATCACTAAAAAGAATTAAATTATCTATAAATCCTTCAAAATAGTTAATAAAAATCTTGTGATTAACCAAACATATCCCCTAAGAGTGTAAAAACAGGAGTGCATCATGGCCCATTATCATCCACCA
Source organism: Viscum album (assembly GCA_963277665.1). Lineage (NCBI taxonomy): Eukaryota > Viridiplantae > Streptophyta > Magnoliopsida > Santalales > Viscaceae > Viscum > Viscum album. The sequence continues at coordinate 1,241,254,568 of OY728165.1, read as the reverse complement.
GTTCCAATTCTAGTATACCTCAGATGGGTATTTGTGGGTTTTACCACTAGATATATCTGTGCCATAGCGACATCCACTTGTTCATATATAGATAGGGATTTTGTTTTTTGAAAACAGCTTACTTAATATTTCACCGAAATACCACGATGATTTATTATATTTAAACTTTTATCTATGTTTCTTCTTAAACTATTAAAATCCTAATACACAAAAATAACTAAACCATACAATGATACCAACTATGAAATCTCTTTTTTTACGTAACGTTACATATCATTTTACAAATAGGGGATCTATTAAAGTTTAGTGTCTTGGAAAAAGGTACATAATACATGAAATACTAAAACATTATTTTATTCCACTTGAAAAGATTATTCAAGGTACATCATAAGTACATTTATTTCATCTCATAATTTGGGGACATGCATCAATGGAAAGAATGAGAAGAAGGTCTAGTGAGGGAAATCAAGTGAAATAGTTTACATGTGATCTTATGAAATATTGATAAGAACTTAAAGAATATCAATATGGAAATAAAAATAGAACATGAGGATTATAATAAATAAAATAAAATGAATAATAACATTAAAATTAGCCAAAAAAATTAATTCATTCATTCATAATCACATCACCAAGGTTTATCACTGAGCTATCATAAAAATGACTAAGTTTATTCACCAAGGTATTGTAAAACTAGTCATCTCTAGAGAATAATTTTTTTACCCAATTCATTGGAGCACTATTAGGGTGAAACTTTCATATATATTAATTAATGAGAGACACATATATCATAATAGAAAATATCCTAAATAACCCGTGTAGAATAAAATAAATTGGTTTCATTTCAAAATCATGTTTTTTAGAAAGTTCTTAAAAACACGATCTTTTTGTCATTTTAAACCCACGGGAATGAAAGGAAAGTTTCATGTATTTAAATAAAATAATTAAAATATATAATTTTAAAATATATGTGAATACCCATGTATAATATATAAATTTGGGTATTCATAAAAAAATAATTTCTTGATAAAGAGAGTGAAATTTTGAGATGAAAATATGGCAGCATAACTAGTATGAAACATAGTTTTAGGAAAAATAATAAATTGTGGGGAAAAGGTTTTACCTTTAATAAATGACTATTAATAAATTAAAGGGATATAATGGAACGGAATGAATAACATGGTATAGAAATTTTACATACATTCCACATAAAAAGGAAACATGAAAGGAACAGAGAAGTTGAGAGTTCCCTTATCTTTAATAGTTACTCCTAAATCTCAAAGATAGGAACCTTGGGGGGTTGATAAAACATTTGGAGGACTACTAGGGAGGTAATAATATAAAATATTCATTGATTACAATTTATTTATGAACGGAAACAATTTAATGGGTGTGTATTTATAGAAAAAGTTTGGGAGTTTTTTATTAATTTCCAAGGACACCTTAGTAGTGGTATTTGAAAAACCCCGAGTTTTCCCATGGTATTTTCCAATTGTATTGGACACTTAGTAAAATTATTAAAAAAAATTAACACATAATAGTCCACCATGATTTTAAATTAATCATTAAATCATTATGACATATCTATGATATCATTAAACTTACCAAAAAACACAAACTGTATTTTTACTATTCATGTCAAACTATATATTTTATAAAATTATCATAAATTCACCCGAACCTAATATCAATATTATGAATTCAAAAATGAAATTTATTTAAAAATTATAAATCTATAAATATTATGGATTTAACTTGTAACTATAAAAATACTTATTTATTAAAAAAATAGCGAGCAGAAAATGCGTAGTAAAATTGCAGAGTGAAGTTTCTGATACTTGAAAAACTAATATTATTTTATCATTTATAATGAAAAAGGAGTGTTTTTATAAAAATATTTAATTACCATATAAAATATTAATAATAAAAAAATTATTATAATAACTAAATGTTTCCTAAAAAGTACAATTTATGTCGGAAAAATAAATTTACCAAAATCAATCCCAATTTTATTAAGAAAAACTATTCTTAAATCATAAAACATGGAAAAAAAATTAATCAATATAAATGGTTCACACATTATGTAACTAATGACTTGTAACATAAACCATTATAACACCCATATAAAACCTAAGTTTAAGGTGTGTGATGGTGATAGAATATTTGGGTGGCTTAGATAACATCACTAGAGTGGTAATTTCCCATAACATGAACTTATACTATAGGCGATTTCATTAAAGGTTAAAAAGTTGAAGTTCAGATTGGGATTGGTCAAGAGTGAAGCCCAAAGATATTACCTCCTGCCCAAGCTCCAAAAAATGGGCTTCATATAGAACTAATCTATTGGATGAGGACACCAACTCTTCTTATTTCATTAATTTTCCCTTGTCAATTCAATTTATAAACAATAATAATAATGTTAAGAGTATAGTTTCCAATGGTCATATTGACAAACGTTCATATTGAACCATGTTCATATAATGGTTGAAACCCAATGGTCACATTAAAATATACTTACATAATTATTAATGTTATATAGTTTTTTGCGTAATAATATAACACACATTTTCTGGAAGCAAATATCATTTAAAAAGTTTGGGTCATTACATGAAACTAGTTTCCATCCCATAGAGATTGGATAAAGCTATGGGATATTTTGTGGATTATATTTGGTTTTTAGTTTAAAAGTATCCCATTTTAGTTCATAAAAACATCCCTATTTTAGTGCATTTCCAATAATTTCATACTTTCACTAAAATCCAATAATGACTTTATGAAAAACATCCCAACTCTTTATGAATCCATCCAAACTCCATCAGATATGATTTTTCAAACATCGTTCATTTTGAAAAAATTAATTTTTCTAAAATTTAATCTTTATCCTAAGGCTAACTATGTATATGTTTGTGCCTTTGTATCATCGACAAAACATATGAAATCCTGATTTCATAAATGCATGCAAAGAGAAGGTTCTAGTAAAACATCAGTGCTTCTCAAGCCATAAATTGTTCTAGAATTATCCTGATCAAACATACTCATATCTTCCAGTGAACATTTCCACCATAATATATATCATATACAATGTATTTAAACTTTTACAATCCCTTTTTATATTACATTTCGTGACCAATAGACATGAAACATGTCAATCTATTATAATACATCACATACATTCATGATTATCTAAAATAGACTGAACGGATCACTTAATACATCACATGTCATTCATCTAGAAGATGGTCACATCACATGTCTCTCATCCAAGAACCCAATCATATCACATGCCACTCAACTAAGAATATCCATTAATTTACTCAATATCACTCAATCACGAGCCTATATTTATTTACTCATTATATAATTTGATGAATCCCATCTTGTCTAATCTCCAACTAATGACATGAGCCAAAACATACCCAAACAACCTTAATTATCTAATCCTCAAGTCATACATAGGAAAAGTGTCAATATATAAAGTTTATCATTCATGTATCTATCTAACATTCATTAATGGGAATTTATAATAATCACAAACCCTTAATTATATTAGTGACAATATGAAATTCTATGTGATACACTATAGAGGATCAGTTCAAATAAAATATCTAAAACTATTATCTCATGAGCCTTTTATTTATACCTTGCATTCAACTTTTTTATCATGTAAAACATTATACTCATACAAATATAAACATATTATAGAAACCCATAATGCTTTATAATGATCATTGAACAGGGATAACTCAATGTTTTTACTTTCAAGGGGTATTATCATTCCACTATTCATGTAATATAAATTCAACACACATGAATAAATGATAAATGAAGATTTCCTTTAATATAAAATAATAATAAATTATAAAATTATTACAACCAATATCCAATGTATCTAATAAAAATATTTTCATTAAGACCCTCATGTTTCTCAAGTTATCTACTACATTATAATTTATAGCCATCAATAAATCTTTTCATTTACCCCTTTTAATGATCTATCGGATGAGATGGTACTTGAAGAGGGCGTGTTAGGACCCTTGGTGAGACTGGGGTTCCTTGGTGTGAAAAATGGATCTATTTTTGTCATAGTAATGCCTCATTTTCCCAGATGCTAGTAACTATACCATATTCAAAACGAACTTCATAATCTAAATAAAATCCATTTCTACATCTGATACATTGGTGTACTCTAAATCTATTCTTGAGTATTCTATAGTTGATTTTTTTGAAATTTTCTAACTAATAACACCGACTATTAGTGAATACATGAAACAAGATTCTTATCTAATGTCATTTTTTTAATATTAGAAACTAAAATCAGTGAAACCCCTTACAATGAGATTATCCTCACCTCAAAATACCAATAACCTATCCTTAATTCATCTTAATTACTTTATTATATTCTTAAAGATATATAGAGATTCTCACCAGGTTGGGATTAATATTTATTATAATTCATTAATAATAAGTGACATTGGGTCAAGTAAATAAAATGAAATAAAAGGTAGATCCCATAGAAGGACATAAAATGAGTTTTATCCATCCAATCTAACTTTTTATTAGGATATTAGATATTCCTATGATTCATTCTATGAAACACATGTAAAAATAAAATTTTAAAGTTCTACATACAAAATCACTTCATAAGTTTAACAATATATGTGTTCTGGCTCTATATAATAATCCTCTTAGATTCGTATCTATATATCTTTATACCAATTATGTAGGCTACTACACCTATGTATTTTAATGAAAAGCATTTTCCTAACTATATCTCTACAATGTGTAAATCAATAGCATAATTTTTAAAAATGAGTATGTTATCCATATAAAATATTATAAATACCAAAAAAAACTACCACTAATCCTCTAACATACACAAATATCATTGAAATTTTGGATGAAATCAAAATCATTGATTATATTATCAAACTGGATGTTCCAACTCTAAGAGGATTTCTTCAATACATAAATGGACTATTATAACTTATAAACTACGAAAAACCCATTTAATTATATAAAACATTTAGTTCATATCATATATAAGTCCTTAACTAAATTCCCATTAAATGTAGTGGTTGTGAAATCCATTTGGTATATCTCATAATCATTATGAGCTATTTTAGCTGTAAATATTAGAATGGAATTAATCATCACAACTTGAGAAAAAGCCTCTTCATAGTCAGTACCATGAATCTTTTGGAACACTTTTCCACCAATAATTATTTATAGGTAGACACTCAACTACCCATGCAAGTTTTCTTATGGAATACCCATTTGCACCCTATGGTATCGACCCTTTAAGTGTTTTTACCATGTTTCAAACTTAATTTACGTACATGGAGTCCATCTTAAATTCCATGGGTTTTATCATTATATTATAATTAAAACTATCGATGGCCTCTTTTTAGGTAGTAGTTTCAAAAACATATTAACATCAGTTCATATTAATTTTCGATAGGGAATCCATATTTCCTGGGGATATTGATCAATATTACCAGACCTTCAAGGTTCTTTTGTAAAATTGGTCAGTTCTTCTCCCACTACTCCTTGTGGAATAAACAAACTTTTATCACAATAACAATTATTATTTATTATTCTTAAAATTATCTAATTTCAACTTTATTCAAACTGATTCCTCAATTTATGTGATCCTTCTCAAGGAAAACACCATCTCAGACAGCAATACTTTGTGTTTATCCAATGTATAGAAACAATATCCTTGTGATTATTTGGGATAATAAAAAATAAGTATTTTTCTATATTAGGGAATATATTTTTATAATCCAATTATAACATGAGTGATCAAAAACCACAATCCTTATAAAATACATATTGAGATGTTTCCCAGTCCATATCTCTTACGGTGACTTTATGATTACTTTAAATGGAATATAGTTTAGTAGTAATGAATAAGTATGAGGAGATTTGATACCCACCATGTCAATGTGTTTTTTTATTTTATATATTATTTTATGATTTTGAGGATATTTCTAAGATTACATAGGGTTTATGCCCAAAAATTTGGAAATTCTAGAGGTTTTTACCTCTGTGCGTTGTCTGAAGGAAAACTGGGTTGTTAACCTTGTGCATGTTTAATTTTGAACTTTCACAACTGGGGTTTCGGGAGGTGAACATGGTTAAGCAAAAATCATGTGAGTTTTAGGATTAACCATGTAGGTTCTCTATGATTCTGGCCCAAGGTGCACTGCTTGTACATGGTTAGGTAAACTGTGAGATAAGTGTGTAGATCACCTATGTGTCTTGGTAATTATAATTTTCCTAATAATATCATGGTTCTTCTAACCAAAAAACACATAGAAGAAATCGTATGGGGATGGGGTTTACTTAGATAGTGCCTAATGGTAGGTTGACACACAATTAAGTAAACTGTGTGGCCTAACTATGTGGGTTACTCAGATTTTAAAGCTTTGGGTTTATTTTTATGTTATTAATTCCTTAAAAACCTAAAAAAAGAAACCTCACTCCCCTAACCCATCTCTTTCTTGAACCCCCAACCACCATCCTCCCCCTCACAATGCCTCCCCCTTACCACCTCCTCTTGTTGTGGAAATTCCACCCAGATTTCTCGAGTATTCTTAGTTTAATCATCAAGGTAAGGTCTCTATTCTTCCATTCCTCCATTTTCTAGTGATTCCTCTTATCCTTTCACCCCTCTAAGTTTTGAAAAACACTAGACAAAGGGGGTTAGTATATTTTTTATGATTGTTCTATTTTTATTCACTGAGATTTGTTTTTTGATTCACCTTCAAACATGTTTGGGAATCTTCCACTAAATAAGGTTCATTTAAAGCTATTTACACTCACCCACTTCCATTTTGTAGTAGGTGTTTATTTGATATAACATTATATCGCATGCCTTTAATTACATTTTATTTTTAAATTATTTATATTTTAATTTATTCTTATATGTATGACCCATATGAGTTTATTTAATATAAATATGGGTTTTAACCCTTGGAACGAGATGTCATATTATGCCATGTGTTTATAAAAATCACCAATTTGATTTTAACAAATGATTTTATCTTTTAAAGTGGTGGTATGCACCAAATTTTTGTTTTAAAAATCCTTTTTGGCTAAAATCTGGATTTAAACCAAGTGTTTTTGGTTGTTTGTTTTCAATGTTTTATGAAAACCTTTAATTTTTCTATATAAATATTTTGAGAATTTACAAATGAGTTTGGTTATTTAAAAATGGTTGTTTTATCCCATTAAGATTTTATTTTGAAACTCACATGGCTTTAAATATTTTCAAAGGTTACTTAAAAAGTAGAAGAAATATTTCTCATTTTATTTTCAATAAATATTTTGATGAAATGGATTGGAATTCCAATAATGTTTTAAATAATATATTGTTTAGATTTTTTGGAAAATAAGTTTTCATAGATGATTTGATACTCTCTTTATCCCCTATGATTCTTGTGTACCCATCGTTTCTTGTGATCTCATGAGGGGATGTTTATTTTAATTCATTATATATGCCAGTTGTTATTGTTGATTTTGGTAATCTTTGCTTGTGAGGGAGTGGGAGGTAAACTGTGTGTTATTTTCAGAGCTTTCCATTTGGTGCATGCATTTGATTGATTGATCTCAACTCCTTTTTAACTTGAGGTGAGAGTCCTAAGTAAATAGTACGTGACCTTAGTGAGGGAAACCCTATTGTAATAATGGGTTTCCTATGGAAGTGCATCCTAGTCATAATGTTATGGTTAATCTGGACGTGTGGTAGCCCCCAATGTGAGTGAATTCCTTTTATTTTTTCTCATCAGAAAGGCAACCCATGTGCATCTAATTCTTGGTCCCATGGGAGAGTACATATGAGTAAAAGCACCACCCCAATTCACATGGATAAATGTATTCAAAGGACCTTACCATGGGTAGTTCTTTGGTACTCCTGGTGATGTGTGTTGGTTCAGTAGTGTCTGCCTATGTTCCTTGTTTATAGTATAAGTTCTTTTATTAATAGATCCTAGGGATCATACCCATGACACCAGTATCTTTTGGATTATATTAGGGGATTATATTTTGGTATCTACTTCATCCCTGAATGTTAACTTATTGGTTTGTAACATATGTACTTGTTATTTATTTTCCCCTTCTTATATGACTTGACATGGTGGTGCATAAATATATTATTTTTTCATTCCTTAGGTGGGTTAACTTTCAAATTTTCTGAAAAGGACTTTTCAAATATTTTTTAAGATGAATTTTTTTTAATGTGGAAATTTAAAATGGTGTTTTTCTAAGTGGTTTAGGCCAGGGAAAATTGCTTTCCATGTGACTATTATTATTTAAATAAACAATTATGAACACTTATTTTAACTTACGTTTAATGTATTTTTGATTATTTATATTTTTTAGAAACTTATTTGTATATTATATTTCAAAAAATAATTTTTAGGATGTAATATGAAAGATACTTCCTAGATTCGACTGGTTATGGTGACCAACTGAGTGCTTATGTTCTCACACTTATAATAATTTTTTAGCTTTAGGTTCTTAGATATCCATCAAACCTCTCTTTTCATGTTTATTTATCTAGGGATTCATGGTGATCCATTTATTTTATCACTTTCATCAAGTCTTCATGTTACCTATTTCAGTAGGACCTCAATTTACTTTTGGTATAATGTTTGGAATGTTTCCCTTTACTTGATTTTCTTAATTTAATTAGGCTTTTAGTGATTTGTATGGTTGGATGTGTAATGATACTGTGGTAGATAAGGATTTGGTGGGAGTATTTTCCTCACAGTAAGGAAGATCGTGGTGGTGATGGAGGTCTTTGGTGATAATTTTTTTTAAATAATTTCTTTATAATTTTTTTTATTGTTTCCCCTTTTTGTTTTAGTGTGGACATCCAATATACGGAAGGGTCATGTCATATTTTTGTTATATTCATTCTACAATATTTTACTTTGATTATTGGGTAATACCATTCCCAAGTGTGTTCATGTGATTCCCACACACTAGTTACTTGCCCATGGGGATTGGGAACACCCTTCTAGCTAGTTCTGAGCCAATTAAAGCATCCATTGGAGGGACAAACCAGGATAGTTCATTATAGGACAATATCCCAAAAGTGAGATAGGATGGTCACACTAACTAACCATGGATAAAACCTTGTCCAACATGGTATGATTCATCCTCTCCAACACACTATTCCACTGTGGTGTTCTAGTAGGAGCGAGTTGTGGAATAATTGTACAATCTCTTAGATGATCATTGAATTCCTAACTCAAGTATTAATCAATATGATCTAATCATATAATATTAATAATTTTTATAATATTATTCTATACTTTTATTTGAAAATCTGTTAATTTTTTTAAAAAATCATACTTCTCTCTCATAAAAAACATGTGACCATATTGACTAAAGTCATCGGTAATGGGTAGAAAATACATAAACCCATTAGTTGATTGCATATTATTCAGTACACATGCATTAATTTGTACAATATCCAATATACCACTCACCCATTCAAATTTTCCACTTAATGGTTCTTTGGTCACTTTACTAACAAACAAGATTCATAATTATCAAATGATTTATAGTTTAATGAATCACACAATCAATCTATATGGGGTATTTGGATGCATTTATCATTTGAATGTACAAGGACACAATGAAAACTTTTGGTGGGATATGTGTCAACAATGATCTTATTACTTTCAATATTATAGATAGGATTATCCACATTCAGAATATATAAATCATTTATCATATTCTTTATGTCATAAAACATTTCATTCATATATACAATACAACTCTTGTTCTTAATAATGAATGAAAATACTATATTATCCAAACAAGATATAGAAATCAAATTTCTGTTTAGGGAAAGAACAAAGTAACAAATATTTAATTCCAGAACTAATCAACTAGTTAGACATAGATGAAAAGTTCTGGCTTATAATGCATCAACCTTTTCTCTATTTCGAACACATAGATCTACTTCACACATTTTCAATTCCCTACCATTTCTGAGTTTGTGTTTATCAACAAAAACATGTGATTCAAACCTAGTATCTAATTCCTATTAGTCAAAGTTATTGATCTTTATAATATTCACATTCAAATTCAGATAATAATTCTCTTGGAACACACTTATTAACCTTAGATAACAATCTAGAATTTATTATATTCCATAACTATAAGATATATCAAAATGATAAACATTAACCATCCCCTTACCTATAAAAAATAAAAAAATATGGGAGAGTATCATGATTTATATCTTTTCATCAAGTAATTTTAATGATATTACTCCCACTAAAAATGATGATCCCATACATCATATCAATTTCGTAATCCAAGATCCACGTTTCACTGACTGATGACCCCACTATGGATTGAACCTCATGAAATTATCTATTAGGTATGAAATTATGAAAATCATATTATATAGAAATATTTGATAATTGAGTTTTAAAAACCTTTCCCCTATCAATCATATAATAATACTCAACTCTATTTCTAGTGTATCCAAACTCTTACGATTTCCTAGAATAGTATCACCAAAATATCACAATGGGATTTGGTTACCTAACTCTTAGGGTTATCCATTTCCAATACTCTTCAAAAATGATAATACATGGGTACACTAATTGGGCATGGATCTACCTAACAAGATGATCGAGATCTTGATATGCATTTTCATTGGAAGGACTCTCACACATAATATTTTAGGGGTTTTCTTTAAAATTATCAATAATTTAATATAAATTATATAAATATTAAATTCATAAGTATTGTATCACGTTAAATTTTTATTATCTCATGTTATATTCCATCATGTAAAAACACTTCTAAAAAATTAGTTTTGGAATCCATATTCCATCCACCAAATTAATATATTCACACCATATTAATGTGTAACTCTTTACACTACCCACAAATTTTTATATTTAAAAAATATAATCCAAACATATTTACAAAACATCCAAATACATCCTATGCATAAGGTGCAGAAACCATTCTAGAAGAGGATTAGAATTATATGAAATTAATAATATCCACATGAGTAATCCCAGAGCCATAGTTAGAAACCCCCACCTATCTAGAATAAGACATAAGACTCCCAACTATTGGGATGTATAATATAAAGTCCCTCTATATAGGGATACTTTACTCAAGATAGAATATATTTCATTTTAACAATAAAAATAAATATATAAAAACTATATTAAAAAACTAAATTTAAGATAAGAAATTTAATTAAAAATTGACATCAAGGTAGATGCATGAGAAATATTATGTTGTTATGTCTAGAATATAATTTGTAAGGGTGAATGCCTTCCTAATCCGTTACATTGTGGGTTTAGATCATTGGAAGCGTTCAGAGGGATTTTGGGGAAGTTCGGTTGCTAAAGGCTTGAAGAAGGGAGATTACACATTTTGTAACTAGGTTAAATGACATAAAATTATGTTTCATGGTTTTTCAAGGAGGTTTAATGACATGTGATATTTTAGGGTTATAAAAAAATTAAAATGAATGAGTGAAATGTTTGTTAGAAAAAATCAAACCCTGGGTATTACACGATGTAAAAGCGGAAGAGATGTTGTGTAATGCCCCAATCATGTGTAGTTTTAAAAACAAAATTCATCCGCACCCTCATTCATTGGGTCATGATTTCCTTTTTCCTATCATTTTGGGTGAACCCATGGATCCCCGAAGTGTTCATTAATCCATTTCCCTCCCTATTCGATATGTTGATCTTGGTGGACTTTCATTGGCAATTCGTGGTCGATCTGTGGTGAGCTTCATTCTCCATCTCATCTATTTTCTTCAGTTATTCTCTCAGGGATTCACTTTGGTAGTGACTCTTTGGTTTGTGGGTGAATTCAGGTTATGTTTTAATGGTTCCATAGTGCATTATAGGTGGACCCATAGTAATCGTGGCGCGGTTGTGGTTTGTGGGTGTTGTTCCCTGCCCTATGGTGCAAAAAATTCGAAAGATTCCATGAGGTAGGATTCCCTTCATTTCTCTATTTTTCATCACGTGGGGGTTTTTTACAAATGTTTATCCATAAATCATATTTATTCCAGCCTAATTAAAGATAAATAATATGTTATTTAAAATTTATGGTGAAATGGGGTTTGTTTGTATGCTTTTATAGCTTTGATATTACTTGTGATCTTGTAATTGTTTGGGCTTAATAAACCACTGAAAATTGTGGTCATTGGTGGCATTGTTTACATTGGATACATATGATGTGGTTTTTTCCTTGATTGGGATATGTGTGGTATCACCCGAAAATGAAAATTGGAAAACCATGTATACCTGGATAATGAATTGGTTGTCCTAGTATTTGGTTTGTGTGATAACACCCCAATGAAAAGTGGTAGAATGTGATAAATGCTAATGTCATCCTGTAATATGTTTTATTATGGATGTAAAATGGGGATATGCGTTTCATTAAGTTATTATCCAGTTGGTCTATAGAGATGGTTGTTCTATGTTATGTTGCTAGATGTGGTTGTGAGATGGGGGTTTTCTTTCGGTTGGTATGGGAAACATTCCTGGTGTTTCTTCATGAGTAACATGAAACAAAGATTCACCCTGTACCAATAGGTCATGGTAAGAAGTGTTTTTAATGTGAATCCACCTTAATTTATTAGGGATATTCACCTTATTAAATGAATACTTCTGTGTTTCTTAGTTTCCAAAATTGTGACGGGATAAATAAATAATTGTTTAATAATGTTTGAAAATGGCACGGGTTGGTTTGGATAATTTAATGGAAAGGGTTAAATAAATTTGGATGGGAATATGAAATGGGTTTTGTGGCTTCAGGTGTGGTGCTGTGTATTTTGGGGTAGCAGTAAAGGTGACAGTGTTTTGAAATGGTTTTGTTTGTCTGAGAACCCTTAGGTTGGGCTTGAGTGTTTGATATAATATATGTATAAACTTATAATTTCCTTGTGATTTATAAATGCACCAACATATTTGAGCACTATGTTCCAAACACCCCCATCATCACAAGAGTGGGTGTCTCTCCAAATATCCCTATAGGAGGATGGATGGAGTCACCTCACCCTTCCACAACCCCTCTTCCAGTCGTTGAAGGCCCAAGTTTCCTCTGGTAGGATGTGGTGATATGTGGTAGCCTAGGTGTTTTCGGGTGAGGTGGTTTGTTTACTAGGTGTATTTAGGATGTGTTTTGATGTGTTTTCCCTGGTTTCTTTAGGATGAGTTGTGTGGCGTGTTCCCAGGTGTGTTTTAAATGATTTTTGAGGTTCTTTCCTACGTATCTTCAAGATGAGATGTGATGTGTTGTGAGGCACATGTGTATACAGGTAGGATGTGTTGTGAGGCCAAGGTGTGTATAGGTAGGATATGTTTTGGGGACCAAATGTGTGTGGGAAGGATGTGTTGTGAGACCTATGTGTGTGTAGGTGGGATGTGGCATGGTGTATTCAGAAGAGGTGTGAGCACTGGGATTTTTTCTATTAGGGTGTGAGAGTAGATAATCAGTTGGAATGTGGTGCAGGCTTCTTTATCATCTATGTGATATATATTTTATTACTTGATTTTTGTTACATGGTGAGTGTGCCTTGGTTAGGTTTGGTGGTTAGTATAACTACTTATGTACTGTTTGATCTTGTTGTTTTCTCAATGGTGCATTAGTATTCCTCTTTCACATGCGTACAAGAGAATTTTTTTCCAACTCAGTATACTTATATGTTAACCAAACATATAAAAAATACCTTCAGGTTTCCAGGAGGATTTCATGGGTCGTGCTAGAACATACTAACTCAGATCATGATAGTTGTTGTGTCATTTCGTAACTTACTTTTGGGTATTTACATGAAGAATTTTTTATTTGTACTCGTTCTAGTTTACACTTGCATGCATGATGGTTTTGAATTTCTTTATATTATGTATTGGATTATCTTTGTGGAAGATCCATCACATCTACTGATCTTGTTTCTTAAGAAGGTCAATGCCTCCCATATTGTAGAATTTTTACCCCATTGGTTCTAGTCTCCAACCTGAGGCCCACATGATGTAGGACTCATGGGTCATTATATCCCTTTATTCATTAAAATCCCGTGAGGAGTATCTTTAGAGGGAGGGTTTATGAAAAAGCGGTTTCATAGGTTATGGTTGAGTGTTAGGATGGATTTATGAGTTAAGAAGAGTGAGGATTGAATGGGATGGTAAGACAACAGTTCGACTTGAACTTGGATCATGACATCGTCTAGGGACAACATCTTGGGAACGATATTTTAGGGCCTTTTTGATACAGTGTATGGGCTCTGTGCTTATTTAATGGACTTGTGAGATAGACCTCCTTGCAGGGTAGAGACCTAGGAAAGGTGAATGCATCAAAATGACTTCTCTTCTTGTTTGAATTGGGTTGTTTTGGGAAGGTGAAAATGAATTAAAACTAATCTTAAAAAATTACATACTACCTAATCTTAAGAAATATATTTTTCTCTTTCAACTATGGATCCTGGTAGTCATTCATGTGTGGCTCAGGTAGTGGAGGAAATAGTTCCATAGGGGCTAGAGATCGTCAAAGCTTTGATTAGCTTCTTAATACACTTTCTTATGCCTTTTTTGGTATTCGAGCTTGAAATCCCTTTTTGAACCCACTATATCCCATGATCTGGGACTATAAAAAGAGAGGCTTCTTGTGCCCCTGGTGTTAAGTACACCAGTCATAGGCTAGACCAACTTGTTTGATGTATGATGGGGGTGTAAAATGAGGATGGGACCACATCAGTCTTGTGGGGATATCTTCTTACTATAGATGCATCCATATGATGTCATGATTGGAATAAACAAGTTATATTTTGTATGTTATGTTATTGAAATCTTCCATAGGAGAGTCGCGTTCTTGAATTTGTATGGTCAATGTGTAGTTTTCATTGGCGAGTGGGGTTGTCAAGTGGCCAGTCAACAGGTGGAACCCTTTCTTTCCTTGTTGTTCGATATTTTATTAGAATCAATGGATGATGAAATAGTAGGGATTCCAAGACTCGTTGGGGAGTTCATGGATTTTTTCCTTAATGAGTTTGCAACACTACCCCCCTCAGTGTACTTTTGAGTTTGGGATATTCTTGCAGCCCGATGCTTCTTTGATTTCAATGACTCCTTATCAGATGACACCTTCATGTTTTGGGAGTTGAGGATTAATATAGATGATATTATACAAAATTGTTTTGTCTGGCCCAATGTGTCACTATGGGGTGATCAAGTGTTGTTTAGAAATAAGGTTGACGGTGGTCTGAGGTTGTACATAGACTATCGAAGGTTCAATCTAGTGATAATAAATAACCATTACCATATTCCAAGAATAGATGATATTTTAGACAATATGAGACGGTAGAGTTGATTTTCTATGATCAATATGCAGTCTGGATATCACTCGTTGAGGGTCAAAGAGGGAGGTATCCCAAAAACTACCTTCAGATATAGGTATGGGCACTTCGAGTATGTTATCATTCCATTTGGTGTTATAAAACCACCAATCATGTTCTTGGGGATTACTAAATCCATGTTCCATGAGTTCCTAGATCAGTTTATCATCATATTCATTGATGATATCTTAATATACTCGAAGTCATAGGAGGAGCAGGCCAAGAATCATAGATCTTTCTTATAGTTTCATTGACACCACCATCTCTATGGAATGTTTTCCAATTGTATGTTCAGGAGATGGGAGGTGTATTTACTCAGGCATGAGGTGTCTCAGAAGGTCATGGCAGTAGACCCATCAAAGGTTGAAGTAATTTTTCATGGGAAACACCCAATAACATGGTATAGTTTTGTAGTTTTCTTGATCTCATAGGCTATTATTGGATGTTTATTCCCAATTTTTCTCGAGTTTTATCCCCATTGAAAACTTTGACTAAGAAGGACCATGATTTTTTATTGAGCGATCTATACTAGGAAAAATTCTGTTACCTGAAGGGGAAGTTGGATAGTGCTCCAATGCTCTAGTTTTCTGAGGTAGGGGTGATGTTTAAAGTGTTTTTTATTGCTTCCTATCTGGTTTTGGGATGTATGCTGATACAGCAGTGGGTAGTGATATCTTATGGGTCTCAGTTTTTAAGTCCCCATGAGCATAACTATTCAAACCATGATTTGAGAATAGCATCCATTGTGTATGTGTGGAAGTTATGGAGACAGTACCTCATTGGGGAGCACTTTTTGGTCTTCACAGATCAAAAGAGTTTGAGGAATATATTTTCCAAGTGTCACTTGAAACTGCGACAATTGAGGTAGATGGAGATAATTTTGGAATATGATTTTGAGATCTCTTACACCTTAGGAAAGGGAAATGTCGGGGATTATGCTTTGAGTAGAAAGCCAAATAAAAAGGTTTTTAGGGAATCTACGGATTCTCGGAAAGTGATGGAGGAGTTAGAATCCTTGCAATTATGTGAAAGAGTGGATGGGGATAAAGGATGTTTAAATAAAATGACAGTGCAGTCTTCTATGATGTAGTAGATGGATGAGTCTTAGTGGGGAGACTCAAAGGTAAAGGTTTTTCATGATTGTGTTTCCCATGGTGAATCTACAGTGGGATGGTCGGAGGATTGTCAAAACCAGATGTTGTTTCATGGATTTTTTTCTGGTGGTGATGCATGATGGCGTTCTTTGTGAGTTTTATAACTCAACTGAAGTGGCACACCAATGGGTTTATAAGATGTACAATGGCCTAAGGATACTATTTTGTTGGCCTAAAAAACTTAAAGTGGCATAGTTTGTGGGGAAGTGCTTGGTTTTCCAGTAGGTAAAGGATGAGCACCATGTTCCTGGTGGTATCTTTTAGCCCTTAGAAGTCCCTAAGTGGATATGGGATGAAATCTTGATGTATTGTTTCACATGGTTACATATATTAAGGATTTTTTCATTCTATCTGGGTGGTTATGGATCGATATATGAATTTATCTCACTTCTTAGTTATCAAGGAGTCGGGTGTAATGGATGCATTGGACAAGTGGTATATGGACGAGGTGGTATGTTTTCATTGAGTTAAGAGGTCCCTTTTCTCATATGGGGATTCATGTTTTACCTCATGAGTATAGAGGGGATTTTTGCATACCTTTGGTACCCGGTTACACCTCAAAACTACTTTCCACCCCTATACAGATGGGTAGATAGAGAAGACCATCCAAATATTGGAGGATATTTTTCAGGCACGCGTCTTGTATTTTGGTGGATCTTGGGTATGGCACCTATCTTTGTTAGAGTTCTCTTATAATAATATCTACCAATCTTCTATTAGAATGGTTCCATTTGATGCCTTGTATGGAAGATTGTGTCATTATGTGATATGCTGGATAGAGGTTGGGGAGACAACTATTCTTGGTCTCAATGTGGTGTAGAGAATGAAATAAAAGGTCTAGCTTGTTCATGAGAGGATTAAAGAAGCGCAAGACCATAAGAAGTCATATTTAGATAAAAAATGAGGCCCTATTATTTCTAGGTTGGGGACCATGTGTTCATGAAGGTTTCCCCTTGACACGAGTAGCAGAGGATTGGAAGTAGGAGTAAGCTTTCTCCCATGTTTGTTGGACCCTTTGAGGTGTTCGTATGGTTTGGTGAGGTGGTTCATCGTTTTGAGTTTCCTCCATTGTAGGAGAGGATACTAAATTTTTTGCACATCTCTCAGCTTCATCCGTATCTACACGATGAATATCATTACATTGACTAGGGACTGTTTGATATCAAGGATGACACAACATTTTCGGAAAAGACCAGTGGGGATCCATGATCGTCGGGAGAAGGTGTTGCATGGATGAACCATTCATTTGGTTCGTGGGTTGTAGAGGTATAGTGTCTAGGAGGAGATAACTTGTGGGAAATAAAGGCAGATGCGTGCCTAGTACATGAAGTTATTTTGAGATATTTTTTTCTTTTTTCCCATGTAATGTGATGTTTGGATCCTTTTGTCTTATTAGATGTGTTGTTTTATTGATTTATAATAGTGTGTAGTCTGCTTTGTGATAAATTCCTGACATTTGTAAAGGGAAGGACCTGATTACTAATCAATACACATTAACTTTGATGCGATTAAACTTATGCGGTTTAGTCAGTGCTAATCGGAGAAAATATTATCTTGACATGGAAGATATAATTCTACAATTGATGTGTTTGGGATGGTAGAGTTTATTGGTTGAATGGTGGTGTGGTTCGTTACATGTAGCAATTTTTGGTTTGGGCTATGTAGATGTTGGGGTGGTTGATTAGTGGTCGTGTGGAAGTGTGGTTGTGTGAGAGGAGGAGATTTGTGGTTGTGGACATTTGGTTTGGTGTGTTTAGCTGGTGATAATTTTTGATGTATAACAAGATCCTTTAGTGGTATCTCACAGGGTGGTTATCAGACCCCTTTTTCTTATGTTCTTGGTTTTGGATTCTCGAGCATGAGAATCATTTGAGAGGAATCTGGTGTATTGGTCCCTACCTTCCCAGTCCATTACATTGAAGATTTAGGTCATTGGAAGTGTTCAGAAGGAGTTCTGGGAAGTTTAGTTGCTAAAGGTTGTAAGAAGGGGAATTATATGTCATGTAACTGGGTTACATGATGTAAAATTCTAGATCATGGTTTTTCATGGAGGTTTCACGATGTGTGATATTTCCAGGTTAGAAAATAAAATAAAATGAAGGGGAAATGTTTTTTTGGAGAAAACCAAACCTTGGGTATTACATGATGTAAAAGCGGATTACAAATCATATAATACCCAGATAATTTGTTGTTTTAAAATATTTTGTTGGATAAACTCTATTTGATTAATCCATGGTTTCAATTATCCACTCATTTTGGGTGAACCCTAGGCACACCTAAGTTTTCTTCGAGTCGTTTCCCTCCCTCTTTGATCCGTTACTCTCAGTGGATGTTTTTTGGCAATCCATGGTCGATCCATCGTATGTTACCTTCTATTTCACATTTGTTTTCTTGAATTATTTCCTATAGATATATTGTGGCAATATTTCTTTGGTTTGAGGGTGATTTTAGGTTTCATTTTGAAGAATACTTGGTGTGGAATATGTTGACCCACAATTTTCATGGTTTGGTTATTGCTCTCAGGCATTCTTTCTTTCCTTGTGGTGCACAAGAATTGGAAAGCTTCGTAGAGATTATATTCCCTTCATTTCTCTCTATTATGCATCATGCAGGATGGGTTATACTTCAATTTATCAGTGAATCATGGTTATGCAACCCATTTGAAGATAAATAAATGGTTATTTGAAATTGAGGGGAAATGGGGTTTGGTCAGATGATTTTATAGCTTTGATATTACTTGTGATCTTGTGATTGTTAGGGATTTTTTCCCCACTGAAAATTATGGCCTTTGGTGGCCCTGTTTTTACCGGATACATCTTCTGTGGTTGTTTCATTGATTTAGATTTGTGTGGTATCAACTAAAAATGAAAAATGGTTTACCCATGTATACTTGGCTAATGAATTAGTTTACTTAGGATTCAGTTTGTCTAATAACTCCCAAAAAAGGGTGGAATTTTATAACTATTAATTTGAACCTGTAAGATGTTTTTTTGTGCTTGTACAATGGGTATTTGAGGGGAATGGTGTTATTATTTAGTAGAGATGTGGAACTGGTTGTGCTATGTTATGTTTCTAGATGAGGTTTTGAGTTGGGGGTTTTCTTTAGGTTGGTATAGGAAATTCTCTCAGAGTTTCCTTATGAGTAACATGAAGAATGATTCACACCATACTAAGAGGTTATGGTATGATGTGTCTTTAATGTGAAGCTTCCATAATTTATTAGGTTTAATTGACTTCTGAAATGACTACTTCTATGTTTCTTAGTTTCCAAGATAGTGATGGGATGAATAAATATTTTTTAAGAAAGTTTCAAAATGGAATGGGTTGTTTTGGATAATGGAATGGAAATGGTTAAATAAATTTGGTTGTGAATATGAAATGGGTTCTGTGGTTTGATGTGTGGTGTTTTGCATTTACAGGTAGCATTAAAGGTGACAGTGTTTTGAGATTTTTTGTTTTTCTGAGAACCCTTAAGTTGGTATTGAGTGTTTGGTATCATATATTTATACACCAGTACTTTCCTTGTGATTTCTAAATGCTCCTCATCCAAGTTGGGAAATATGTTCTAAACACCCCCATTATCATGGGGAGGGTGTATATCCCAACATCCTAGTGGGAGGATGGATGGATGGACACCCACTCTTTCATACTCCCTCTTCTAGACCGTGATGAACCAAGGTTCATTGGAAATGATGTGGTTAACCGAGTATGTGTGAACGGTGTGGTTTTTTTCCCATGTGTATCCAGGATGAGTTGGGATGTGGTTTCCGAGGTGTCATTTGGTTGAGTTGTGATGTGAATTTGCAGGTGTCTTTGGGATGATTTGTGATGTACTTTCCTAGGTATCATTGGTATGAGATATGATGTGCTGTGAGGCCTAGGTGTGTGCCGGTGGGATGTGTTGTGAGGAACAGGTGTGTGTGGGTGGGTTGTGATGTTGTATATTTGGATGAGGTTTTAGTGCCATGACATTTTCCGTTAGGGTTTGAGAGAGGCTAATATGTGGTAAAGTGGTGCGGGGTACCATACCATCGATGTGATTTATTCTATATTACTTGGTAAGTGTGCCTTGATACGATTGGGTGATTAGTATACCTGCTGAGGTCCTGTTTGGTTCTTCTGTTTTATCACGGGTGCATTAGTATTCTTCAGTCACATGTTCGTGAGAGACTTTGGTTTTCATATTGAGTATAATTGTATTATCACATAATGTAAATAAATTTCCTTTAAGTTTCCAGGATGATTTTGTGGACCATGCTAGACCATACTAGTTTAGATCTTGACAGTTCTTGTGTCACTGCTTAACTTACTTTGGGTTATTTAATCTGAGACTTTTTCATTTGTACAAGTTTTATTTTACACATGCATGTGGGATAGATTTGGATTTCTTTACATTATTTCTTTGAATTTTTTTTGTGGATGATCCATCATATATCCCAATCTTGTTTCTTAGAAAGGGTAATGCCTCCTATATTGTGATATTTGTACACCCTTGGTGCTAGTCTCTAACCCATGGCCTACTAGAGGAGGGATTTGTGGGTTATTGTCTCCCTTTCTTCATTGCCAACCGAGGAGGGGTATCTCTAGAGGGAGGGGTTCATGACATAAGGCATGAAAATAAAAATTTATAAGGAAAAATTGATCACATAAACTGAAGAATACATAATATTCAAATTATATAAACAATTTATAAACATGAATACTGAAAAGGAATAAATAAATATATATAAATATTAGTTATTTTCTAAAACATGAGATATTGATATGAACATTTAATATTTAATTTAGGCATGAAAATATTCTTTTTAAAATTCCTAACACATATCTTTTATCCTCAATTTATAACCTGTAACAAATTCTATCCAAAATATAAATTTTAGTCATTTTGGATTCATTTATATTATATGATTGACAGGGAGGAATTATCAGTCATAACCTACGACTCAATCATCATATACCCTTACATTTTAAAAATTATCAATGGGAATGAACCTTATATATATATAACGAATGACCCTTATATATTGGTAAATGACTCTTATATTTGAAATTTTCTGCAAGGGCAATGACCCTTATGTATGGAGAATAACCTTTCTATGTGGGTTAGTGACCATTATATATGAGGTAATGCATACATACATTTTTTATCTACATATACATAAAAGTATACATTTAAGTTTCAAGTAATTCGTATGTAATGTTAATCTTTAATGCATATGTAAAGGTGAATTTACATGCATGATAGAATTAAGAAAAGTTAGTAATCCTTATGAATTAATTCATGAATATATAAAGTTTAATTGATGCACATATGTAAAGGTATACCCTTGTGTATAGGGAAACCCTAGCTTATGGTATATGTTATATCATTATTATGAACCATTATAATGTTTTTTCACAACCTGTTTTTTAATCATAGTTTACGATACCACCTATATCTTAGCAAAGGACATAAAAAACCAAGAGTTTCAAATGTATCATACAATAGTATAAAAAATTAAATTCACATCAGGTTTTTTACATCAGTTATATATTAACTAATGTTAAAACCCCTATGAAAATGGTTTCAACACTCGTTATAAAATAATTAACATTAAAAACAAGCTTGAAATTATTTATTTATATAAAAAATGTTAAAAAGAGTTTTATCATCATTTAATATATGACTAACATACAAACAGGAGGTTTTAACATTAATAATATGATCATCCAATGTTAGAAAACAAGAATTTAAATCAGTTATATGAATAACCAATGTTAAAATTAATATTTTTCATAATAAACCATCCCAATTTTTATAGTGTGCTTTATCATTGTGAAATTTAACATTATTTATATAATAAATAATGTTCAAAATAGTTCTAAAGTTATTTAATATTTAATCGATGATAAATGCAAAATTTCATATTGATCACCCATAATGTTACGTTTTTTTCATACCATTCCTATTAAATTTTTTTTATACCGATAAATGTATCATTCTTTGAGAAAACATTTTCCATTACCATCGATAAATTTCTATTCTTCCTCTGTCTAAATTATTTATCTACTACTCCATCGATGTTACGACAATTATTCATTCCACTAATTCTTTATTTCACTACATTTCCATGATATTTATAATAATCTATCATAATTTAGTTTTTTAATGATTTTTTTCTTAATGTATATATATATATTTGAATATTTTTTATTAATGTATACAAATTCTTTAGATTAAGTGAAAATTATAAATCTTTTTTTTTGAGATTTATCAATATAAGTTTAAAATGATGCATAAGTTTTTCATTATAATGATAATGCATACAAATAAACAATACATAGAGTTAGTAGACACTACACTCGAATGGAAATGAATTTGAAGCATGATGTCCATGTTTCTTATTTTCATTTTGTTTATATATTTTTTAATTCTTGTATATTGTTTTTTGTTCCCAGTGACGTATGTGTATTGATTTTTTAAGATAATATACAATATTTGATGTTATTCATTTTTAGATAAAACATCACAAGTCACCTATTATATTGGTTGATGTCTATTATTTATATAACTGATGTAATTGGTAACTTTTGATGTTTTTCTCAATATAAAAAAATTGAATGTCACTTTTGACTTAATTTATTTTGAGATTCTACATCAAAAGTGACCTATAATATTGGTTATAAATATAAATGACGTTATAAGTGATTTTCAATGTTGTTTATCAAAATAACTAGCATCTAAAGTGTTATTAAATATCATTTATTTTAAAAATTTATGTTTAAAGTAACTAATAACATTAGTTATTTATAAAAATGATGTTATATTTCACTTTTGATGTCATTTATCAAAATAAATGACATAAAAATCATTAATAGTTAGTGAAAATATATATTTTAATGTTGATTTAAATAACTTACTTTAAGAATACATCTACAATGTTAAATGTATTTTTTTCACTGAAAAATAAAATGTTAAAACACAAAAAAAAACCAATGTTAAAAGGTATTACACTGCAAGAATTACCTTAAATTATACAGCTGTTATACCCTATGACTAATAATAAAAAATTATGATATCATCTATTATAAAGTTAAGTTTTCATACGGCCAACATTCATCCACATCACATTGTATTTTATCAAATGGTCTTAAAGAGATTATGATATTCATTATTTTATAAAAATAATAAAAGAAAATTTTGATTCATTGATGAACCATACTCTGATACCACTAAAATGATTAATAGGATTTCATCATCTAATCAACACAGTGGACTAAACCCTCAATAATTATTGATACATCATCAACCTAATCAACATGTTAAATGATGAACTTAAATAAATAGGTATACCTTTATTATAGTGTAATGCATCCTTATTGAACATGAAGAAGTATTGTTAATTGATATAATTGAGAAAAAAACCTAATTATTCTCAACTCTATAGGTGGTACATCATCCACTAGGATCATATCCCTTATATAGGCTCCCTTCATTCAATAAAGGGATTCAAGTGTTGGATTCCTACTCTTGGAAACTGTTATACATGAAGATAACATATTCTATTTGGTGTTATGATTATTTTAACACTTTGAATGATAATGGTCTTTTTGTGTAGCTATAAATGAATTATCGTACCAATTCATAACCAAATTTGACCAAAATATAAGACATGGCAGTGGATAAGAACTTGATATCGCACATCACTTATCTATTGTAAACTATGATGGATTTATGTAATATGGTATGATAAAAGCATTCGAATACCCATATAATTGGATATAATTCCTATAATATTATAAAATAAAATATCCATATATTAATTCATTTCAAAAAAATAGTTTAAATGTGTATGATTAAGATAGAAATCAAGATATTTTTTTGCTCTAATGCACTCACACTAACCCGCAGTCTTAGAGAAAGCATTGATGGTTGTGAGTTTTTTATAAGGGATTTACCTTGGTTTTAGGGATTGGTTAGTATTTTCCCAAGGGATAGGATAATAGGTTTTGTAGAAAAAAATATACATTAAAAATAAAATTGAGCTCAAGAACCATCTAATTGTGGTAAAAATGACCTACATGAGTCGATTTTAGTTGGGAAGATGGCGGTGTAGAGAAAATAGGAAGTGGAGGATCCTTTGATCCTCTACCACCCCAACTACATTCATATAGTTCATATCAAACATAAAATTCCAAAATAAAGGTCTATAGATAGACTCACATAATATATGGCTATGATAAATTGATTAGTATTATGGTTCAATGTATATTTCATGTCATCTCTTCATGGACTCTCATACATATCAACCTAATGAAATATATTCCCCTATTCTTACGTTGTTTTTCTAAAGTTAGAGATTATAGTGGATCCCCTATCTATTACTTTTTAGCTAAAAACTCCCATTAGTGGTGGTCACATTATTACTCACACCTTCCAATGAAGTGATTTTATCCATGGTGGAGAAAGGGGTCTCTCATGGGATTCTATTAGGGAATAAATGATAGATGATGGTATCATCCTTAAAATAGACCTATGATCCACTAAAAAGGGCTGGGTAAATTTCTAGTATCATAAATAGATATGATTATTTGTAAATTAAGTGACGTCCACCTTCAGAGGTGAGTGAGACCCCCAATTATGGTGAACAGATCCCACTCTTAAAGAGTGTTATATTATTACCCATCAAATTATATACTTGGATTTATATGGTAATTGTGTGTATGTGGATTCCTTTCCTATGGATGTAAAGGAATTCAAAGTAATTTTTTGAGGGTGACCCATATTTATCCCTAATTGCGATATTGACAAATATATCGACTTATATTCTTGTGTTATCATTCATGTGTTTCTATAAACAATGAATTTTATTGGTTATGTTGAATATAATGATGAACTTATTTTCTATTTTATAGAGAAAAATTTGAGTCATATTTTCTTATACAGGTTGATGATGTCAAATGGTGATGGAAACCACATCTTATCTTGGATGAGGTGGACAATTTTGAGTATTCTAGGATTATATTGGTTTTAAAATGGGAGTACTGGTTATGTGATAAAATTTAATATTATAAGTTTTGGGATAATGGATCCCAATATCCAAATAATTTAGGGTGTAGTAGTAGTTAGCCTCTATAAAGATTGAGGTTGTTATGGTAAATATGGTTAGAGTTCCAAAATAGTGGTAAAGTGGATGATGACCTTAGTATACAGTCCTATGTTTAGTTTATAAAGGAGTTACCAGAGTAGCTATCCATAAAGATGTTAGTTGTTTATGAGAGATATATGTTTATTACATTTGATCAAAGTTAGTTCCCTCACACTCTTCCATTAGGTGAGAGATTCCTATTCTAATGATATCAATTAAGTTGTCTTGTGTAACCAGATATTCTCAGAAGATGAACTAAAGGCTCTTATTAAAGGATGGGAGGGCACCATCCCATTCTGGGATTATATAATGGTTTTCCCATTAATGTTAATATTAGATATCATGATAGATTTTTTTGAGTGAGAATCACCCCAATAGGGAATGGTCCTCATGGAGGTATGTCAAGTAGAGATGATAGTCATCCGCATCATGTGGAAACTCTAGTTATGCAGTTAAGGATTTTTTCAATAGGTTTTTATTTTTCTCACTTCAGTTCTATCAGTTATTTTACTTTTGTCTAAAGTAGATATAGAATGTTCATTTGACCAGTCCGGATGGTCCACTTCATACTATATAATAATGGGTCACTGGTAAGTAATGGTTTGTTAATGGTAAGTATAAGGTGTCTAGTTTCATTATTTTATATACCCATTTGAAGCTTCTGCAGAGGAGTGTCTGTAACCCGAACAAAAAAAATTGGTTATTGATGTGATTTTTGGGGGTCAAAGATATGGATTCTTGAATTCTATTACAGATAAGAAAAATTTTAATATATAAGATGTTATAATTCCTTGTTCTAGCATTATTAATGAATGATTTTTTTCAATGAATAATGGAAAAAGGATAAAGAATTTATTGAGGTAATATTACCTCAAGGATCCTCTAAATTCATGTTGAGTCATTATCACTGTACCGAGAAGAATATTTTTATAATATTATATTATTCCCTTATGTCAGTCAACTAGATTTTTCATTAAAGGTGGGGAGTAAAAAACTATATTATGAGGTTTTATTTAATATATAATCTCTTCCAAGTGTATATTAATGTTTTATAGTTTGATCTCGTTCTATATAGTTTGATAAACTTTTGGTGAGGAATGGTATTGGGGGATGAAGCTTGATGAAATTCTTGTAATGAGAGATTATTATTCTATTGAGATATTTCTTTGAATCATTCTTGGCCTGATAAATCTTTTTTTAAAGTGGAATATATGGTTAGAATGTCTGAAGGGGGGTGGTAAAATTTTATTTTCCCTTAATACATGGTCTTTTGTCGATTTCACATAAAACTAGGGCCCCACGGGGTGAATGAAATGAATGTGATGAATTACAACCCTTTTGTAACACCCCATGATTTTTTCAAATATATATTTTTGAATTAATTTAAACTTTTATAGATTTTTCATTTCATGGAACACTGAATAAACCTTGTGTTATATGAAATCACTAAGTTTGGTTTGCGTTACACACAATACCAAGTAAATCTTGTTTTACACAAACCAGTTAGATTATATTTCAGTAAACACAACACTATGTTTTTCTTGTGTTACACATAATGTTGAGTTAAATTTATAACTTGTGTTACATGCAAGACCTAGTTTTACCAAACAATAATGTACTATTAAAATTATTATTAAAAATATATTATAATTGTGAGCTATCTATTGGAATGATGGTGATGAAAAAGATTAACAAAATTATAAAAACATGGTTTACACACACATATATAATATTAATAATTGGTAACCAATTTACTCGAAATGAAAATAAAACCCTTTTGAAAATATAGGAAATCATTTATAAAAAACTATATTTATAAAATTAAACATGTTTTACCAAAATAAATTAATTAAAACACTTTTGATAAATTATTTTAATGATATATATATATCCAGTAAATTAAATAAGGTCCATATTATGTGTTTTCTTGACAAGAGACAAGAATAAATCCAATTTTACTACCTCTTAATAGTGTACCTTTTTTGAATATAATTTTTGAAACTTTTATAAATTTTATGTGAACAAATAAACTTAATTTTTTAAAGTGGAATATCATATTTTAATTTGTGTGGTTTTTTGGTATTTTTCTGATAAGTTTCATATTTTGATAAATAATGATAAACAATGACTTTTAATTGAAAACTGCATGTTCATCTAATTTATTCGTATAGTTAAGTTATATTTAAAAATATATTTAAAGTATATTTATATAAATTATTCATATATTAATAAAATTGAGGTCATTGGAATAAATTTCACATTTAAATTGGATATAAAAATATTTCAAACTTTTGAATATTTTTAGTTTAAAACTCATTTGTCTCCTCCTGTCTTCAAGATTAATTTAAAATTAATTTCTGCTACTTCAATGTCTATAATTTGTAATAATGGATTCCATATTTTTATTAATAATAATTGATAATTTCTATTAAGTTAAGTATGGGTTTTGACCCAAAATATTAGTGAAATTAATTAAAATTAAATAAAGTGTTTAAGGTATGAATGTGTTTACTTGGTGGTTAAAGTTTAAATTATGAAGAAAAATAACCTAGGAACATTTCCAAAATACATTTTATTACTATATATATTATATAGTTACTTGGATAAACAATGGACCATTATTGGAGGCACATTATGTTAGGGAGATCTCTCAATAATGTTTGCCTTTTTATATTTACAAGAACTACACTCCTCCGCTATAAAAGGGTGCTCACCCCCTCACTTATTCACCCCAATAAATATATTTGTATCATATAAATAATTAAAAAATAATCTCCCATATTACATAATATAATACTATAATCCTCACTTTTGGTAGAAAAAAGTACATGTTGGTATTTGGGTGTAAACCAAAAGGAATTACCAAAAGAGTAGGCAAAATCCATCAATAAGAACTTTTATTTTATTTAATTATCCACCCATTAAATTATTCTTATTAAATGATTATATAATAACATAATTATCCTAAATATAATAATATATTGTAATTTTGTTGTTTATACCTATACCTATACACACTTTCATGAAATGGGATACATAATCATTTTTGATGTGTACGACGGACCACCGTCTGCGAACCAATGTCGTCCATTATTCCATTACCACCTCTAAATGTTGGTAATAATTAAAGAAATAAAATTTTTATATGATATATAAGATATTAAGATTTATTTGTGATTATGGAATTATTATATGACACATACCTTCATTATTACCATTTTTTGGGAATACAATATCTACATTTTTTACGTGTGGACTACCAGCTCCTCAAAGAAATGTGATTCGTTCACACTTTTCATAGAATATATTAATGAAGAGTTTAGTAAAATTATATGATATATATGAAATAATAATTATACTATAATTATAATACATATATATACATATATTTCATTTACTTTCTTTCAATAAAATAAGAAAAGAGAAACAACATTCATGTGTATGTACGACCTACCGTCTCCATGAACAATGTATTCCATTTCATATTTATATATATATTTGATTATTATAAATAATTATATAATAAATATATAATATATTAATATCATGGTTTTCATTTTTATAAAAATTAAATCATGATATAAGTAAGGGGATCAAAAATGACATGTCAAAACATATGCAAAAAACAAAGCGGTTAGTACCTGAAACCTAACTTTAACATGATATTTATACTAAACAGGTAATATAAATTCATAATAAAATAATATATGATATTTTATAGAATAATATGTTTCATTGGAATATGTATAATGAACTTATATTTATTATACATGAGGTTTGACCATGTATGACGAAAGCCAGGACTTAAGGTAAGGGTTTTCTCGTCTCACCATTATTTCTGTGAGTTATTTGATATATTCGCCACTTATTCTTGTTATTTGGTGTATATAATTCCCCATGAAATATTATACCATGAAATTAATTTATTTAATTATTTTAAAATTTTAAATTTATTTTATTCTTTCACGTGTCTCATGATTCAAAATCTAATCTAGTAGTAAGAGGATTTCTAGTATCACTTTTATTTATGCGAGACTTGTGCCTTATTCACCACTAGATTATTTTTTTGTTGTTTGTAATTACCATTAATGTATTATATTATTATTATAATTATATTTATTGTTATATAACTATACATTTTATGATATCTCTTTCGTGGGGTTTGCGGTTCAAAATTTACCAAATCAAAAAAGTAAATTTTTTTTCAATTTGCCTTCATTGAGGAAAATGTTATGTTATGACCCTATATTATTTTAAAAGGTGTATATAATTCCATTTTACATGTTTTATAATGAATATAATTATTTTAATTATATTTTAATATTCATGTAATTTTATCATTTCATGGGTATTTTGATTCAATGTTATAGAATTAGTAAGAGATTATTTCTACAATCTCATCATTTTTCAAGGTTGTTTATGATTATGCTTACATTGATGAAATATTATGATCCATATCTCAACAATTATCATTTATTATATTCTAAAATGGGTTTTCATGATATATTCATGTATTTAGTACTATGTTTTACACTCATTGGTAGTTAAGATAATTAATAAAATGTTTTTTTAGAAAATCTAACTTTATTTCTCCTTTTAGTTAGAAATATATGTTCTTCTAGAACAATGTTTTCGAAAAAAAGGATTCAAATAATTTTATACTATTATCCAATGATATTAAAAATTCATTTCTAGTTATGTTTTAATTTAAAAAATGGTTTTAAAAAATTAATATTCTTGTCATTTTCTGATTAAGTCACATCATTAAACTTTTTATAGCGTAAAAGGAATGTTCAAAATATATGGATTCATTTACCATTATGACTGTCATTTCATTTAAAATTACTTTATAATTTTACCAGGATATTTTTTAAGATAAATGTCTTTAATAATATTATAGAAATTTATTCCTTTTAATGTTTTTTTTTCAAATAAAAAGGATTTTAAAAAATTATTTTTAAAAATATATTTAATTGATTTTCAAAGGTTTCTTTATAGGTTTTCAAAAGGTTATTTTCTTAGGAAATGGTTTCAATAAATTCAAATATTCTCTTAGAATTTTTCAATGAAATTTTCAAAGAATAAGGTTTACAAAAATTATTTACGTTGAAATGTTTTTAAAATTATTTTTAACAATTCCTTTATATATATTCAAATATTATTTTAAAAGAAAGGGATTTGAATTATTTCAAAGATTACATTACAAGTTTTCGAATCTATTTTCAAAGAAAAATGTTGTCAAATATTTTTATGTTTAAAAAGTGTTTTCAATGATTCTAAAATAATCCTTTCTATGTTTTCAATGGTTACTTTCAATGAAAAGGATTTCAATGTTTTCAAAGGTTACATAATAAGTTTTTAAATCTATTTTTAAAGTAAAAGGGTTTCAAAATGTTTTATGTTTTGTAAATAATTTTTCAAAAAATAAAGAATATTTTCATTAATAATTAATTTTGATGTATATTTAAAAATTATTTTCCAGCTAAGATGAGAAATTTTTGGGGTTAAATATGACTTATTGGGGTTATTATACATGGATTAAATTTTTATTATTTATTTCAATGGTTATGTATTCGATGAAATGTTTCTTATAAAACCCATTTATCTTCCACAGGTTATATCATGATACATACATACGAAACTATATTCTTTTCATGGGTTATGATATGACTAAATGATTATGAAACATATCTATTTTACATATGTTACAATATGATGACGTGTCTATGATACACATTTAATTTGATGAGTTATGATATGATGATTGTTTATGATCATGTGGAGCACATATGTATGATTTAATTATGTGATATGTGGGACCTATATCTCCCTCCAATGAATTGAATAATGATTTATATCTCATGATATAGAAAGGGATGGAACAAGGAGTTAACTTAATTCAGTATTATTAGGATAGAACAAGGAGTGAACTCAGTAAAGTAATAGTAGGATAGAATGATAAGTGAGCCAGTTTAGTAATACAGAGATGGAATTGGAAGTGAATATGATTCAATAATTCTGGGCAAGAATAAGAAGTGAACACAGTTTAGTTATACAGGGCTGGAATCGGGAGTGAACCCAATTCATTAATGGTCTTTTTAGACTAATATGGTATTAGGATTGAACTGTGACTACAATGATGGTTTGGAGAGTGAACCCATTCCACT
The DNA here is from genome assembly GCA_963277665.1 of Viscum album. Taxonomy (NCBI): domain Eukaryota; kingdom Viridiplantae; phylum Streptophyta; class Magnoliopsida; order Santalales; family Viscaceae; genus Viscum; species Viscum album. The sequence continues at coordinate 1,241,222,728 of OY728165.1, read as the reverse complement.
AATATAACCTTGTATGTAAGCCATGACTACTATTGAAATTATTTTATATCTTTATGTTTTTTACACATTTCAATGTCTTATTTATATGTTATTCTTTCATTTATTATGATCTTGAGTCCATTATGTATCATGTCTTATGAAATATTAATATTTATTCTATGACTCTTGACTATGATCTTTGATATCCAGGGTATGATGTTCTAATGTTATGATCATGTTCTAATACACTTATTCTCATGTCATTATTACATATATCCTATTTTTTACCCATAATGAGCATCTGAGCGCACCCCTTTCTTATGTTTCCTTTCCCCACATTATGAATCAAGGTTTTAAGTTGGAGTAATAAAGGAGAAGATCATTAAGGGGGATGTTGAAAATCTTTCCCCAAGATAAAAGTTTATGTTTCCATGATTCCGATGATACTGAAATATTATATTCCTTGAGAATGAAATTTTTTCAATGTGTTGAATATTCATTAAACATTATGTAATATCCATGTATTCTCAGAATGGGTAGCTATAGTTGGTATCAAAGTAATGTTTTAGTCAACCTTTGGGAACAAGGATGATAAAACATTAGTGAAATACCTTCAGATATTTATAAGGATATATCTTGGGATGTATCGAGTTAAAAGGATAAGTTGTCATAGATTTAAAATAAGGTGTTATAATTAAGACATATTGTATGTAATATTTCTTGATTATGTGGTTCTATACTATGATATGTGTTTATAACACTATTATTTCTAGTCTTATTCAGAAGAAGGGATTATAAGAAACTCAGTTAACATTTAATGTTTCAGATGTGTAATGTATAGGAATTATATAAATTGATCTCCTAAGTGGAAATCTCATAAATAGAATCAGGAAGGGGGTGTCAGTATTGGTAATATTTATGAAGATAAAGAGACCACCAATGACATGTAAAAGGTATGGGATATTCTAACAGTATTTTTTCTGTTAAACTTAAGAATAATGATTATATTGGGGGTGAGGAACCTTAATACATGATTCATATTTCATACTCTAGGAAAGGGGTATTAAGGAATAGGATGATGAAATATGAGTAATGGTTTAAGAAAAATGTTTGACGATTTAAGTTTATATGTTTTGGAATTTAATGATTATGGTATAAAAATCATGAAATATATTAGTATTTTTATAATAAGTTTTTCATCAAGGATTTAAAAGGATATGTTGAGTATAGATGATTAATTAAAAAATTTATTTAATGGAAAGGTTATATTTTTATTAAGGGACGGTATCCTTTAATTTGTTATTGGTCTGGAGAAAATCGTGTTTAGCATGGATAAAGAGATGATTGATATGGATAAAGTAAATTTGATGGTACTGATTACAATGGAACTGATTATATATTTTCTGAAAAAAAAAGTTATATCTTATCATGGATGGAGTTTACAACATTTTTTGGATGTAATGAATATATCCAATAAAAATTGTAAAAAATAAGCATATATATTTTTAATAAGGATTTATGGTTATTCAGGTTATTATAATGTTTCCATAGAATACATGATGATGAGATTCGCATGTCTTGAATCTAGAAACCATGAGTGACATTATGATATATGAGGGATTAATATTATGATTATTTTGATAAATTTTACAAACTTCAATATAATGTTTTATATTTTCATCTTCCATAAGGGTTACAAGGTTAACCATTTATGGAATGATTTTGGTTAAACATTGGATAAGGATTTCCAAACTAATATATTATCTCACCATATGATGATTTATTTATATTTGAAAACCCATACAAACCATTTTTCTTTGATGATAAATAATGATAGTTGGAACTACTTATCATTCTTCTTATAGATCTTATGATCCAATAGTGCTTCTGGCATAACAAAATCACCTTTATTTCGGTGTAAGAGATGAATTGAAAATTGGTCAAGACACAACCAAAGGGTGAGATTGTGTATATGAAATGGAATGAAATCAAGTAAGTAAATATCCTTTTAAAATATCTTCAACAATAAGAAAAGGGTCTTGAAATAAAATTTTGTCCCATAATCATCGTTTTCAATAATATCAATGATTTTCTTCAAACCTCTCCAGGTTATGGATTTTTTATTGTTAACTTTATCTTAACCTTGTACTCTATCACCCTCTATTAGAACATGATAGTTATAATTCTATTCCATGTTTATGTTTTAATTTCCACTTATTTTCTCCTATGTATAATTCTAGTTATGAGTTACTTTGGGTACCCATTATGGTTCCAAATTTCCTTTTCTAATGGTACTTTTAGTATTTATTTTTATGATGTGGTTTCTATGAAATAAAGTTTCAAGTATTAGAGTTTGGATAACATAAAAGAATTATAGGAGAGAAATTAATTTTAAGGGGGGTAGAATGTAACACACTAATAAATTGTGAAATATTTTTTAGTAATTAATTTAAAATTTTACATATTTCTCATTTCACAAAACACTGTATACAATTTATGTTATATTAATGAACTATGTTTCGTTATCCCTACACAAAAAAAGTTAATTGTGTGCTACACACAATACATAGATTAGCTTTAGATACAAATGAAATTATATTTGTCTTGTGTTACACATAATTCTGATATCATTCTGTATCTTACGTTACTCGAAAGACCTAATTTTACCAAACTATAATGCACTATTAATATTATTATTTAAATTTTATTATAATTGTCACATAGATGTTGGAATGGAATGGAATGTATGAATAAGATTAATTAAATTAAGAAAATATGGTTTACACATTTATAAAATAATAATTCTTTAATTACAAATTAACTAGAAATGACAATAAAAACCTTTGGAAAACATAGGAAATCTTCTGTTGGAAAACATTATTTATGCAATGAAACAAGTTTTATCATAATAAATTAATTAAACCAATATTGATAAATGATTTTAATTATATATATATATATATATATTTATATATTAAATAATCATTCAACTATTTAACTTTCAAATTAAGTATTTTCTATACAAGATATAAGAATAAATCAAATTTTATGCAAAAAGATATACATTCTTTCAAAAAGGTAATTTTATCACCATTTTATTTCATACCTATTTTAAATATATTTTGTGAAACTTTTATAATTTTTTTTGAAAAAATAAAATTCTTTTTTTAATTTGGAATATCGTAATTTAAATTGGGTGAAGTTTTTTGTATTTTTCTGAGAATTCTCATTTCTTGATGAATAGTGAAAACACTGAATTTTAATTGAAAACTGCATTTTCTTCTAATTTATTTGTATAGTAAAGATATATTTTAAATTTTTATTGTAGTATATTGAGATAAAATATTCATATAATAATAAAAGTTTGTTAATTGTAATAAATTTCATATTGAAATTGGATATAATAGTATTTCACTCTTTTAAAAAGTTTCACTTTAAAAACCCATTGTCTCATCTTGACAGTGGGATTAATTTTAAATTAATTTCTTCAACTTATATTTTAAAAATTTTGTAAAATGGTTTCCAAATTTTTAACCAGAATAATTTTTAATTTTATTAATTTAAAATAACTTTTTAATAAAAAAATATTTCTGAAGTTAATTAAAATTTGTTACAACAATTAAGGTAAAAATGAGTTTACTTAGTGGTTAAAAATTAACTTTTGGGGATAAATAACCAATAAATATATTATAAATACATTGGATGGAAATATGTAGAACATATAATCAATTTTTTTAAAATTTACAATTATTGGTGGAACAGGATGTATGGAATACCTCTCAATATTGTTTACAATTTTATATTTACATGAATGCCACTCCTCCTCCACTATAAAAGGAAACTCACCCCATCACTTGTGAACACCTATAAAGCCCTTTTTATCATGAAATACCTTACCAAATAAGATCCAATATTCTCTGTTATCATCATATAAGCCTCACCTTGGTCATAAAGTAAACCAATTTTGTCGTTCGGTGAAAACAAAAAGTCATTACCCAAAGAAGAGGTAATATCCTTCAAAAAACATTTTTGTTTTATTTATTTATCATCTACTAAAATAAATGTTATTATATGATTATATAATTAAATAAGTATACTAAATATAATGGTTTTTTTATGTTAAGTTTTTTACCTATACATACCCACACTACATTCAAATGTGATACAGAATCATCATTTGTGTGAATGACAAACTACTTCCTCGAGAACTAATGTCATTCGTTCTTCCATTACCACCTATCAAGGATGGTAATAATAAGAGATTTAATATTTATATATGGTATATATGATGTTTATGATTTATTTACCATTCTATAATTATTATATAACACGTTATTTTATGCTTTCCATTTTATTGGAATAAGACAACATCGTTTTTGGACGTGTGGGCTACGACCTCCTCAAAGAGATGTGATTCGTTCACACTTTAAATGTAATGTTTTAAGGATGAGTTTAGTAAAAATATATAATATATATAACATAATAATTCTATTTTAATGATAATATATATACAAATATATGTCATTTACTTTTTTTATTTCAATACGATAAGAAAATAGAAACAACGTTCACACGTACATACAATCTATTGTCTCTATGAACAATGTATTCCATTTTAAATTTATATATTTTTTATATTATTATAAATAATTTTATAATAAATATATATGATATTTATAACATTTTTAAATTATGCAAATGACTAAATCAATATCTAAGAATGTGGATCCAAAATAAAATGTCAAAACATATATGAAAAAAAAGCGATTATTACCAGAAAAGTAACTTCAACTTGAAATTGTTAGTAAAAAAATAATATAAAGTAATAATTAAATCATATATATTAAAGTATATAATAATATGGTTATGTTATAGATTTATAATAAAAATATATTTATTATACATGTGGTCTGAACGTGTATGAATAATGTCAAGTCTTAAGGTAAGAGTTTTCTCATCTCACTTTTATTTCTGTGAGATAAATGATATTTTCACCACTAAATCTTGTTGTGTTGTGTATATAATGTCCTATGAAATTTTATATCATGAATTTAATTTATTTAAATATATAAAAATATCCAATTTATTTTATTCTTTTACATATCTCATGATTCAAAAGTTAGTCAAGTATTAAGGGGATTTCTGGTCTCACTTTTATTTCTCCAAGACTTATGAATTATTCACCACTAATTTATTTTTTTGGGGTATATAATATAAATTAAGGAAATATATTATTATTATCTTTAAATTTATGGGTAATTACAACTCCATTTTATGTTATCTTTTTAATTGGGTTTACAGTTCATAAGTTACCAAATCAGTAATTTAATTCTTGTCTCAATTTTCCTTCTTAGAGACACATTCCATGTTATACACCAATATTCTTTAAAATGGTGTATATAATTCCCTTTTGAATTTTTTATGAAGAATATAATTCTTGTCATTATATTTTAAGCATAAATTAATGTTACTATTTCATAGGTATTTGATTTAAAGTTATCTAAGAAGTAAGATTTTATTGACACAATTTCATGGTTTATCAATATTTATTTATTATACTTCCATTGACATATTATTATGATCCATATATCAAGATTTCTCATGGTGTTTTTTCTTCTATGGTTATTAATGATATATTCTAGTAGTGGTACCATTTTTTCCAATCTTTGGTACTTAAGATAATTAAGAAATTGTTTTTATGAAAAATTGGCTTTATTTCTCTATTTGATCAGAAATATGTGTTTTTCCAATACCATTTTAGTTCTAATTTTTTTGTAATTTTTTTTATAGAATAACACAATGACCATTAAAATTCATTTTTATCCATGTTTTCCCATTAAAAATGGGTTTTAAAAAGGATTATTATTTTACTTTTCCAATCGAGGCACTTCTCTAAACTTTTTATGGTGAGAAAGGAATACTCGAAATGTATGGATTTATCCACTATCATGATCATTTTTTCTTCAAAACATACTTTTAAATTTTACAAGATTATTTTTTAAGAAATATTTTTCCTAGTATTGAGGAGATTCATCATTTTTAAAGTATAGTTTTAATAAATTTTATTTCAATAATGTTTTATGTTCAAAAAGTGTTTTAAATTATTATAAATGTTTCATTTATATGTTTTCAAAAGGATATATTCAATTAAAATTATTTTAATGATTTAAATAATAATTTTATATGTTTTCAAATATATTTTCAAAGAATATGTTTTTCAAAAAAAATTAATGTTTAAGAGTTGTTTTAAAATATTTTCAATGATTACATTATCAGTTTTCAAAGTCTATATTAAAAGAAAAGGATTTTAATGATTTCAAAGAATCTGTTACAACTTTTCAAATCAATTTTAAAAGAAAAATATTTTAAAAAATATTTTATGATTAAGATGTGTTTTTAATGACTTTCAATGCTTCATTTATTTGTTTTACATGGTTATTTTCAATGAAATGGATCTCAATAATTTCAAATATTCTATTATATGTTTTCAATGATATTTTCAAATAAAAATGTTTTAAAAATGTTTTATGTTTTAAAATTAAATTTTCAATAATAAAGTAAATTTTCCTCATGAAATATTTTTAAAGTATCTTTCAAAATTATTTCACATATAATATTAAATCAATTGATGTTATATTTGTCTTACTAGGGTTATGATCCAAGGATACCATTCTTATTATTTATTTGAATGGTTATGAATTATATGACTTGTTTTTTATGAAACATGTTTATCTTCAACGGGTTATACCATGATATATACTTACAAAACCCTATTCTTTTCATGTGTTATTCTATGATGAAATGATTATGAAACATATCTCTTTTCCATAGGTAATGATATAATGACCTATTTATGATACCTATTTCATTTCATGGGTTATGATGTTATGATTTTTTGTTATCTTGTGGAACATGAATGTAGGATTTCATTATGTGATTTGTAGGAGATATAAATTCCTATAATGAATTGGGTAAAGATATATATATCATGAGATACATAGGTCTAAAACAAGAAGTGAACTCTGTTCAATATGTCTGGGATGAAACAAGGACTGAACTCGGTTCAATAATACAAGGATGGAAAAAGAAGTGAACCAGGTTCATTAATATAAGACAGGAACACGAAGTGAACCTAGTTCAGTAATACAGGTTTGGAAAGGGAAGTGAACCCATTTTAGTAACACAATACTGGAATAGGGAGTGAACCTAGTTTTGTAAAGGAATTTTCCCACTAAGATGGTATTGGGAGTGAACCTTTACTACTAAGATGGTTTAGAGAGTGAACCCATTCTATTAAAATGTCCTTGGAAGTAATAATTGAATAATATTTAAATCATTTTATATATTTATCTGTCTACCAAAATTTAATGTCCTATTACTATGTTATTACTTCATGGATAATGCTCTTGATAACCTTATGATTTATTTCTTATGAAATTTTAATCTTTATACCATGTCCCTTGATTATGATCTTTGATATGAAGGGTATGATTTTATAATATTATGATCCTATTCTTATATCCTTATGCTCATGATATTCTTACATATCTTTATTTTTTACCCTTATTGAAAATCTAATCTCACCCCTTTCTTATGTTTCCTTTCCCTATGTTATGATGAAAGGTTTTAAGTAGGAGTACTAAAATGCAATATATTTAAGGGAGATGTTGAATATCATTCACCAATATAGAATATTATATTTCCAAGTTTTAAATTACACTAAACTATTATGATCCTTAGTTATGTACTTTTGTAATGTGCTGAATATTGATACAAATTGATGTCATATCCATGTATGTTAAGCTTGGATCTCTATACATTTCACATTATTTTTTAACTTACTAGTTTAGTGGCCCTTACAATATTCTATTTTAGGATGAGAAGTTTATAGATAGGGAGAATAAAATGAATTGAGTTTTTTCATAGGCAGGACTTAACATTTATTCATGTTATAGAGTCCTAATTACCTAAAAGTGATAAAATAGTAAATTTACCCAAGAAAGTGATCCCGAACTTTTTTGGTTCTTTTATTAGTTTCAAGACTTGGTGTTTACCCTTGGGTTTAATACTGGAGAGGTTATAATATTTTTTATGGGATATTTAATATTTATTTAGTAAATTAATAATTTTTCCATTCATGTGAGTAATGATAACTCTTAAATAGATCATCGAATATAAATTATAACACTGCAATTGTGTAACAACACAAGTATTTATATAATAATATGTTTTCATATCTATTAAAATTAATTAATAAGATATTAATTTTTAGTTAAATATAACACTTTTTTAAATAGAATACTCGACACACAACAATGGGTTTCTAATAAATCTTACGCTGCACAGGACTTTGAGTTATACTGAAAAATAAAATAATAATATTATTATTTTAAATCGAATTAACGCATAGCCATTGTATTAGCGGTAATGAAAAAAATTAACCAAAATATTATTATACATTTTTTTAATTGTCTTTTAATTTATCAAATAAATTTTAGTGGTTTAAAATAAGAATGAATCTTATTTTTGGCATGAAATACTCTAATATTAGTTAAGAGGTCATTTAACTGCCTTTTGATGGAGAACCCTTTTTAAATCTAGTTTTGGTAACTTTTATATATTATATTTTAAAAAATTAACTTATTATTTGGAATTGGGACATACAAAATTTACATTGGGAAAATTTTCGGTATTTTTCTCATAAAGTTCATTTTTAATGAATAGTGAAAAATAATGCATTTTATGTCCAAACTGTCTTTTCATCTAATTTATTTATATATTTAGATTATATTTTAATTGGTTTTAAAGTGTAACTGTATTATGTTTTTACCATTTAATCCAATTTGGGTCATTTTAAGTAACTTCAATTTTTAATTATACATAAACACATATCAATCTTTTGATAGTTATTATTTCTTAAAAACATTGTTTTTGGTTTTGATAGTGGGAATTAATTTTTAATTAATTTCTAAAACTTCTGTGTTTTGAATTTGGAGAAATGGATTCCATATTTTGAATTAGGAGGTTCAAAATGTATAAATAGGTAACTTTCATTTTTAAACCTTATGAATAGTAACTTTAGTAAATATTTTATTTAGCATGATTAAAAGGTAAATATGGTAAATAACGGTAAAGAATAATATTATAATAATATTAAATTACCCTAACACATGTCATAAACCTATTTTATGAAAAAAAAAATTGACCATGGGAATCCTTGGGCCGATTTTGGGACCCCATGGATCCACATGTAAGTGAAAATGAAATTATATAAAAATAAATTTAAAGTTAAGGACAAATGTAACATAACCCTATAATTTTTAGTAAAACAATATTTATATGGGGTTATATAAGTGATATATTCAACTATAAATATTATTTAGAGATATAAAAATATTTAATACATCATGTTATTTTATTTATAATTTTTACAGATCAAATAAATAAATTTATTTATGGAACAATGATGATGTAGTGATTACCTTTTTAGTAAATGTTTTAGATTAATGATAATATAAATATTGAAATAAATATAATTTGAGACTTTTTATGACATAAAAAAAATTTAGGGATAATAATTACTTTTTATCATTTAATTATTGAATGTTTTCAAACAAATCAAGTTGTTATACATTTCGTAAAAGTCTTGATATGAATAGTTTATAAATTGACATAAATGAGTTTTTAAAACTATTAATATTTTATTAAATTATGAACTAATCATAAAAATATAAAATTAGGAAAAATAACAAATATGATGCTAAAAATTCCATTAATGATCCATTTTGTGTCTCTTGTAATTTTATTATAAATATATTAACCGTATAGTATGAATATACAAGAGGGCATGGTAAAAGTTAAATTAGTTAACTAAGGGTTACAACTAAATGATAAGGTTAATTATTTACCCTAAACTTGTTTAAGACCCATTGGATGAGAATATTTAAAACAATACTCACCATATTTTTTAATTAAATGATTTAGTGACCTTTTGAAATCTAAATTCAGCTTATAATAAAATAATGCTTTCGAAAATTTCTAAAGTGCCCCTCCCCCCTCTTATAAAAGTGCATCACCTGTAACCCATTACTCACAACTCTCAATCCTTTTGGATTGTACAAAATTTTCTCCAATAATCTCCCAACATACCTCTATTCCTACTATAAGACTTCCCCTAATATGAAGGAAATCTAATAAATCCTTTTGGTTTAAACCAAAGGGAGTTACCCGATTTAAGGGTAACATCTTCTCTTAAGATATTTTCTTTTATTTTCTTTCTCCACTCCCTATGATATTATTATTATTTATTTACATAAATAATGTATCCTAAATATAATAGGTTTATTTTATGAGAAGTATTTGAACTACACTTCAACAAACCTCTATCTAATGGATATGAACACACTGTTTTTGTGTACGACGAACTACTGCCACACGAAACGATGATTGTTCGATTTTTCCCTACCACCTCTATGGTGGAAATTATGATAGAACTATAATTATATATGATATTTATTTTATATCTATGCTACATTAATTCTAAAATAATAACATACCTTTATGCTTTTCATGTTGTATAAATATAATTATTTCATTTGAGGATGTGTGGACTACCGCCCCCTCAAAGTGATGTGACTCCTTCATGTTATACGTGGAATGTATAAATGATGGAATTAATTAACTTATGTAACACATTTAAAATATATATTATAATTTAATTATAATATACTTATGTATCATTTATTTTTCATTCCTTTGAATATGAAAAACAAATGAAAGTAGCGTTCATGCGTACGTACAACTTACCGTCTCCATGAACGGTGCATTTCATTTTTTATATCCAAATTTTATGGAATATTATAAATACATAAATTATGAATATATATGATATATATTATATCTATATCATTGATATAATTCTGGAGATAATATAAGTGTTACCAAATGTACAATTTGTAATTAGAACAAGTTCATTTTTTACTCAAGTTCTGAACATCAACAAAATGTTCGATATAAACTCAAATAATTAAATAATTGTTATAGAAAGGTAATAAGTGATACAAAAATAATAATAAACTTAATAAATGTTATGAATCAATTAGAAATTAACTAATGTTTTTTATTTAGGAAGACCAAGGAATATTCAAGACAAATCAAACTCGAGGTAAGGGAGTTTCTTAACCCAATTTCCATTCTATGGGTTGATATTTTACTTTATGTCATGATATGATTAGGTGGAAAATAAATTTTGATATATTATCATGTATTTATACTTAATTTATGTGTGATTATAGTGAATACAGATAATAGATCTAATTTATTTACAAAATGATTTTTGTAAGGGAACCTTTCACCCTCTTCTTTTAGTCAAAGACTTCTTTATGTTAGGTCTTATAATTTTCATTTTCTTATGTTTGGATATGTTATTATATATATTTATTACTATAAATTTTAGGTCCAAGTGATGAGAGACCCTTTTATCTCCCATCAAATCATTTTTTGAATTTTAATGTGATGCTGTTAGGCTGCCAAGTTTTCATTAGGGGATACATCTCAATCTCATATTATTGAGGCATATCTTGATATTGTGCACATTTATTTTCATATAAGGTGTATATACTTCCCTTTGACATATTATATCATTAATATACTTATTCTCGTGATATTATATGTTTTTTAATTTTATTCTTTAATTATTTTTATTCAAGTATTTTCTCAAGTGGTAACATACTCTTTAACTAAGACATTGTTTTAATTGTTTTAAAGATGTAATTTTCTAAATATTTTTCAATAATGTCCATGTTTTCAAAATGTTTTCAAGGATTTATTTACATGGACATTATGGTTTTTAAATGTTAATTCCTATAGAATTTTCGAAGTGGTATGGGGAACTTTGATTCAAAAATATATTTAATAAATATTTTAAATGGTTCTAAAAGGAATCATTTTTTCTATGTAGCATTTTACTAAATGAAAAAGGGAATGTTTATTTTAATGTATGAGGTGAGAAAAACCATTCCACCACCATGATCATTATTTTATATTTGGATTACTCTACAATAAATAGTGTTTTTAAAAGGAAAAGTAAATACCATATACTATTTCTATGTATTTTGGTATTGAAAATGGTTTTGAGAATGGATTGATTTTGTAAATATATTGAAATGATATATTGTGATTGCAATGTGGAAATTTATTCTTCCATTTATATTTTTGTTATGTGTTATGATTATATTATGGTTCTTGGGAATTTTTTATGTACACAGGTAGTTCCGTGATAAACCTAGGGTGGGTGATCTCAAGATAGATGTCTAACGCATTGGGTAACATGATAGAGATAAAAGTTAATGTTTATCCTAAGAGATTTTGGGAATATATTGTGATGGGTATTCCAAATGTGACTCCATATGTAGATTTTAAATCTACAATGTATGTATGTTATAAATTCCACAAATAAACTTTATGATTAATGATTTTATGTGTTATTCATAAATCATATAATTTCATGAGGTATGTTAAAGATATTATATCTTGTATATATTTATGGACTAATATTTTCATTAATTATGTATCTGTCATTGATATTTTTATGCTCATTCCATGTTTTGAAATGTTTTCCATTGGATATAAAGGGAAATAGGGTTAAGAATGTGATCATGAGAAAGTAATGCTATTTAAAACATTGAACTAATCATGTTTTATTTTTTATAGTTTTTATTTTATGAAAAATAGATACTAAGTATAAGTGTATACATGTAATATTCATGTTTTTACGTACATGTTATGACAAATTTTTATAAATCTCTAAACCTTAAAGGATCCTCCATGTGAATTTTTTAGTTAACTCTAGATTTAGTATTGTTTTAAGGATGAGTCCTTATAGTTAGTATCAGAGGTCGGATTAGATAACTTTAGATGTTAGGGTATTATTTAAGAATAAGTGACATAACCATAATGGTTATAACATTATAAAGATTCATAGTTATTTTATATAAATTATATGATTTTAAGATTACATGAATAAGTATATCTTAGTTTTTACCCTCCTCATAAGATATTATATGATTATTTTACTAATATAATCACACTGAACATTTTGTTTTTAGTAAATTGATGGATCTAGCAGGAACCAAAGTATAAATGTATGTGAAGCAAATAGTGATGGTTTTATGAATGAGTAACTGAATGAAATGGGAGCTGCAATGAGAACACTTATGGTTATTCTCAACCAACTATCTGAAGTCATGATTGACCACCTGAACATTGGTTATTTTTATAAGGAATTGTATATGTGAGAAACAAATCCCTACATAAGTTAAGGTAATAATCATAAAGGAATGTATATTAAAAAAAATATGTGTCAAGGATTTGTAATTAAACACCTAGTAAAATGATTCAAAGGTATGAGATGATATTTTATATGTGGTAATGAAGGTCATAAAGCAAGAACCTATAATGGAAGATGGAAACATCTAGTTAAATCCTGGAAAGGGAAAGAAGTTCCTTCTGAAGGATCAATTGAATATTTTAAATTTGGTTAGCATGGTCATTATAAGAATAGATGTCCTATAAAGAAGGTTCAAGAAATGGGATCAGTAGAATCGTACAAATATATGCTTACCAATTCCTAATGTCATTCCAATTGAAGATGAGAAAACTGAAAATGTCATATGAAAGGTACAGATTATATCTTAGCTCATGTTTTTACATTACTGAATTATTAGGAAATTATGAAAAATTCTATTTATTGGAAAGAAGTATAAAATAATAAGATGAAAAATATGGATAAAGGATCATGAAGAATGTTCGATGATTAAGATGTCTAGGAATTGAAGATTTATGTTGGATCCATGGATGATGATATATTAAAATGTATTAATGATAGGATTACTTTGGAATAATTATTCTAGTATGTGTAACCCTAATGTTTGATATGTGATAATGTTATTCAAGGAAGAATTATATTTTCTTGTGTGGGCATAATAGATAACCTTAGGGGTTAATGTGATCTTTTTTTGAGGAAATGTTGGGTTATTAGTTTTTGGGATACAAAATATGAGGAACGAAATAAAATTTGAGGATAAAACATGTTATGAATATTTATATGGATTTTATCTCATTTTTTTAATGTTATTAGAATTATATGGTTTTTGAAAAAGGACAACATAAATACCATGTAACAACCCATCGCGTTAGAAAAATCCATTGGAATCGAACCAACAACCGAAGGGTGATAAGGGAGCATCGCCTACGACTGGCCTACGCAATGTCCCTGGTTAATATGACTTATTCATTTTAGATAAATTAATTTTATTGATCAATAATGATTTTATTTGAGATATTATGTTTTATCAAATGAATATCATTATTATAGGAAAATTATTTGGTGATTAAGTGATAAAGGTTATTTTGGAATATGTATACTCTTTTGGGAACACTCTATGCCTAAGGAAAATAGAATACTATGGGATTTCATTTATAGAGTAATGTTTGAAATTTTATTTTGGAATAATCTATGTTTTTATTATGGACATATAGAAATTTGGGTTATTTATGGAAATGATTAACCTATCATAGAGAATATGTGATTAGGTTAATTACACTTCAACATGAGACTTTAAGATTAGTTTATGTTATTTGGAGAAAAATGTAAAGATTTTGGTGGATGACTATGTGATCAAATCCTTATTAATTTTCGATTTCAATCTCAGTTTGGATTATATTGAATAATTTAAAGGACAATTTTGTATTGAATGGTCTTTGTTGAACATTAGGTATTATTTGTTGAATTTTGGAGATAATGAATAGTATTTAATTTTATAATAGATTATCCTTTTGGGGATTATCTGATCTCATACTAACCATTTTTGGTTTTGGTTAATGTATAAAGACAAGGGAAATATATAGTTTATCTTTTTTTGGATTTTGTGATTATATAGAAGTTGATTCTAGCGCTTTAAATGTCACTAAGTCATCTTGAATACTCATCATTTGCAGAAAAGATGAGTTTGTGGTATAAATTTTATTAGGCGATGAAACACTGATTTTTAGGTAAGTATATTTCCTTATAATTTTAGTGTAGATAGTAATAAAATTATTTAACTCTATGAAAAGGATCTTGAAGAAAAAATGTTATACACTCCCTTTTATCATCAGAATATTACCCAACCACAAATTTAAGATATTTTGGTGGTTAACTATCCATGATCAAGTTCTCTATCACTCTCTATTAATCTATGAGAGTAAGTTTCTCTTCCATATCCATGTTTTCCAACATGGAATCTTAGTATGGGTTACCTTGGGTGAGCTATATACTTTAATTTATTTCTTTTAAAGTGACAGTTTTTTGACTATTTTTCTGATGTGGGACATTCAATAAAGTTTCCAAGCCCAATTTTGAAATTGTGAGGATGTAATTTCCCAAAGGGGGGAAGGATGTCACGACCCAGGATTTTATAGAATAATACTTTTTCATATCTAATTATTTTTATGAATAAGATATAAATTATATGTTAAATAGGAAACTTTGTTCTATAGCATACTCAAAATGAATCAATGGGATTCCATGAAATCTTACGTTGCACACAACTTTGAGTTATACTGAAAAATAATATAATATTATTATTATTTTAAATGGTAGTTAACACATAGCCATTGTATTGGTGAGAATTAATAGAATTAACTAAAATAGGATTATATATGTTTTTTAATAGTCTTTAATTTATCCAATAAATTATAGTGTCTTAAAATAATAATGAATCCTATTTTAAGCCTGCATACTCTAATATTCTTTAAAAGGCCATTTCGCTACCTTTTGATAGAGAAGACTTTTTAAATCTAGTTTTTGTCACTTTTATATATTATATTTGACTAAATAAACTTATTCCTTAGAATCATGACATAAAAATTTACTTGGGGTATATTATTGATATTTTTCGGATAAAGTTTATTATTTAATGAATAGTGAAAAATACTGTATTTTAATTCAAAACTATCTTTTCATATGATTTATTTATATATATAGATTAACTTTTTAATTCGTTTTAAAGTGTAATTATATTAGGTTTTTTCCATTTAAATAATTTTTTCTCATTGGAAGTAATTTCACATTTTAATTAGACATAAACACATGTCAGTCTTTTGATAGTGATTATTTATTAGAAACACGCTTTTAGTTTTGATAACGGGAATTGATTTTAAATTAATTTATTGAACTTTTGTGTTTTGAATTTGAAAAAATGGATTCTACATTTGGAATCAGGAGGTCCAAATTGGTTAAATAGTTATCATTTATTTTTAGATATTATGATTAGTAACATCAGTACATATTTTATTTACCATAGTTAAAGGGTAAATCGTGTAAATAAGGGTAAAAAAATATTATAATAATAATAAATTATCCTAACACGTGTCCTAACAAGATTGGATGATACATGTCCGACCATGGGAGTCCTTGGTTCGATTTTGGGACCCCATAGAGCCACTTGTATATGAAAAAGACATTTTATTAAAGTTAATTTTCAGTTAAGAAAAAATGTAACATAAACCTATATCTTTTAGTAAAACAGTTTATATATGGGGTTATGTAAGAGATATATTCAACTAAAAATATTATTTAAAAGGATAAAAAGATTTCCCACATCATGGTATTTTATTTATAATTTTTAGGCATCAAATAATTGAATTTATATATGACATAATAATGATGTATTGATTATCTTTTTAATACATGTTTTAAATAAATGATATTATAAATATTAAAATAAATTTATTTTGAAATATTTTATGCCATACACAAATTTTAGGGATAATAATGACCTTTTATATTTTTATTAATTATTTTTTTTTCGAAATAATAATGTTGTTATATATTTTTTAAAAGTCTTGATATGAATAGTTTATAAATTGACATAAATGAGTTTTTAAAACAATTAATATTTTATTAAATGTTAAAATAATCCTAAAAATATAATATTCCTCCAACTAACATATATGATGTTGATAATTTCTTTAATGATCTATTTTGTGTCTCTTGAAATTTTATTGTATATATATTAACCATATTGTATAAATATACAAGAGGACATAGTAAACGTTAAATTAGTTTACTAAGGGTTAATGCTAAAGGATAAGGTTAATTTTGTGCCCTAAACATTTCCAAAACCTATTTTATTAGAGTATTTAGAACCATAATAATCTTCTATTATAATAAAATTAGTTTGGGACCTTTTTAAATTGAAATTCAGTTTATAATAAAATAATGCTTTCAAACTTTCCTAAAGTGCCCCACCTCCTTCTTATAAAAGGGCATCATCTATAACCCATTACTCAAAACTCTCAAGAATCTTGTATAGTAAAAAATATACTCCAATAATCTCCCAACACACCTCCCTTCCTCATAGAATCCTTCCCCTTGGCATAAGGAAATATAAGAAATCCTTTTGGTTCAAACCAAAGAGAGTTACTCAATTTAAAGGTAACACCTTCTCTTAAGTTATATTTTTTTATTTTCCTTCTACACTACATATGATATTTTTATAATTTTATTACATAAAAAAACAGTATCATAAATAAACTAGGTTTTTTATTAGATTTATTTGAACTACACTTTCACATACCACCATCCAATGAATACGAACATACTATTTTTGTGTATGGAGAACTACTGCCTCAAGAAACTATGATTGTTTGATTTTTACCTTTCACCTCTCATGGTGGAAATTATGATGGGAATTTAATTATATATTCTATATATTCTATTTATTTAATCTTTATCCAACTGTAATTCTCATATAAAACATACCTTTATGCTTTTCACGTTGTATAAATACGATAATTTCATTTGAGGAAGTACGGACTACCGCCCCTCAAATAGATATGACTCGTTCATAATATATGTGTAAAGTATAATGGATATAATTAATAAACTTATGTAACATATATAACATAGATATTATAATGGAATTATAATATTCCTATCTATCATTTAGTTTTCATTCCTTTGAATATGAAAAAAATGAAAATAGTTTTCATGCGTACGTACAGCCTACCGTCTCCATGAATAGTGCATTTCATTTCATAAAAACATATTTTATAGAATATGATAAATACATAAATAATGAATATATATGATATATAAATCATTAATATCATTCTGGAGATAATATAATTTTCACCACATGGACTATTTGTAATGATAACTTGTTCATTTTTTACTCAAGTTCCGAACATTGACAAAGTATCTGATGTGAACCCAAATAAATAACAAAATATTATAGCAAGGTAATAAGTGAAATAAAAGAAATAATAAACCTGAAAAATTTTCTGAAGAAATTATAAATTAAAATAAGTTTATTATTTGGGAAGAACAATGAACATACAAGACAAATCGGTCTTGAGGTAAGAGAACTGCTTAACCCAATTACATTACATAGGTTGATCTTATTTTTCTAGTCAAGATATGATTATGTGAGAAATTAATTTTGATATCTTATCCTGTATTTATACATTATTTTTGTGTACTTATTGTGAATACACGTAATGGATCTATTTTATTTAGAAAATGATCTTTGTAAGGGAACCTTTCACCCTCCTCTTTTAGTCAAAGACTTCTCTATGTTATGTCTTTTAATTTGAATTTTATTATGTTTTGATACATTATTCTATATCCTTATTACTATATATTTTATGTAGAAGTGATGAGAGACCCATTCCTCTCCTATCAAATAATTTTTTTTAATTTTAATGTGATGTCGTTAGGCTGCCAAATTTTTGTAAGTGGATACGTCTCAATCTCCTATCATTGAGGAATTTCTTGATATTTTTAACCTTCATTATCATATAAGGGGTATATACTTCCATTTTAAATATTATATCATGAATCTCATTATTATCAATATATTATAAGTTTTTTAATGTTATTCTTTAATTTTTTTATTCACGTATTTTCATAAGTCACAACAGACTCTTTAACTAAAACATTGTTTTAATTGAATTAAAGATAAAATTTTCTAAATATTTATCATTAATGTCCGTGTTTTAAAATTGTTTTTAAGGATTTATATATATGGTAATTAATGATTTTAAATGTTAATTCCTATAAAATTTTGAAATTGGTATGGGATACTTTGATTAAAAAATATATTTATTAAATGTTTTAAATGGTTTTCAAAAGGAATCGTTATTCTACATAGTGTTTTACTAAACGAAAAAGGGAATGTTTCTTTTTAACACATGTAGTGACAAAAACCTTTCTTCCACCATGAGCATTATTTGATATTAGTATTCTTCTACAATCTATAGTGTTTTTAAAAGGAAAAGAAAATACCATATACTATTTTTATATATTTTGGTATTGAAAATGGTTTTGAGAATGGATTGGTTTTTTCAATATATTGAAATGATATATTGTGATTTCAATGTGGAAATTTTATCTTTCCTTTATCATTGTGTTTTTTGTTATGATTATGTTACGGTTCTTGGGAATTGTTTACATATACGGGTGGTTCCATGATAATCATAGGGCAGGGGAGCGCGAGATAGATCCCCAATTCATTGGGTAATGTGGCACAGGTAGAAATTAATGGTTCAGCTAAGAGATTTAGGGAATATACAATGATGGGAATTCCAAATGTACCCCCCTATGTAGATGTGAAAGCTATAATGTAAGTATGTTATGGATTCCACATGATTAATTTATGAATTATTATTTCTACATGTTATTCATAAATCTTATGATTTCATGAGGTATGTTAGAGAGATTATGTTTTATATCTTTTGATGGGATAATATTTTATTTCTTTATGTATCCCTTACTATGATTTTTATGTTCATACCAAGTTTTGAAATGTTTTTCACAGGACTTAAAGTGGAATAGGGTCAAGAATGGGATACTAGAAAATTCATGCTATTTAAAACATGATACGAAACAAGATTCATTTTTTAATATTTTTATTTTATGAAAAAATGGATACTGAGTAGAAGTGTCTACATGTAATATTAAAATTTTTATGTATAGGTTATGACTTAATTCCCTAAAGATCTAAACATAAAAAGAACCTCCATGTGAATTATTGATTTAACTCAAGATCAAGTAATGTTTTAAGGATGGGTATCTATAAATTGTGGCTAAAATGGGGTGTTATACCTAGAAGAGGATTAATTATTTTGTTCAGATTTTGGTCCATAGGCCATGATGTTTTAAGTATTTTAAATAGACAACTAATTGACCACCTTTGAAAATATAAAATATCTCTTATGATATACCTATAGGGTTAGACCCATGTTACTTCACTAAGGACCCTAGATTGATAAAAGTGGAGATGAAGGAGTTTATTTTCAATAGGTAGTAGAATCAAACATTAGATAACATGTTTAAGATAGATTTCTATGGAAATAAAGAACAAATCACCTTGTATCATTGAAATAAAAACATTGTTTGAATTTATGTCATGAGTTAGGAATTTTTTCCAAATGCATTATGATATTTCTATGAGTGATCTAATTCTTCTACTCTATTGACAAAATCACTCAATTTCACATGTATAAAACCTGATAAAAATATTGGAATGTTTATAATTTAATATATTATAAAATATTTAATGATGATTTAATTGACTATTATTTATGTCATGCAAGTTAAACCACAATCCATGAAATATTGAGAATTTAATAAGATTATTGTTTTGTAAAAAATAATTTTGATAGAAGAGTGATAATTTTTTTGAATTATTCTTCCCATGTTTTTAATGGCATGAATAATATTTATTTTATTACTATTATTATTTTATAGAATAACATTTAACATGTGTTACCCACATAATAATGACTATCTATTCATTCATAGGGTAACCATATTCTCATCTTCTCACTCATCCCTATTTTTCTCATTAAATTATTTCCATTTGACCTTTCGATGGATAATAATTTGATGATTTGTGACTAATGTGGTGATACAACTGATGAACCTTGGAGTGGGAGCTAGTCTAGCATGGTAGTAGAGAGGAGGGGTGGTTCATGTAAGGTTACTCTGATAATGGATTAAGGTGTAGATTGAGTATAGAAATGGTGGTTAAAAATTGTCAGTTCACCCTAGAGATGGTGAAGATAATTAAAAAAATCATATAGAACTCTAATAAGTTGTGATATTTAGTTATATTGCATTAGACTTGGTTAATTTTGGCATCATGTGTAAAAGACACATCCACAACATGCCAGGCACTAAAATGGTGATTGTAGTGGAACATCTATCATAATGTTTTGATATAGAAACTTTCATTACTTCATGACATTTAGTATTTTTTACACACTCTATATATGTCACTAAATGTGGCGACAAGCGTTTATTGATGAAAATAAATATAACAATGGGTGTTTCTTTAGGTCACATATCATGTATAGTAGACTGCTTCACTTTTCATGTACCCATGTAGAGTTTCACTAGCTTTCTTGTCCCCACATGTTGTGTGACCTAAAGTACATTCCATTCACTCTAGAGACATGACACATAATCCCACGATGATAGATATTTGGATAGTTTATTGGTCCCACACATCGTGTAACCCACTAAGATATGTTGTGAACATTTTCTTCACATGTCTTGATAGTATAGGTACATGCCATATATCACATAATTCCTATAAGAAAAGTACATAAAAGTATATATTTTGTATTGGATAGTCCATAGTGTTTTTTATAACCTCTCACTTTGGTGTTGAAATCCAACATGTCAGTAGTCAATTACATGTGTTGTTTCTTCATAGAATGAAATGATTCATTCCTATACACCATAAGGGTATTTTTCTAAGGTGTTTTTAGTAGTTTAAATTTCCTATCTTTATATTGATAATTTGATGGTGTGGGGATGTCATTTAGAGTAGATATAGGGCCAATAACCACCTTGGAGAAAATGTAACACCCCTGGAAAAGTGACAATTAAAAGGATAAATGTTACTACCCATGTCAACAAGATCCACCTTTCTTTTCGGGAGCCTACCTGATTAGAACTCCAAAGTTAAGCATTCTTGGCCTAGAGTAGTAATCAGGATGGGTGACCTTCTCGGAAGTTCCCAGGGTGTGTGTGAGGGAGGACAAAACACACTGAAATAACATGTTTTGGCCTGTGGGGATAGTCATTAGTTTGATAAGAGACCCTAGTGAGTAATAGCCTATGGTGTGATGTGAAGGAAAACAAGGTATTACCAGAGCCCATGGGGTCAGATGAAAAGGTTCATGGCCTGGGGAGGTGGGTCATGAAAAATGTGTATTAGTGGAGTCAGTTCTACTACATAACTCAAGACTCTAATCATTCTTTTATGTGACGCAATAGGGTTAAGGGTACTGAGTGTGGTTTTCAGTGCAGGGAGTCCAGGGTTGGTGCGGAGGCCGACATATCCGTACACCAGGACCCTGACTACCAATTTCCGACATAGTGCACGAAAACACTGGTTGCATGCATGTCTTTAAAAGTTTTCTTAAGTCTGCTCAACTAGGTCAGCTCACCAAGTATAATCTTTGACCATGTCACATTTTTTTCTTTTAGTATACCTCCCCACAGAGAACCCGTTAGATCCCCTATACTTTTTCACGCTGATATACCATCGAGCGATGAGGCCTTGGTGCAGGGAACTTTACTAGTGGATGCACCAGCGGTACCCCATCCAGTAGGGCCACCGATGACACAAGACCCAGCAGCAGACGATGCACGCCGCTTGAGGGAATTGCATGAGTTCTAGCGCCAGAGGCCACCCATGTTCAAGGGAGATACGGACCCACATGTAGCTGAGGATTGGCTGTAGGCTGTGGCGAGAGTCTTCAGGCTAGTAGGGACACTAGAAAACTTCATGGTGATCCTTGCTGCCAGCCTCCTTTAGGTTGCAACAGGCTGATGGTGGAGCCTGATTCTCCAGGCGCATGATGAGGTGACACTTCTATGGATAGACTTTGAGGGCCTATTTCGGGAAAATTTTATTCCATCCACTGTTTATACGGTGTAGATACATGAGCTACTGCATCTACAGCAGGGTAACATGATAGTAGGACAATACTTAGTGAGGTTCAACAACCTCTTTCAATACTCCATGAATATGGTACATGACCCATTCTTCAAGACCTGGACCTTTGAGCAGGGGCTCAGGCGAGATATTAGAGCCTTGATGATCTCCATCAGCATTCCGACGTAGGCAGGAGTGTTTAGGAGAGACCTAGTAGTGGAGAGTTTCCTTGCTGAGCAGTCTCCAGTAGTGATACTAATAACTAGTCGACTTGCAGCAGATTCTTCTACAGCTAGAAGTAAACATATGACGCAGAGGTCCAAGAGGACCAAACCTATAGGTGGTTGACTGCACAACTCAGGATCAGTTCTCTGGTGTAGTGACTATGCCAGGAGCAGACAGTGTTACTCATGCGGGGGGCAGGGTCACATGGCACGTGACTGTCCTACCCGCCATACAGACGATCAATAATTAGTTGAGGGACCTCCCAGGAAGAGGAAGAGATTTTATTGAGGAGGTATGTCTGGCGTAGGAAGACATGGTAGAGGAGATGGTCGAGCAGCTGGCAGTGGACGACGTTTCGAGGTGTTTCCACCACCTCCACCAGGAGTTCCACCCCAACTACAGGGAGTGGGTGGACAATGGAGAGCTCAACTTCAGGCAGCTATGGCATATGACAATGGCACTCTAGAGATTATTTGAGGTACGATCTACGTCTACTCCACCTTAGCCGCAGTTCTTATAGACACAGGTTCCAGTCACTCTTTCATAGCCACTGCCCTCGTTCGAAGCTCGGATATTCCGACGAAGCTGTTGGCTTGATCCTTTTGTCTAGAGAATCCTACTTGAGCAGACATAGTGATTATGCATTGGTTTTGGTAGTGAGATATTAATCTAGGAGGTGAGATCTTAGGCTGGGATCTCCTTTTAGCGGCATCGAGGCCTTATGACGTAATCTTGGGTATGGACTGGTTATCTACAGTCCTTGCTCATATTTACTATATTAGGTGCAAAGTGCGGTGTATCCACACTGATGGGACCAATTTTACCTTCACCGGTGAGAAGAAAACCTCTACAGCACATGACACACTTACTTAGAGAATGGTGTAGCTGATCACTCATCATTTGTCCTACCTTACCCTCGGAGCAGTTGATGTGGAGAGTCATACTTATCCTATAGTGGTGGACCAGTACGCAGATGTTTTCCCTAATGATGTTCCAAGACTACCTACTCGCAGAGATGTGGACTAATACATTATCCTGTAACCCGGGATGACACCGATATATACTCTATCATATAATATGGCTCCCACCGAGCTTCATGAGTTGTGGGTATAGTTGGAGCACTTGCAGGGGAAGGGATTCATCCGGCCCAGTGTTTCTCCCCGGGCAGCCCTGATTCTGTTCGCCAAGAAGGTGGATGGGATCTTGAGGCTCTATGTTGACTATCGTCGCCTGAACTAGGTGACCTTGAAGAACAAGTACCCACTCCCAAGGATTGACAAACTCTTTGATTATCTCAAGGGAGAACGGTGGTTCTCGAAGATAGACCTTAGATCAGGGTATCACCAGCTAAGAGTTTGAGATAAGGATGTGCAGAATCTAGCCTTCAGGTGTCGTTACGACCACTATGAGTTATTGGTTATCCCCTTAGAAGTAACCAATGCTCCATCATTGTTCATGTGTCTCATGAATGGGATCTTCTAGCCATATGTTGATTGCTTTGTCTTAGTCTTCATCGACGACAATTTGATCTATTCGACTACTGAGGAGGGGCATGCCTTCCATTTGCAGGTAGTACTGGACACACTCTGAGAGCACCAGCTTTATAGTATGCTCTTGAAGTTCCAGTTTTGGATTTGAGAGGTTCATTTCTAGGGAAATGACATCTCAGAGGCTGGAGTTGCAGTATATCTAGCGAAGATTGAGGTGATACATGCTTGGGATCCACCCAAGAGTGTGACAGAGGTACGTAGTTTTCTGGTCTTGGCTGGATACTATTGGATATTCATCCTAGACTTCCCCAGAGTTGCAGCACCACTATCTACCTTAATGAAGAAGGGGAAACCCATCGTGTGGTTGGAGAGATTCCAACTGGGCTTTCAGGAGATGAGGCAGAGGGTAACTAGTGCCCCCATCTTGAGGCTTCTAGAGGAGGGCGTAGGGTACATATTCTACTGGGACGCATGAGGGACCAGACACGAGTGTGTCCTGATGCAAGAGCGATCTGTGATCTCATATGGTTCTTGGAAGTTGAGACAACATGAGCAGAACTACGCTACCCATGAAATGGAGTTAGAAGTAGTGGTCTTCGCCATGAAGATGTGGCGACACTATCTTATGGGTTATTGTTTTACCGTGTAATCTGATCGCAAGAGTCTCAAGTATATCTTCTCTCAGAAGGACCTGAACCTGAGATAGCATTGAGGGTTTGAGTTCCACTAGGACTATGACTTTGAGATAGTCTATACTTCTTGGAAAGGAAATGTTGTTGTGGATGCGCTCAATATGAGGATTGGTATTTAGCTGCTAGGAGAGGTGACAGAGCAGCTAGCTACTTTATGGATATCCTTCATGGATAGAGATGGGGTAGCCTTTCTATAGTCTCACACAGTCACTCCTCTGCTTTTTTAGAGAGTCAGGGAGGAAAAACATGGAGACACTGACTATGAGACACGATGTGCTCAGATATCCACAGAGTAGGCACCTGATGGATTTTTTGAAGGTGGGAACACATCATCCTCTTTAGAGGATATACTATGGTTCCAATTGCACTTCAGGAGGAAGTGTTGAGGGAGTTTCACACTACCACTCTAGCGGTACATCTTGGGGTGGTGAAGATGTACCAGGACCTTAGACGATAGAATTGGTGGCCATGTATGAAGAAGGAGATAGTAGAGTTTGTCTCACGATGCCTCACATGTTAGCAAGTGAAGGCGGAGCACCAGGTACCCGCAGGCTTGGTTCAACCCGTAGAGTAGAAGTGGGATGGGATATCCATGGACTTCATGACGGGTCTTCCACATAAATACATGAGTCATGATTCGATATGGTTGATCATTGACTGACTCACCAAGTCGGCCCACATCCTACCGATCATAGAGCAGGGATAAATTGAGAGCATGGGACGCCTCTATGTGCAAGAGATAGTGTGTTTTCATGTAGTAACATCTTCTATCATCTCCAATCGTGACACACGGTTTACTTCTCGGATATGAAATGGGTTTTAGGTGGCTTTCGGGACACAGCTACGTCTGAGCACCTCCTTCCATCATCAGATTGATGGTCAGGCCGAGCAGACCATCCAGACCCTCGAGGACATGCTTCATGATTGTGTCCTCGACTTCGGTCACAGCTGGGAGGACCACATTCCTTTGGTGGAGTTCGAATATAAAAACAGTTATCACTCCACCATCGGTATGGCATCTTTTGAGGCCTTGTATGGTCGACCTTGAAGATCACCAATGTACTAGACAGACCCAGGGGAGTCAGCACTAGTGGGACAAGAGATGGTATGAGCTACCAAGGAGAAGGTGCAGATCATCCAGGAGCAGATGAATACTGTACATAGCAGACAAAATTCATATGCTAAGAGGAGACGGAGGCCTCCAGAGTTCGAGGATGGCGACCACGTCTTTCTACGGGTCTCACCTCGATGAGGTCTATGGAGATTTGGCTCAGATGGAATGTTGTCTCCACGTTTCATTGGACCATTCCTGGTATTCAGCAGAGTAGGTGAGGTGGCTTGTCACTTGGCTCTTCCACCTCAGCTACACTGGGTGCACGATGTCTTCCATTTATCTCAGCTGATGAGATACGTGCACAACTCGTCCCACAACAACGACCATGGGGAGATGGACATCGATGACAGGGTGACTTTTATGGAGGTTCTAGTAGAGATTGAGGATCGATAGGAGCGGGTCCTATGGGGATGGTCAATACTTCTAGTGCATGTTCATTGGTTGCACGAGAACCTCTAGGAGAGCACATGGGAGCAGGAGGCTTAGTTGCAAACTCAGTACCCCCTTTTGTTCCCTTAGATCGAGTTGTTGCTTATGGGGACATAAATCCTTGAGGTAGGGAGAATGTAAAGACCCATAATTCTTGTGTAAATGTTGTTTTAATACATGGGATTTTTACGAGTCTGAATTTTCTGACGGTGCATGATTCTGAGGCCCGTTGTGCCCAGAATCAATTTCTGAAGTTTTGTTCGGGTACATTCAGTAAAAGTACGTACAAGATTTTATGACTGTTGAAACGGTGCTCGGAATTGAAATCTGAGGGCACAGTTGAAATCACAGCGTCGGTGATTGCTTAGTGAGACCTTCACCGTAGTTGCGTTATAACGAGAGTGGAATATAGATTTTGGGGGGTTTTTAATTAAGTTAAATAAAAATAAGGTTTAATTATTTTTTTCCTTGGCGGTTAAAATCTCCAAGAAGAGTATAGTGGTGGGGCCCATCCACACATAACCTCCGTTGGGAGGATATTATTAGGTGAGGCCCACACAATCTTCAAACCCCGTAAACCCCCCATTTATGGGGGATGAAACCCTTAAACATCCCTTGAGTTAATGAAGCCAACCCTCTATTCATTTAATTGTAAATTTCCACCTTCCCTCATAAGTGTGCCAAACCAAAAAATAATTAATGGCATTAATTAATTATTTTGAAATCATTTGAATTCTTTTGGACAACAATTAAATAATGGTTTAGCTTAACCCATTATTTTGGTTGGAACATTGTTTTTGGTGGAGCTTTGGAGAACCCTTGGAGAAATTTATTCTCCAAATGAAGAACGCCCCTCTCCAACGAAGAATGATGATCATATCTCTCTCCCTCTTCAACCGGGGAAGGAAGAGGAAACACTATTGTCCTTGAAGAACACCGACAATGTCAACTTCTTTGTCTTCTTCCGATGTCAACGGTACAACGTCCAACTTTCCGCAACTTATTCAACGATCATCGTCAATCGAGGTAGGGGGATTTGAGTTATTTTATATATGTGTATAAAACTCCATTCATCATCATTGAAACTTATGGGTTATGGTATGCCAAATGTTATCTCCATTATGAGGAGGGATCGGACCGCACGAACACAGCCCGACCCTCCCCCTTTGGTTGTTCTTATTTGTTGACGACGGAGGCGGACTGCGAAGAAGTCGGCGGCGCAAGGCCTCCGGGTCGCCAGAAGGGTGTGGCACCGATGTGACATGTAGAGAACCATGCTGCAACGAGGTGGTCCATGGGGGTTCCGGAGGTGTGGGGTGTCGTCGCACTACGCTGGAAGGAAGACCCATGACGAGGAGGGTCGCAGCGGTTGGACGATGAGAGCGGCGCCGTCGCACCCCATTGTGGAGCTGGAGGTTGCGGCTAGGCCGGGCCGCGACTGAGGTGCTGCGACGCCATCGTGCCTCATGGAGGCCGTCATAACCATGGTGCCATCACACCACGGTGTAGGAAACAGGGGTGGCTAGCAGAGCCGGCCGCCGATGCGTGCAACCGTGTTGGGCTGGGTCGGTCCGACTAGGTCGGAGCGAACCCAGACCTGCTATGGCTAGTTTACACCTTTTTCGCCCATATCTCTGGTTATGGGTGTCTGATAGACGAACCGTTTACGGAAAGAGAAAGCTTAGAGAGAGACAGTTCTATTGGAATACCCCATATGAGGTTTGGGAACTGTTGGAGTACGGTCGGGTTGGTTTGACCTTAAAAACCAACTGGGCCCCTGAGATGAAAATGCTAATAAATCACAGACCGAGAATCTGATTGACGCACCGTGTGTCATGTTGGAACCTTTATAACATGGCTTTCGTTTAGGTTACTATTTTTTGGAGTTTAGTGGAGGTTTAAGTATGACCCATATCTCAAGGGCAGATTCTACAAAATTTGAGTGCACCAGGTGCGAGGAATCCAGTGGCTGATAGTGAGGTGGAGGTTTGAGACAGATCATATGGAGGTCAGTGCTCAACGATCCTGTGTGGGTCAGCACTTACCAATCTTGTGTGGGTCATATCCTGTGTTGGTCAGCGATCAGCGACCCTGTGTGGGTCAGCACATACGGATCCTGTGTGGGTCATTGCGGGGGTTAGTACCTATCGATCCTGTGTGGGTTAGACTCCATATGGTCAGAAGTAGTGCCTCTCGATATAATAAGATGATCTAGATTTGCAAATAATCATCTGTACTTCTATACTTCACTGAAATCTTAGTTTGAGATGAGTCAATGACTTTTGTGTTTTCCCAAGATTGAGATGGGTTTCTTGATAACTTAGGTATATGTATGGGCATATACCTAAGTATGGGTTATCCGTTGATTCCTTTACTTTATGCTTTATACTTGTTGGATATTGTGAGACCTTGAGGGTCTTGGGGTCCCTACTGAGTATCGTTACACTCACCCCTGCACGGGCTATGCCCGTTCCTCGTTGTGTTGGATGAAGTTGACAGACAGTGCTGACGGAGGCCGAGAGTGCTAGGACTGGACCGTACCCGGAGATGGACCATATGATGAGTCGGTACACAGAGGGGTCTAACGGATGTGGTGTGCTGAGGTGGAAATCTGTACATAACCATTATGTAGGATCCCCGGAGGATGATCTAGGAGTTGTTCTTTACCTTTCAGCTGTTTGTCAATTTTTTGGTTGTACTTGCTTTCAGTTGATTTACTTCAGTTGTACAAGTGCTTTAATGTTGGGCTTGTATTTCCAGCCCCTTTTACTTTCTATCACTTCTTCTGTATACATTATTGTTTAGTGCTCTTCTTCTAGTTGAGTACTCAAATTGTGTGTATTTACTTTTTATAAAGTCCATGCCTTCCCAACTTTGAGATTTATGCCTTTGGTGCTAGTCTCCAACCCCTGGCCTATGGAAGACGATCTTGGGGTAGTCACGACATGGGCCCAAAGGGTGGGGCATGACAAATTGGTATCAGAGCCAATTGTGTTCATGGAAGGAAACCAAGGTATTACAGGAGGCCCATGGGGTCAGATGATAAGGTTCATGGCCCGGGGGGGGTCATGACAAATGGTATCAGATCCAATACCCAGCCGGAAGTGCTTAGGCACTGCCTGAGTTTGAGGCATGGGGTCCACAATGAGGGAGTTGTGATTTAAATGGGTGGATAATGTAACACCCCTAGAAAAGTGACACTTAAAAGGATAAATGTTACTACCCATGTCAACAAGGTGCACCTTTATTTTTGGGAGCCTACCTGAACAGAACTCCACAGTTACGCATGCTTGGCCTGGAGTAGTAATCTGGATGGGTGACCTTCTGGGAAGTTCCTGTGGTGTGTGTGAGTGTGTACAAAAGACACTGAAAAACATGTGTGGGAAGGTGGGGATAATCATTAGTCTGATAAGTGAACCTAGTGAGTAATATCCAATGGTGTGCTGTAAAGGCAACCAAGGTATTACAGGAGACCAATGGGGTCAGATGAAAAGGTTCATGGCCCGGGAAGGCGGGTCCTGATAGAAAAATTGACAGTAAGGTGTGGGTCCTATATATATAGAGAAGTAGGTAACCCACTGTTTATGGGGAATGGGTCACCCACATTTGAAGTATTTAACACCATCAGCCAATGCACATTCCACGTGATGAGGTGCATGTCCTCTATAGGGTTCAACACCCCTCGATTGACATATACTCAGCCATGAGACGTAGGTCCCCACTACAGAAATTGAGAGATGATTTGTAAGGTTAGAGGCTATGTTGACAGATCTTTTCTTCCCCCATGTATTGGGACATGGTACTCCCTCCATGGATTTATTTCTTCCTTATGTGTTAGATCATGAATGAACATAGAAGATAGTGTGACCACAATCAATACACATTTATTTAATGAGGCACTGTTCCATGATATTGTTTTGAGAGGTGGTGTGAGGAATTATGAGGCACTAGGTTATTCAACATACAATACTTTTGAATGTTATTGAATTTTTCATCAACATGTGAACTTTGTGGTGTTTATCTATAGTGATTTGGGAATTCTTTATATTCCCTGATTTGTCAGCAAGGTTTGACTAACAGTTGAGTAATTGACTTCGATTCATTAAACCTTGTGGTATTTCGAGAACCCTTGGTATCATACTTGGTATGATCCCCTGGGGTTCTGGGTTGTGGATTTGGAGAAAATATATATTGATTGGGATTTCCCTATGTGCCATTTTTCCTACATATAATGTATATATAGATTTCATCTTCTTTATATTCCATATCATGTTCTAGATATTGAGATGACATATTTTTTCACTTTCCCTTTGTGTTTATAGGGATTCCTACTGATAATGTTTATACTCACCCCCACATAGGTTTTTTTCACACGCATGTTTTTTATGTAGATAACGCATAATTTAGATATGGTCTTAGTGGATGTGGAGCTAATGTAACATGATTGGTGTTGCTGCTTGGTGGTGCTTGTTGGCTCATGATATTGGAATATATTTCGGTGAGATCTTCCTAGGTGTTCTTACAATGATGAAGTGTTTCCCTATTTTATGGGTCCATCATTATTAGTGGAATTTCATTTATATTTATTATCTCTTGTGGGTTTTCTATAGAGCATTGTATTAGATAACTGTTGTGCTATTCATGTATTTTTTGTACAATATAGTTATTTTTTATATATCATTGGTGTTTTATGGATATATATATAATTTATTTGAGTTATATATCAATTTTAGGTTGTTATAGGCTAATCCATACAATGTATTTTTATGAATTCTTGGTTTAATTTACTAGTTCAAAGCATATTGGCTACTAGATTGGTGTGGTAAGCTCGACTCACCACCAGACCGGGTAGGTTTTGGGCCAAAGATTTTTAAAGGTTTGGGAGTTTTCTAGAATTTTTTAGTATACATGAATATTATTTTATCAATTATGTACTCCTTAAGAAATCATTTAGAAAAAAATATTATTTTTTCATAACTACACATCTTTATATATAGATTTATTTAGTAAATTCATTCTTCTTCATTTTAAAAAGTTGATTCCTTTTTCCTTTATATTTTTAATCAATTAGGTAAACACACCCTATAGACCATCCTATTTTTCTATAGGATTTAAACTCATCAAAACCATTGTACCAATCATAAAATTTCCCCTAAGAATAATTGTAATATGTAAGAATCAAACTAGTTGATACAACGGATTTGGTTATTCCCAATAAAATTATAATTCACTAAAACTAAGAAATTAAATAATAACAATTCCCACAACTAATGGTGATATCTATTGCATGATTATCCTATGAATTACATACTCTAAGTAGATTAATGACATTTTTTTTATATTTATTTACTACTATATATTTATAATTCATAAATTTAAATCAAGGATTTTGAAATCAATACTAACCATGTTTATACTACTATTTACACTATTTAATAACAAGTTATTCATTTAGTAATTTTTTTAAAAAAAATTCATATTGATCTTGAAATTCATCACTTAATTTGTTGTTTCCCAATCCAATGAATTTATTCCAAGGAGATAATTTACCCAAACTATAATAAATTAGATTATTATAATTTTGAAGCTTAGATCTACTAATAAAATGACCCATAATTTATCTTCATCTCCCTAGTTTTGATGGAAAATTAAGTGTTTGTGTGAGAAAAGACCCCAAATCCCATATAATTATCTAAATTTTCCTATATTTTCCAAACATATGGAAGAAAAAAATAGATATTTTTTTTATAGAACTTGATTTTAGGAGAATATAAGAATTAATGTGTATTTGAATACTCCTTGATTGCACTGTGATTCACTCATAGGTGTTAGTGGGGTCTCCTCTACACTCATCACCTTCTAGTATAAATAACTACAATAGAAATTGAAAAGTGTCAATGATCAATAGGATTTAACAAAAAAATATAATTAATAGAAAAACTAAATGATAACGTCATGAATCACTGGTTACCTCCCATGAAGTTATTATTTTAGTGTTCTCATCCATAATTAATTTCCATCATATTTGAAATTAGAATAGGAAAATTAACCCACTTATATATATTTCTTTGTAAATATTTATAACCTGGACATTAAAAAAATATCATCTCTTTCCCCCCATTAATCGAAGAGCACAACTACTCAAAACATGAGTGATTGTAGATGATCTTGATCTCCTTGATCAAGTTCCTCAGGAAATAAATTTATTTGATAATTACGGAGTGTAATTGTTTATCATTCCCTGAATACTCTCCTCTAGATATTGGTATCATGAAAAGATCATATTATTTATTTATTAATGAAGGAATTATCATATGAATATTTTATGATCTAACCCAATTCATTCGGTTATAGATATATATTTTTGATTTATCTTTCTTCGTATGATAATTCGAAGCCTGGACTGCTCAGTAGGATATTTTTTCTATAGAAACCCAAATTTCTCAAAGATTTGGCTAAGATAATTTTTGAGTTAATAAGTCCTTAGTCCCTTAAAGAGGATAAAATTGAATTTTGTATTAAGTAAAAGACCCCATTTATTTTTTATGGTTCTTTTATTCTCTAAAAGTAGCATTTACCATTATATTGAAATTTGGTAATTTTCCAAGATTTTTTAATTATAAATAATATTAATATTTATTTATTAAATAGATATTTATCCCATGAGAAAGAATATTAATATCTCTTAAATGTATGCTTAGTTGAAAAATATGAATCACAGTTGTTTAAAAAATGGGGTGTTTTTCATATGGGAGGTATTGGTTTTTTGCTCAAGTATCATGTATTGGATTAGTCATTTTTTGGTCGTTAATTAAGAGACATGTTGAACTAATTATTACTTTATATAAACTAATATTGTAAGGTTCCTATAGGGCTTTCCATGAACAAATTACATTAACCTAGGTATATATTGGATAAGATAAGTGGTAGAAGATTGTTCTTTTCCATGGAGTTGATCTTCAGATGGTGACAACAGAACCTGAAATAATGGTTGTCGAACCATTCATGTCAATGAAATAAGAGCTAAAGTATAGACATGATTTCCATGAGGCAGAACATTTTTATTATTTATATAAAAGTTCTCCACATCCTTAAACTCTTCCATTATTCATGATGACAATATAATTTAGAAATAATTCATGTATAATTATTCTTCATATATAAATAATTGTTAAATAAACATGATGATACTTTTAAAATAAAAATTCAAATATTTGATATCATGTTAAATATTTAACATTGATTTTTTGAATGGGTTATTGTTTTATAATGATAAAATGATTGATTAAAAAGTTATTAATATTTATATTTTTTCATTTAAAATAAAATAATTTAATAGAACTTTTTTGATGAGTTGGAAATGAAAAAATTATAATTTTCAGATATTTGTTTTTTTAAAAAGTAATGCTTAATTTTTATCTAAAAAAATACCTTTCCATATTATTGGGTGGTTTGTTTTGTAAAATATGTCAGAATACTTCCTATTGAGATTATATTCCCATTATTAAGAAGGAAGTAATTTTGGAAGAAACTTAAAGATGTTCTTATAAAATAAAATATGTTATTCTATTACACCCTCGGTTATGTTGTTAAAGAAGTTCCCATGCCAATGGAAAAGGTATGGGGTTCCCTATGTAGGTAATATTTTTTGAAACTATATGTTAGGTAGTTTTAAATCATGCATGAGGTTTATAAATTTCCATAAAGTCGGAGATCAAGAGTCACACTATGACACCCTTGGTCACAATATGACCCAGATTTGGAAGTGTATCCTCTTCTGAAGTGTGGAATCAAGAAGAGTGATGTCATTCCATGGAAGATTTTATTAGGATGTGAAGATGAAATGGGTGTTATTAGAAAATTTCAAATTATATATATAAAGGTATCTTTTTAGAATGCATAATGGTTTATTCCTTTTTAATAGGAGTAACATTGGTATGTAATGGGAAATCATGCCATAAGAATGAAGACCATGTCATGATGAGGCTTATAAATTATTTGGATTCCCTTTTGTTCTATAGAGTGCAACACCACATTGGAAGAAAACTTTTATGGGGATTTAGTATGTAGAATTTGATATTATTAGATTCCACGTGACCATGCCAAGATAAGGTGCCCCACACCATTCTAGGTATATCGAATGATAATCTTCAACTACTCACCATGACATGTTTTGCGGGTGAGATCCATGAATAGCCGAGATTGAGGATTGCATTCCTTAGTAAATATTAACACACCATAATGGTACATAATTTCGCATTAAATTTTTCTGTAAAATATGATAATCACACTATGATAGTGATTTTCATGCTGTGATAATGTCTATTTAACAACTTCTATGTCTATATTTCCTACCATCCAAGAGGTAATTAAGGGAATTAATTTTATGAAATGAAATTGATTTTATAGATGGTATTTGGATGAATTTTTTACACTTTATAAAGGTGAATTGGATATAAATTAAGAGGTAAATGTAGTGATTATCTGGAGATATCAAGGATATATCTTTCTCTTCAAAATATGTATAAGGATCATGGATCAAAAGAAATAGTGTGAATATAAAAATGCATTTTAGAATAGTGTGTAAAGTAAAGAAGAAAGTTAATATTTAAGGATATATCACTAGAGGATTATAAAGTTCATCTAGTGGATGAAATGGAATATTTTTGATACAACATTGATTGTGTGAAATCTGTCTTTCTTAGTAAAGATCAAGGAAAAAACACTTAGATAAGCAGTGATCTATCTGAGTGGTTGATAGAATTGAGTTCTATATATTTTTTGGTTTGTTACACCTAGAATGATCATATGGCCACTTTGAATAGTAAAAACAAGAATAAACCATATTTTTTAGGTGCATCGATACATAACCATTGCATACTCCTTGAAATATCCTAGTTTAGGTGATCTAAGAAAAATTAATTATTTCTCGCCATTATTTTCTATATCGATTCATATTAATGGGGAGGAGAGGAGTGTTCCAGATAATTGTGGAACAAGATCATTGGAGAAGTTTTTAAAAAGGATCAGTATACCCCAATTCACCTCCCTCTCAGGATATTTACCTTTCTTGATAGAAATTAGTGGTATTATAGAAAAAGGGTTTCGATGGAGTATTCTCTATTATAATAGATGTCAGTGGTTTTTATCCACAAGGGGATTCTGATATTCAATGATAATAATTTTAAATTATGGAATAATTGGATGGAATGATATTTTGAATAATTGGGAATGAATTTTTACAAAACTTCAATACATAGGAATATGTAAAACATACAGAATGATAAAAAAAATTATAAAAATACTGAATGGATTTTGATGCTGATGCCAATGAAGTCAATTTTTTGGGAGGTTCATTATCTAAAAACCCACACGAAGGTGATGTCATGTAAAACATCACATTATATTTGGGGGAAACTACTAAAAATCTATAAAGGTGATTCTATGGTATGTTAAGATAAATTATAGGTACTATTGAATAATTTTAAAGATTTGATGAAATTAGAACAAAAGTATGGAAATAATGTGAAGAATCATTGAAAACCTCAATGATATAAAAAACATAAAGTATGTCATGCTAATATTACCACCAAACTTCAATGTGAAGGTTTCAATGATCAAAGACCAAGACCAAAGTGAGGGGAAAATGGTAAATTATCATAGTACTATAATTATGTTAAAGGTGAAGAAAATTGATAACATGTCCATAAAAAATTATAATTCATAGGAAATGTCATTCATGGTGATGGAGAAACTCATAGTGGAGGATGATCCCGAAGAAATAGAGATTGATGTGGTGTTGTATTTATAACACCTAGAGATTTTAAAAGAATTATATTATGTTTGATTTCATATATAACAAACACAATTGAGCTTAGATAAAAATGTAACACCCTGAGACTTTATTATATGTTTCTTTTTTAAATAAATTCATTTTATTCAATATCTTTAAAAACACAAAACACCTTGTTTTAACCAACCATGATATACTATTAACATTTTTATTTATATAAGAAAACTATAACCTAGCCGTTAAAATTGGTGGCATGAAAAAGAATAATAAAATTTTAAAAAATAAGTATAAACATTTTAGATAATCAAAATATATTGATAAATCAGTACTTAAATTTTAGTAAATGCCTTATATGCTTCGGAAAATCATTTTTCTCAAAAAATGATTTTTTATTACTTTTTGTGAGAAAATATTATATTTATTTGTTAGAAATTTTAGAAATTTTATTTAATAAATTGAAATTTTTATCTAAAAACATAATAAAAATAATTTCTTCGGGATAATTTTTCAGATATTTTTGAAAATATATATTTTTTACTTAATAATTAAAAATACCAATCTCTCTTAAAATTATCAATTATTTTTGCGAAATTAAGAAATTAAGAAATTTAAAAGTCAAATTATTAATTTAATATTATATAAATATGACATAAGTATTATTTATTTTTATTTCAACCAATTAATTACATTTAAGTTATCTTTATAGTTGATTTTATTCCTAGTTTATTTTTATGGTTTAAAACCCTTTTTTCTGAAAATTGTCTTAAAGTTCATAAAGCTCCACCATTTTAAATAATTAAAATATACCTTAATAAGGAATTATTTAAATTAAATTTATATATTATACATATAAAATTATTTATTTAAATTCACTTAATGATGATGAATTTTCATATATTTAATATGAGATCAACTATTCATTAAAAAATCCATTTATTGAAAAACCATTTTTATGACATGTTTTTATGATTAATTTTAAATTAAATTCGGCCAAATCTATTAGTTGAATTTGAAAATATGGATGCGTATTATGAATTATAATAAATTATATTATATAATACGTTCAATTTAGTTTTTTATCATAATGAACAGTGAAAATAATAAAAATTACTTACCACTGTTTAGGAGAAAATGTGTTTATTGGGAGATTAACCCAAAAATATAATGGTTTAAAATGACCCAAAATATTTTTATTTAATATTTGATGATAATATTTTGACCTTTATAATTTAATTTTTAAAAAGTTTCTATTTTATATCCTTTTTCATGAGAAAAATATAGGTGGAATTATTTCTTTTAAAATATTACAATTATTTCTTCTCCCCCATTTTTCAAAAGCCACCGCTTCTACTCCCCATTACACACATAGAAAAACCATTGGTTCACACAATAAAAACCCATGTAACTTCATTTATTCCATACCCTTATCCTAGAATTATTTTTCTCATAAATCCAACCTATGATGGCTTTTGGTGCAAACATAATTAATTTTTCCGAGGAAGTGGTAACACCCTTAACCGATCATTTTATTTTATTTATTCTTACAACTCCTTAAAACCTTATTAAAACATGATGATATAATAACCTAACTATATTTATTATACTAAGATATTTTTGTATTAGGTTAATGACCAACAATCATATCTTTCTCCCTTAAATGGAAAATAAAACTATTGATCTTGTGTGTGGTGGACTGCCGCCTCGCGAACCGATGCAATTCATTATTCATCAATGCTTCTCACATATGAATATAAGGATATATAAAATTATTATATATGATATTAATGATATAATTATACTTATGGAGTTATAATATCACCTATATCTTCTTATTTTACATTCTGTGTAGAATATGATAATGTCTCTCTTGGGCATGGTGGACTACCTCCCTGTGAAGTGATGTTATTCAATTTTTATTTATGATTTACGTGGAAAATAATAAGGGTTAATTATATTTTATTATATTATATTAATGAAATATTAATAATCCTATAAAATAAATATATCATATACTTTTTTACCTTACTATCCATTGAATAAATGATAACGTAATTTGTGTGTACGAAGGACTACCGCCTAGCAAAGTGTTGTGATTTTTTATTACTTAATCAAATTGATGGTATATGTAAGTGAATTAAAATAAATAATATTATATTTATGATATAATTGTCATTATATATGGATAAAATAACACTTAGCTTATTTCTATCATGATTTTTAAAAAATGGAAACATTACCCAAACATACACATGACCTAGCATCTGCATGATTGTAACATAGTCATTTTTCATAACCATATTTCATGAGTTGTTTTGAAGTATAATTAATGATTAAATAATATAATAATATCATTATTATTATTATATATATTATTAATTAATAATTTATTTGAAATTATTTAACTTACCAATGTGATTTTAGACTAATGAGTCGTTTATCAATAAAACATCTGACATGAAATAAATTGGTTAAATAATTGAATATTACATGGTAAAAAATAAAATAAAAGGAATAATAAGTATGATAAATGTTATCAATAATTTAAATAAATTAAATATTTTTTTTGAATTTATGAAGATAGGGAACAAACGTGATAATTCAGGCACGAGTTAAGAGTTTATTCTCAAAACATTCTTCTTCGAGACACATGTTTTTTATGTCATAGAAGCATTTTTACCAAAGTTATTTTGGCTATAATAATAATTAAACATTTAATGATTGTGTTGATATTGGAATCATATATGTCTTTATGTTATATTAAATTATTAGTTATGGATTCCGACATGGGTTTATGAGTTTATGGCTGATCATAAGTTAAAAGTCTCAGACACCCATTTTTAGGTTTTATGTAATTATGTTTAGAGGTGAATAATGAAATTTTTGGTCAAATTTTATTAGGTTGGAGTATATATAATATTTTATTTTGACATAAATGATTATTTAGGAAGACTTTTATTACATTTTAAAATTTGTAATATGAATGTTTTTAAGGACAGACCTTTATGGAATGCATTCAGTGGAACTTTGGGTGTAACTATTAAGTTATTATATATTAATGTATTATATTGGATTAATTTTTCTAACCAATTAGGTTTTATTAAAGATGGGTGAATAGGATTTTATTCTATTGGGAATTATGTGACCCGTTAGAAGTTAATTTTAGAGATTTAGGCACAAAAAAATCAACTTTAATACTCCTAATTTAGAGAAAATATTATATTTAAATGGAAATTGATTAGAGGATAAAATTATAATTGTAATGTAATTATATTTTCTTATGTTCATAGTCTATATGGAAAAATAATTCCTCATATTTAGGAAAAGGATCTTGAAAAAAAATATTATCCTCTTACCTTTATACATAATGAATCAATGGTCATTTAACTCATCACATATTTATGGTTTTGTGGTACTTAAATTTATTTTGGTAATTAAATTACTTATTATCAATTATTTCTACCACTCTATAATTATTAATGATTTTCATCCATGCCCATATCTTAACCTATAACTAATTTTCTTCTATGTGGAAACCTAGTTATGTGATGACCTACATATTTCCCATTCCCTATTCGAAGGGAATGTTTTACTAACACTTTTTTGATGTGGTTTTGAAACAAAGGTATTTAAAAATGTCAAACCATTTATTACTAAGATAAATATTAAATTACATGGATGACATTTATTTAAGGGGGTAGAATGTAACACCACAATATTTTAAAACAATAACATTATTTTTGATAGTGTAACACTAATATTAGATGATAATTTAACACCATAACACTTTATTATAGAAATATTTTTTTAATAAATCTGATTTCTTTTATATTTCATGTAACACACGTCATCGAGTTTTAATGAACCACAATATATTATTAACATTATTATTCAAATAAGACCATTATTACATATCCGTTAAACTTTTAGGTATGGATATGAATATTTTTTGGTAAATAATCATAAAGTTTTTAGATAAAGAAATTATATTTATAAATTAGTAATTATTTTTTTGTAATGTATTTATATGCTTTAAAAAAGAATTGTGTTTATCAAAAAATTATTTTTATTACTTTTTGTAAGAATCTTTTATAATAAATTTTGGAAAAATTTAGAAATTTTATTTTTTAAAATGAAAATAACTTTTGAAATTATCCTATCCATAATAACTTATGGTGACTTTTTTAGATTTTTCATAAAATATTATCTTTTATGTTCGGAGTGAAAAATACCGGTTTTTTGGTAAAAATGTCATTTATTTTTAATAAATTAAGTAATTTACAAGATATATTATTAATTTAAAATTATTTAAAATGAAAATATGTATTATTTAGTTATATTTCATCCAATTAATTTAATTTAAAATAAATTAATAATTTATTTTATTATAAGTTTATTTTTAC
The DNA here is from genome assembly GCA_963277665.1 of Viscum album. Taxonomy (NCBI): domain Eukaryota; kingdom Viridiplantae; phylum Streptophyta; class Magnoliopsida; order Santalales; family Viscaceae; genus Viscum; species Viscum album. Next base: position 1,241,181,615 of record OY728165.1, on the reverse strand, counting down.
GACCTAAAACACTTTTTTATGAAAAATGATCTAAAGTGCATAATATTTTTCCATTTTAAATATTTAAAATATCCCATAATGATTAATTTTTTAAATTAATAATATATATTATTTATCAATAAATATTAATTTAAACTCACTTAATTATGATTACTTGTCATATAGTTAATATGAGAACATCTTTTCCTTAAAAATAATTTTTTGAAAAACTGTTTTTTCAACATATATGTTGGTTTAGTTTTAAATTAAATTGTAACACTTGTTTGAGTTGAATTTGAAAAAATGGATTCAATATTTTGAATCAGTATAATTTATATTTTATAATAAGTTAAAATTAATTTTTTTATCATAATTAGTAGTGAAAACAGTAAAAATTATTCACTACGGTTAATGTGAAAGAAATTTTATTGCGGGATAAACTTAAATTATAAGGGTTAAAAATGATTAAAAATACTCCTAATTACTATTTTATGGTCATATGTTTACCCTATATCTTATAAGGTTATAAAATTTTCTATTTTGGATCCTTGTTTCATGAGAAAAATGTGGTTGAAATTCTTTTCTTTCAAAGATTCCAAATATGTCCTATCCCCCGCTTATAAAATGATACCTCATATCCTCTCCATTAAAAAATTTAAAAACCAATTGTTCAAATAATAAAATCCCCAATAACTTCCTTAATTTACTCCCCTCAAATTAGGATCATTGGTTTGATCATAAATCCAACCTTGCAAGATCTTTAGTGCAAACCTAATGATGTTGTGTGAAGAAGAGGTAATGTCCTTAACCGATCATTTTATTTTATTTCTCTCTAAACCAATTTAAAACCTTATTAAACCATGATGATATAAAAACCTAAATTTAATCCATAAAAATGATATATTTTTATGTAAATGCAAAGACCAAAAACCATCTTTTCCTCCCTCAAATGGGAAATATAACTCTTGATCGTGTGAATGGCGAACTACCACCTCGTGAATGAAGATAATTTATTTTTCATCACAACTTCTCATGGATGTATATAATTATGCATATAATTATTATAAATTATATTTATGAGATTTTTATACTTTTAATATTATAATATCACATATAACTTCACACTTCCAATCCCATATAGAAAACGATAATGTCACACATGTGTACAGACGACTATCGCCTCACAAAGCATTGTGATTTGTTTTTAACTTACACTCTACATGGAAGGTAATAGAGATTAATATGATATTTTAATATTGTTTTCCTAAAATATTAATAATTTTGGAAAATAAATATATCATATAGTTTCTTACCTTACTATCCTTTGAATAAATGATAATGTAGTTTGTGTGTATTACAAACTACCGCCTCGAAAAATGATGTGATTAATTTTAATTAAAATTTCACAATATTTATTTTCTTAATACCTAAAATTGGGAAATGAATATTTAAAGGAAATATATCAGTAGATTTATTCTAATGTGTTAATGTTTTTAATATCATTACAAGACCTCCATAGAAGTTCCAATATGATGGTGAAGTCAAAGAACCAATATAGAAATCATCATATGATATGAAAGGAAAGAGGATTTCATTGCATAATATCTTAAAAAATAAGAATATAATTTGGAAAAATGATTTTACCTTAGATGAAATAATAGTGGAAAATTTTAAAAAATGTAAATACCTAAATAAGGAATTTCTTGTGGCTATCATATACAAACCATAATTTGAGGATCATGGTGAAGAAATACCTAAATTTAAGGAAATAGTAGACCTCAAGGTGGACCTATAAGCCTATCATGAATAAATTTATGTTTATAGGGATTAAATGATGAAGTAAAATAGAGTGACACATTATTGCAATCTATATCTGAAGCTGCAAAAAGAATAAAATTAGAGTTAAAGGTTAAGATTTATTTGTTTAAATATGGAAAGTCTAGAAACGTGGAGAAATAAATTGAGCTCAAAAAGAAAATTGAAGAGAAGGCCTAAGTTATTTATGGCTTGTCCAAATTTTTGAAATACTATGTATAGAATCCCAGACACACACTCCTAGATCCAATGATAAAAGACTTACTTTAAAAACCTACTTTGATACAGATAGTTATTTCCCATGTTGTGGCCATCTAAGTTACATAAATTTAATGAAAATATTGAATTAAAATAAATTCTCATATTCTTTAAGGTTTTTAGTTTTAAAGAATTATTAAAAAAATTAAAAATAAAAACCCATGTATTTTTCAAATTAATAAACTATTTTTCCCTTATAATAAACTGATTAATCCATAATAAGATTTCAACATATCCCACAAAATATACACAAAATACACTACACTAAACACAACATATGTTTTAGTTCTATTCATAAATTTTTTAAAATTAAACATAAAAAAGGGGTGAAATTAGATTCTTAGTAATGGTAATAATCAATAATAATAACTGAATATAATTAGTGAAAATAATATGATAAAATGGGTAGAATAAAGATATATAATAAATTAAAAACCCAAAAAATCATTGATTATAAATCATATAATAAGGCTTGGAATTACATAATACATGAATCATAATAGCATGAAAACATGAGTTAATAAACAAGATCTATGAGATCATAACAAAATTATAAAAATAATCTTAAAACATTGAAACATATTTAAACTACTGAACAAACATTAGTATTGTAAAATATTACTTTCTGGATCCACACTATTTGTTCCCACACTTTAAATAAGATAAAATTTACTCATGGATATTTTTTCTCATGAGATATCCACTTTTAACCAATTAATTAGAGGGTTACATATTACCCCACCCATCATCGTCCATACTTATGAGTTCCACTTGAAAATAATTCACATATCACATCGTAAATATCCCATGCAAATAAAATTGGATTCACAAAACTTACAAATGAAAATCATTCAATTATTTCTACTAGCATAAATAACCCATGCAAAGAAAATGGGTTATATTAAACGCATCATAAAAACCCATATAAATAAAATATATTTTATATTATTTTAAATGGAATAACATAATGAAATCATTAATAATCATAATAATATAATCACAATGAAAACTAATTGGTATCCAAATATATTTATTAACATTCTAGGTAAATACCCTTCAATCAAGATAATATAGCATATAGTTTTTACACCATGTAGACAAAGGGTATACAATTAAGTTAATAATTTACAAATTCAAGCAATGTATGTCATCTAGATAAACACCATTAAATCAATAGAAGGAATCATAGAGTGTCCAAAGAGGAAAGACATTTTTATAAAACTCATATTCATACATAGTGAATGTCACGAACCGTCCCCCCGAGCTCGTGATGTGACTAACCCCAAGCCCTCCTTCCATAGGCCAGGGGCTGGCGACTAACACCAAAAGCGCATTCTCTAAAATTGGGAAGACATTGCCTTTATAATTTTTAAACACATGTAACCAAGAACACAACAAGAAACAAATGCATGTCAACTGTATAGTAAACAGAGTGAGTACAGTAAGTAAAAGGGGCCAGAATACAAGCCCAAATGTAAAGATACAAGTATAGCTTAAATAATATAGAACTGAAGAAAAATAAAGGCAGCTACTGGGTCATCCACCAGGTTCCTACCTAAATGGTAGGTATATATTACCTCGTCAGCACTCCACGTCCACTCATCTCCTCTTCGCACCGAAGAGCTATATAGTCCACCTCTGGGTACCATCTAGTCCTGGTACCCTCTGACTCAGTCAGCAATGCCCGTCATCTGCATCCAACACAAAAATGTGCGGGCATAGCCCGTGAAGAGGTGAGTATAAAGATACTTAGTAGGGACCCCGATACTCTCAAGGCCACAAAAATCCACCAAGGACAAACCAAAAAGTAATAAATCAATAGATAAAACTACTTAGGTATATGCCCATACATATACCTAAGTTATCAAGTAATCCATCTCAATCATGAGGAATCTAAGAAGTACTGACTTAGCTCAAACAAGGTATATAACTTAGGTATGGTAGTAGATATTATTAGATATAACTACTAAATATTCTCTCTCTACTAAGAGGCTCTGTTGCTGACCTTTATAGAATCGCTAGGAGCTGATCCGCACAAGTTCGCTAGGAGCACTCTTCTTCTCACAACCAGCTACTGGGTTTCCGCACTAGGATTTATCATCTCAAGGAGATTCCACTCCCCAGGCCACTGGTCGATTCTCTAACTACCATGATCTACCATGAAGAAGTATCTCAATGTACCACCACGTCATAGGGGTCTCTACGCAGTAAATGGTGCGTCAATCGGACGCCCGGTCTGTGAGTTATTCGCCTTTTAGTCCTGGGGCCCGGTGGGATTTGTGCTCGATCTAACCTGACCATACCACATATTAAACCAAATCTCCAGTGGGGTATACTCAAAGGTACCATCTCTCTTGGAGGTTTCTAGCGCCGCTGATGGTACGTCAAACAGACATATGGTGCCAAAGTTATGGCCAGAAGAATGTAAATGGGTCATAGTGGGCCCAGGCTCAGTCCGACCTGGTCAGAAGGACCCGGCATGACCTACCCTGGGCCGGCTCGGTTTGTGTTGACCCAGCATGACCCACTAGGTCTGGCTCGTTGGGTTCAGCTCGGCCCACTAGGTCTGACCCGGTTGGCCACGAGGGGATACAGTGGGCCGCGGGTGGCCGCGAGGCCACAGAAGATGTCACGAGGGTGCAGGGACATGGAGAAACATGGTCTGGGGTTCCCGTGAGGGAACAAGGCCGTGGGGTGGCTCGTCTGAGGTGGTTTGGCCTGAAGAGCAGTGGTGGAGTGGCCCGGACGGCGGTGCCGGCTCGGCCCAGCGGCAGTGGCTCGGATAGTGGCAACAATTCAGATGACGGAGGCGGCTCGACCATGATGGTAGCGGCAGCTCGGCCCAGAAGATAGTGGTGGATCAGATGACAATGACTTAGAAGGTGGTGGTAGTGACTCAGCCCGGACGGCGGTGGTGGCTCGGACGACGGTGACATGGATGGGGGTTACCGTGAGGGCACGAGGCTATGGGTCGGCTTAGTCGGGGAGGTGCGTCTAGAAGAGAGACATCAGCTTGGGGAGTCTGCAGGGTGGCATGGTGAGGTTGTGGGCATCTTTCCACAAAAAACGTGTAGGTCGCTGGTGGCGGTGTCATGGGGCACAGAGTGGCGGAGCGCTGGGCGATGGAGGCCACGGGCGGCAGCGGCCGCGAGGCAGCACCGTTACCTTATTTTCCTTTTTCCATTGCAAAGAGAACATCAGGAACCAATATTTACGGAGAGGACGAGCCTTGTTTGTTTGGTCTACACTCTCCATGTTAGGGTGGTAGCAAGAGAAAATAATTTAATCCTTGATTCATGATGAATTGTTAAGAACGAAATAGATATAAATTCAATCATCCACCCTAAAATTCCCCCGCAATAATTATTCCCAACCCAAAAAATAAAACATCAGTGGATCATCTTGATAATGAGTTAATCCACATTCTTTGTTTTGGAAGGGAAGAACATTGGAATATAATCATAATCTATTTAAACCCCTAACTCAGATTTTTTATTAACGTCGGTGTGAGGATAATGTTGAAGTTGTTGACATTCGTCTCATCTGCCCCACACCTCAAATCCCAGGCTCGTGCGTCAGTTCATCGTAGTCTAAGGCGTTCCTCGTTGGAGGGCATCCTGAGGTAGAAGTCGAAGTCAGTGTTCTTCGTTTTAGAAGTGTAATCTTCCAAGGGTTCTCCTCTTAGATCCCCACAAAAAATGAAATAGGTTCCAATATAAATAACTTAAAGGATTAATTATGTTGGAACCACCAAGTTGGCATAATTAATGTACCTCTTTAGCATAATTAATTTTCTCAATTAATTGGACAAATTAAACAGATCAATTTAATGGGTGGGGTGGAAAAAAATGGGATGTTGGGAGGTTTCTCCCCATTAAGAGGGGTCAGGTGGTCCCCACCTCTAAAATTCAAATTGGGGGTTTAGGGTTTGGGTGTCGCCTCCACCGTAACCTCATAAGAAAGGTTTATTTCAAGTAGACCCCACCTCTTAACTTTAAAAGGGTGGTTTAGTTCTTGTGGTCACTACCTCCCAACATCCACATGGGTGTTTCAAATAAAAATAAATTGTTACACAAATTTATTTTTATTTTATTCTTACACAAAAAACCAAAAAACTAACTTCCACCCTCGACCAACTACTATCCATGTGATGGTCTGTTTAAGAGAATACCGGTGTTGCGAGTTCAACAGTGTCCTTGGATATCAATTTTGAGCACCAGTTCAAAAGTTAGAATTACCTGCTCGCATGTTTACTGAACATACACAAAAAAAGTTCAGAAATTCACTTTGGAAACTCCAGGTCTCAGAATCATGAGCCGTCAATTTTCGCAGACTTTTAATATTCCCAAATATTTTTAAAAAAAATTACATGGAAATTATGTGTCTTTACATTCTCCCCACCTCAGGGCTCTACGTCCCCATAATCCATAACTCAAAGTAGGTAAACAAGTGGGGGTACTGAGCATATACTTGAGCCTCTCACTCTCATGTGATGTCCGAGAGGTTCCCGTGATGCTAGAGAATGTGCACCAGAGTTATCGACTATCCATGAAGAACCCACTCTTGTCAATCCTCAATCACTACTGGTACATCCGTAAAGGTCACCACATCATTGACTTCCAATTTGCCTTGGTTGATTATGTGGGAAGATTCATGCGTGTATCTCCTCAGCTGGGATACATGGAAGACGTCGTGCACACGATGCAAATTAGTTGGAAGAGAAAAGTGGTAAGCCACCTCGCCAACTCTACTAATGAACTAAAATGGTCCAATGATTCTCAGAGATAACTTGCCACCTCGGCCAAATCTTTGTAGACCTCGTCGGGGTGAGACCTGTAGAAAGACATGTTCTCCATCCTAGAACACCAGAGGTGCCCGTCTCTTTTCGGCATTTGACTTCTTCTTGCTCTGTGAATTCTTCATCCACTCATGGATGATTTTAACCTTCTCCATGGTAGCCCATACCATCTCAGGTCCCATGAGTGCAGACTCCCCTAGGTCAGTTCAACATAAAGGTGATCTTCAAGTTCGCTCATACAATGCCTCAAAAGGTTCCATCCCAATGGTGGAGTTATAGCTATTGTTTTATGAAAACTCAACCAAAGGCAAGTGATCCTACCAACTATGACCGAAGTCGATAACACAAGCATGTAATATATTCTCGAGGGTCTAAATGGTCTGCTCGGTCTGGCCATCTGTCTGAGGATGGAAGGCAGTGCTCAAATGAAGCTGCATCCTGAAAGCCTCCTCCAACCTCTTCCATAGTCGGGAAGTAAATCGTGTATCACAATCAGAGAGAATCGTCGATGGTACTCCATGTAGCCACACAATATCCTACACATAGAAGCATACCATGATCTCTACTAAACCTTGACCTCTGATCGATATGAAGTGGGATGTCTTTTTGAGTAGGTCGATGATCACCCAAATCAGGATATGACCCCCGGATGTACGGGGAAGTCCTGTCACGAATTCCATGCATATCCTATCCCACATCCACTCTAGGACCTCTAAAGGCTGAACCAAGCCCACTGGTACCTGATGTTATTCCTTCACTAGATAAAAAGTGAGGCACCGAAGGACAAACTCTGCTACTACTTTCTAAATTCTCAGCCTCCAGTGTTGTCGTTGGAGATATTGGTACATCTTTTCCACTCCTGGATGCACCATTAGAGGGGTTGTATAGAACTCCACCATCACATCTTATGGAAGTGACACTGCTACCATGTTACTTCATCTGAAGAGGATGACATGCTCCCCACATTTAGAAAATCCATCAGGTGCATGTCCTGTGGATATCTAAGAACAACATGTCTCACAGTCAGCATCCCCACATTGCACCTCCGTGACCCGCTGAAGAAGTGGGGGAGTGACTGTAAGAGGCTAAAGAAAATCTGATCCATCACATTCTATGAAGGATATCTACAAAGCAGCCAACTGCTCCGTCGAATCACCTAGTAGCTGTATACCTAACCTCCTACTGAGTGCAACTGTTACTACGTTCCCCTAACAAGAAGTATAGACTATCTCGAAGTCATAGTATTGGAGGAACTGAAGCCAACGTCGTTGTCTCAGGTTCAGGTATTTCTGAGAGAAGATATACCTTAGACTATTGTGATTAGAGTACGTTGTGAAACACTCACCCATCATGTAATGTTGCCACATCTTTAAGGAGAAGACCACTGCTACTAACTACAGGTCATGGGTATCATTGTTCTTCTCGTGTTGTGTCAGCTTTCAAGAACCATATGCAATCACCGCTTGATCTAGCATTAGGACACGTCCGAGTCTAGTCCCTAATGCATCATAGTAGACTGTGTACCCTATGTCCTCCTCCAATAGCCTCAAGTTGGGGGCACTAGTCAGCCTCTGCCTCATCTCCTAAAATCTCTGTTGGCATCTCTATGACCACACGAAGGGTTGGACCTTCTTTATCAATGCTAATAGTGGTGTTTCAACACTGGAGAAGTTTGGCAAAAACCTCTATAGTATCCAGCCGATCCCAAGAAACTGAGTACCTCCGTCATAGTGAAGGAAGGCTCCCATGCAAGTACCGCCTCAATATTCACTGGATCTACTACAATTCCAGCCACTAATATGACTTGTCCCAGAAAGTGAACCTCTCAGATCTAGAAATGGAACTTCAAAATCTTTCCATAAATCTGGTTCTCTCAAAGTGTGTCCAATGATACCCGCAAATGATAGGCATGCTCCTCCTCAGTAGCTGAGTAGATCAGAATGTCGTCGATGAAGACTACTAAAAAGCTATCAAGGCATGACTGGAAGATCCTGTTCATGAGTGCAATGAACACTACTAGATCATTAGTTACACCAAATGGAATAACCAATAACTCATAATGGTTGTACCGACATCTGATTGTCTTCTTCTTCACATATTAGTCTCGCACTCTGACCTGATGGCAGCCTGATATAAAGTCTATATTTGAGAACCACTGTTCTCCCTTCAGTTGATAAAAGAGGTCGTCAATCATCGGTAGTGGGTACTTGTTCTTCATGGTCACCTGGTTCAGGCGCCGATTGTCAACAAAAAGCCTCAATATCCCATCTTCCTTCTTGGAAAACAGAATTGGGGCTTCCCAAACTGAAACATTTGGCCTAATGAACCCCTTCACATGTAAGTCCTCCAACTATACCAGAAACTCACGAATCTCCATGGGAGCCATCCGATACGCTGGTAAAGATATCGATGCCATCCCAGGGTACAAGTCAATGTAAAAGTTCACCTCTCTATGAGGAGATAGACATGGGACATCATCAGGGAAAACATCCACATACTAGTCCACCACTAGAGGATAACTCGGACTCTCCACACCAACAGATTCGAGGTTAATTCTATCCAAATGATGTGTAATCAGCTACACCCTCCTCCAGATATGTCCATCCTTTGCTACAAAGGCTCCCTTCTCGCCGGTGAAGGTAAACCTGGTCCCATATGTGCAGACACACCGCACGTTGTGCCCAATATAGTCTACATGAGCATAGACTGTAGATTAATATTCAAACCCAAGATTATGTCGTAAGGTCTCGATGCTGCTACTAGGATATCCCAGCTGAAGCACTCACCTCCCAGAGTAAGCTTGCACTGCCGGCACCCATATATAATCATCGAATCCGCTTCTGTAGGAGTCTCTAGCCTTAATGATTGAGCCAACGACTCTGTAAAAATCTCCAATATCCGATCAAGGGCAGTGGAAATAAGAGAATGATAAGAAACTGTGTCTATAAGTACAATAGATATGGTGGAGTAGACATAGATCGTACCTCGTATCATCTCTAGAGAACCATGGTCATAGGCCTCAGCTACCTAGAGCTGAGCTAGCCCCTATCCTCCTGCTCCATGTGGTTGGGGTGGACCTTCTGGTGGTGGTGGAGGTGACATCCCGAATCATCGCCCACCGCCAGCAGCACGACTGACTCCTCTACCACATCCCTCGGTTCCCTGCAGACCTCCTCGGTCGAATATCTATCTCTGTATGGGTGGTCCTTCGACCGTCTATTGATCATCCAAACGGCGGGTCAGATAGTCACAATCCATGTGACCCTGCCCACCGCTTGTGTAACACTACCCGCTCCTAGAATGACATGCTCTGCCTTGGGTGCTCCGTACAACCGACCATGAGTCATGCGGTCATCCACCTATATGTCTGGTCCTCTTGGACCTCTACGAAATCTGTCTACTGCTAGCTGCGGAAGACTCCACCATGTGACGAATGGTGGTGGGTCTCGCTACTAGTGACTTCTCAGCAAGGAAACTCTCCACTAAGAGGGCTCTCTCTAACACCCCTTCGGGCGTCGGGATGCTGATTGAGATCATCTATGACCTGATCTCTAGCTTGATTCCATACTCGAAGCTCTGGGCCCTAATAAATGGGTCTTGCACCTTATTTTTGGAGGAGCGTGAGAGGTCAGTGAACCTCACGGAGTAATGAGCTACATTCAGGCTACCCTATTGCAGATGAAGAAGCTCATGTATGTGCACTACATGAAGAGTCGCTGGGAAAAACTCTGCCCAAAACAGGCTCATGAAGTCTTCCTAGAGAAGCGTCACCTCATCGTGAACCTAGAGCAGCAAGATCCACCATCTGCTCGCTGCTGCCTGAAGAAGGCTGGCTGTAAGGATCACCATGAGATCGACTGGTGTCTCTACCAGTCGAAAGACACTCACCACAACCTCCATCCAATCCTCACCCGCTTGAGGGTCCCTCTATCCCCTGAACCTGGGTGGCCTCTGGCGCTGGAGGTCATGAAATGCATTCCAGAGGCATGCCTTGTTTGCTGCTGGGGATGGTGGCATCGGTGGACCAATGGGTAATGGTACCACTAGTTCCTCTACTGGTGCCTCTACTGAAAAAGGGTCAGGCACCGATGCCTCTTCACTTGGTGGGCTATCAGTGTGTACAACTCTCGGAACCTTAGTTATCTCTCTTCATGGAAGAATCCTTACAATAAACAGGTGTTCCATGGTCAAGATGTTATACTTGGGTATCTGAATCAAATGATTACAATGAAAACTTTTCAAAACACATATGCAATCAGTGTTTTTATACATTGAGTCGGAAATCAGAAGTCAGGGTCCTGGTGTATGGATACGTCAGCCGCCACACCAACACTGGATTTCGTAAACTGATAACCACACTCACTACACTTAACAATATTTCCATTAAAAATAATGATCAGAGTCATAAGTTCTGCGGTAGAACTGACTCCTCTGATACCAATTTCTCATGACCCGTCCCCCTGGGCCCGTGCCGTGACTAACCCCAAGCCCTACTTCAATAGGCCAGGGGCTGGAGACTAGCCCCAAAGGTGTGTTCCCTAAAACAGGGAAGGCATTATCTTAATAACCTATAAACACATGTAACCAAGAACACAACAAGAAATGAATAAAATTCAACTGTATAGTAAACAGAGTGAGTACAGTGAGTAAAAGGGTCTAAAATACAATCCTAACTATAAAGATACAAGTACAACTGAAATACAATACAATTGAAGAAAAATAAAGGCAGCTACTAGAAGGTCCTATGGGTTCTTACCTGAAGGGTAGGTACATATTTCCTCCTCAGCACTCCATGTCCACCCGTCTCCTCTGTGTTCCGACATGCTGTATGGTCCATGTTCGGGTACCGTCCAGTCCTAGTACTCTCCACCTCAGTCAGCGTTGTTTGTCGTCTGCATCCAACACAACATGGTGTGAGCATAGCCCGTGCAGGGGTGGGTATAATGATACTCAGTAGGTACCCCAAGACCCTCAAGGTCTCCCAAAATCTACCAAGGATAAACCAAAAAGTAAGAAATCAACAGATAACCCTACTTAGTTATATTCCCTTACATATAACTATGTTATCAAGTAATCCATCTCAATTATGAGGAAACACAGAGGTACTGACTCAGATCACACTAGGTATATAACTTATGTAAGGTAGTGGAGATGATTAGTTTTAACTACAAAATCATCTTACTCTATTAAGAGGCTCTGCTGCTGACCTGCACATAATCAATAGGAGCTGATCCACACTGGTTCTCATGGAGCACTCTTCTCGTCACAGCCAGCTACTGGGTTTTCACACTAGGCTTGCTCGTCTCTGGGAGAGTCCACTCCCCATGACACTGTTGGTTTATCCAAATGCCACGATGTCCCACGAAGTAGTATCTCAAAGGACCACCACATCATAGTGGTATCTACGCAATAGACGATGTGTCAATCGGACGCTCGGTCTATGAGTTATTAGCCTTTTAGTCCAGGGGGCTAGTTGGATTCGTGCTTAATCCAACCTGACTGTACCCCATCTTAACACAAATCGCCAGTGGGGTATACTCAAAGGGACCATCTCACTCCGAGGTTTCCACCGCCACTAATGGTTCGTCAAATGGACATCTGGTGCCAATGTTATGGGAAAAATAATGTAAATGGCTCCAAGTGGGCCCAGGTTTGGTCCAAAACGGTCAGACTGACCCGGCCCGACCCAGCCATGGCTGGCCTAGTTCGGGTTGACCCATCCATATCCGCTGAGTCTGGCCCAGCCTGCTGGTTGGTCCGGCTCGTTTGGTTCGCCCCAGCTAGCTGGGTCCGGCCTGGCAGGCCGTGAGGGGCTGCGAAGGGGCACGAGGGGCCGGGAGGGCCACGGGTGGTTGTGAGGTTGTGGAGGATGTCGTGAGGGCACGAGGCCATGGAGTGGCTTGGTTGGTTGTTGACATGAGGGTGTGAGGATTCGGTGTGGCTTGGCCGGGGTGGTTCGGGCGGAAAAGTGGTGGCAGCTAGGGCAGCGACAGCTTGAATGACGGCTCAACCCGGCGGCGGCAGCTCGAACGGCAGTGGCTGTTCGGACGGTGGCGGGGACTCGGACCAAAAGGTCGTGACGGCTCGACTCGGATGATGGCAGTTGCTCGAATGGTGGTAGCTTGGATGGTGGTGGTGGAAGCTCGACCCGAATGACGGCTGCTCGGTCTGGTGTTGTCGCGAGGGCGTGAGGTCGTGGGGCGGCTCGACAGAAAGAGTGGCAGTGGCTTGGGTGGAGGCTTGGAGAGGTCGTGGGTGTTCGGCCGTGGGTGGCGGCGCCGCAGGGTGCGGAGGGGTGGAGTTCTAGGGGGCGGGCGCCGTAGGCGGCGGCGGCTGTGGGGCGGCGTTGTTGCCTTTGTCGCCTTCTTTACCTTTTTCCATTGCGAAGAACACATCATGAACCAATATTTGCGGAGAGGAAATGCCTTGTTTGTCTGGCCCTCACTCTCCGTGTTAGGATGGTGGAAAGTGTCTATAATATATTTCTTGATTCATGAATAATTTTCATGGACAGAAAAGAGAGAAATTCAATCATCCACCCTACAATTCCCCCACAATAATTATTCCCCACCCGGAAAAGAAAAAATCCACATATCGAATTAATAATGAGTCGATACACATTCTTTGTTTTAGAAGGGAAGAACATCAGAATAAAATCATACTCAATTTAAACCCCTACCTCGATAGTTCGGTGACGTTGGCGCGATGATGAAGTTGAAGTTTTCGACGTTTTCTCATCCACCACACACCTCTAATCTCGGGCTCGTGCATCGGTTCGTTGTAGTCAAAGAAGTTCGTCATCGGAGGGAATCCCAAGGTAGAAGTCGAAGTCAAAGTTCTTCGTTGGATAAGTGTAATACACCAAGGGTTCTCCTCTCACAGTCCCACCCAAAAATGAAAGAGGTTCCAAAATAATTAAATTAATGTATTAATTATGTTGGCACCACTATGTTGGCATAATTAAGGTACCTTAGTGGCACAATTAATTATCTCAATTAATTGGACCAATTTAATGGCTCAATTTAATTGGTTGGGTGGAAAAAATTAGGGTGTTGTGAGGATTTTCCCCATTAAGAGGGGTCAGGTGGTCCCTACCTCTAAAATTCGAATTGGGGGTTTAGGATTTGGTGGTCCTCACCACCATAACCTCACAAGGGAGGATTTGTTCTTGTGGACCCCACCTATTAACTTTCAAAGCGTGGTTTAGTCTTGGTGGTCCCTACCTCCCACCATCCACATGGGTGTTTCAAATAAAAATAAATTGTTACACAAATTTATTTTTATTTTATTCATACAAGAAAAAATCAAAAACTAACTTCCACCCTCTGCAAACAGATGTCTAAGTGAAGGTCTCTTTAAGTGAATATTGGTGTAGTGTGTTCAATTATGTCCTTAGATTTTAATTCCGGGCACTAGTTTAAATCTTAGAATTATCTGCACGCAAGTTTACTAAATGTACCCAAACAAAAGTTCATAAATTAATTTTGGGAACTTCGGGCCTTAGAATCACGCCCCTTCAATTTTTGGAGACTTGTAATATTCCAAATATTTTTAAAATAATTACATGGATATTCTAGGTCTTTACATTGAATGATTAGGAAAGAAAAAGGTAGTGATAGATCATTTCAAAAATATAGAAGAACATTAAATAAACCATCCAAATTAATAAGAAATATGGCATCATTTAATTCTTATCCTCGATCAAGAATATGATATGTTAATGGATGTGGACTTAGATGAATTTTGTTTTGGGATTTTAGAAAAAATCAAATTTTAAATAATAAACACCCCTGATCTTTTCAAAACATTTTTAAATAAATATTTTATAAAACTAGGGGGAAAATAATTTTTTTAGAAACAACGAATTCATAGAGATGAAGTCTCATATTAAATGAAAATTTTAGTATAAATATATATTCATATGGAAATATTATAAGTGACTATTTTTATCAAAAATGAACTATATAGAAAATATTAATATGATTTTATTTTAAAACATTTAATAGAAAGGTAAATTTAGTTTAAAATTAGTTTTTTTATTTTATAAAGAAATAGAAATATATCCACATAATGTGTAATCGATGATAAAAATACCAGTATAATATTAAGTTCCCATTATATATTTTTGAAATACATTTATTAGAATCCATATATCTTTAAAATACTACAAAAAGTTATGTCTAATACATTGTGAAGAGAAAAAACATAACCAAGGATAACTAGAGGATAATAAAATTATTGGGATCTTATAAAGAAAGACTATACAAATTCCACATATGGGTGATCACATTTCTAAGGTCTCAATTTTAAAATTATGTTGGGAATAAAATTCTTAAAACTTGAGTGGCATTCAAATAAAAGACCATGAATGAGAGAGATCTTGAAATTAAACTTGAAATTAAATAAATAAAATATAATTAATGATATAATATATCAATAGGTCATTGATTACACCAAATTAAAAAAATATGGAGTGCAACGTAAAACATGTCTCATGGAATTCAAAATAGAAACAAATATCCATTATAACCTTAGTATTAATTGAATCAAAATCCATCAAAATAAGTAACCAGATCTGGATCTTCAAACCCTAAGAGTAACATGAATATGGTAAAATATATTTATTATTTATTGATTACACAATACTAATGACATCATGGTGCACAATATGAAATATGTCTCAAGAAATTAAATTTGAGATTATGAACCCCTTACCTTAGTCCTGATTCATTCTGCCCATGCACTTAACTACCTAGATAATCAAATTAAATTTGTTTAAAAATTTATTATGAACATTATTCATATATATTTCATATTATAAGGTATATCTATTATGATATGTAATTAATTTATTATAAGTTTTTTATTTATCTCAGTTACTCACAGTTGTTAAGTCAGTTTTTATACAACTCATTCTGTTTATTTAAAATTGAAAATTTGTTGTAGAATTATTTTATAATATACAGATTTATAGTTTTGTATTAAATTTAATATTCCATTAATAAAAAATTCATATAGTTATATAGGTTTCTAAAATGTACACCAAATATGAAATTTAACTTGAAATGATTCTTTTTAGCTATTAAATTTACTATGACGGTCTATTATTAATATCAGTTTTTAAAGTCTAATATTATATATACAAAATCTTATAAAATTGTATATTATTTAATATTAACAAATATTACCATTATTTTATTCCCATAAACTCCCATGATATAATTTTATATCATCCTTCATCTATGTGGTTAAACGGGCTAAAATTTTAACAAGATATAATTAATATATATGTATGATTAGAGAGTTATTTAGTTATAATATCATTATTATTGAATTATACTTATATTATTTGGTTGATACTAAGGTTATGAATCATATTTTAATATATTTTTATGAATACTAAAATAATAGATGAAGAAAATTAAATATATCACTTTCGTGGAGGGGGTAGTCTGTATGTTCAGACATAAAAAATTTTCATTATATTCATTGAATAGGCAGAAGGTAGGAAATGATTTAAAATTTTAAAACCATAATAATGTTATAAATATCATATTATTTAATAAATTATAAATTCTGTACCAATAATTTTAGGTTGTTAAGAATGATAAGACACACCATTCGGGCGGTGGTAGTCTGCACATATGGATGATGATATTTTAAATTTTCAATGAATAGGAGGGATAAAAAGTAAAAATTATTTTCTTATTTTAGAATCATAAATATATTTTATATACCATATTTATTCAGAAATTACATAATTACAACTATCCAGGATATGTGGTAACAATAAATAGAAGTAATAAATTTATGGAGGCAATAGTCCACACGTACACACAATTGACGTTATTTTGTTTTATTAGTGGATGAAAAGGAATAAATAAGAGTTGTTAATTTTATATAATAATAAATTTATATATTAATTATAATTATTTTTATTATATTAAAGTTTTTAGAAAAGGTTTTCAATAGGTATATGAAGAAGTAAATATTAAAGAGGTTATACTTACAGTGAGTGCTTGAGTTTTCTCTAAGAAGTCAACTTAGAATAATAGGCGTTAAGATAACTAATGGTGAACATAGTATTTAGGAAGTGGTATATGGATCTAGAGGGAAATAAATGGATTATTTTTTGGAAGTTTTTTAAAGGGAAATTTATAACATGAAGTGGTGGAAGGATCCCCTTTTATAAGTGAAGAGGAAGGAAATTTTGGATACACCTTTTAAATTTTAAATAATGTTTTGTTAATATTCAATGGAAAAAGGCTCAAAATGTGAAAAAGTGGAAGATATGTGAGGTTATATTGATAAAAACATCAACTAATAAATTGTAAACATGTTTTATAGTATGTCTTGAGTCATTTATCCTCAATACGTCAATTTTTACCATTTTACCTTTTATCAGGGTAATTAATTTTCCACCTTAATAATCAATTTTAGTGAAAAAATTAAAATTAAAACTTTTAAATAATTTCATTTTTTTACAAATTTGGAAATTATTTTATCAAATAAAATTTCTAACCATGTGAATGTTTATTTTTAATATAAACACACATAATGCATAAAATCATTTTTCTAAGAAATGTGTATCTTCAAGATTTAAACATATATTTAAGATATAATTATCAAAATTACCAGTTTTCATGACATAAAATGGTTTATTATAATACAAATTAATTTAATTAATATTTTAAATAAATAAAAAAAACTAAATATTTCCATTAAAATACTAAATTAGAAGTAGAGACTAAAAATAACATTTATTAAAAGTTAAATATTACTTTTTTAATGGTTAAACCTGAGATTAATGAATTTATAAAATATATTTAAAATCAATAAAATTATTCATTAAATTCATATTTTATCAATTAAAATATTTTATAAGATCCCATATTTTTCTTTTATACTGATAAAGTAATAAAGTCATCATTTTGGAAAAATCTATATTTATCACTATTCATATAAAATTCACTTATCATAAATAAATCCCTAAAATTTATACAAATTCAATATTGATATGATTTATTCAAAAATGATGTTCGTTTAAAAAAAATTAATATTCTAATATTTATAAATTTTTCTTTTGAATGAAAATACAATATATGAAGAAAACTACTTTTATTGAAAACTTCTCTGTTATAAATTTAAGTACTCTTATTTATTTTGAATGTTTTTCTTGTTGATTAAAATGTTTTTATTTATTAGGGGATTTATTATTCTTAAATTTTCTTAATAATATTTATCTACTATGTCGTGAATCATATCATTTCATTATTTTATTTGAAATAAACTATCAATATAGTGTGTATTTAAAGATAAAATTAAATAGTAAGGTCTTAGGTCGAAATATTCTCCCCACTAGAAAGCAATTTCATCCTCATAATTTTAAAACCCATATGACGATATTGATTTCTAAAGGGAGTTCATAATTAACCATACACTGGTATATGAACATGTGTTGGATTATGTTATTAAGTGAGGTTTTTTTATGAAAATTGATATGAGCCTTTTGTAAGGATAACTATTCCATTCATAATAAAACCCAAATATGTGAATAAGAAATAAATCCATATTAATTAAATTTCTATAAACATTTAATAATCTTAATATACTTTGGATATAATAATTATACCATTGAAAGTATTTACATATAATTCAATACCTAATATGAGAAATCTCACATGACATAAGAGATCTAAATGAATCTTGAATGAAAAGTCAGTTTTCACTTAAATACTAGTTGTTTATTAGGATTTTACTTGTTCCCATGGTCCAGGAGGATATTTTTGCTTATTTTGTGTATTATCTCTTGGATTAAGGAATTTATTTACATAATTCTTATTTTCCTTACTATTAAAAGTTTTATGTTTTGGATTCTCTCCTTCCCTGACACTCATGAACATTATAAAATTTATGTCCAAATTTATTGTATTTATCCAACCCCTTAAGGAAATATTTATTCATATATTTTTGAAACCTAGTAAGTTGAATCTCTATTCATTCATCTTTTATATCACCCAAAAGTCCATGAGACCCCATCCTTATCTTCTTTGGTGTGTTTGGGATTTCAACTTAGATTACACTGTTAATAATAATTCTAGAAATCTAGTTTGTTATAGTCATTATATTTTTCACTCAAAATATTATCTAGATAGGTTAATCATTGATAAAATTTCCACATTATCCTGGACATAAAATGTTATATTGGTTCATTTATGTTTCAACCATTATGAGAACCAAAGGGTGTTTACATGTGTGAGGAATAATTAATATAATAAGAGAACTATCATAAAAGTTCTTATAAAAAAATCAACCTCAAAATGTTTAACTCTTACTTTTTTTTAGTTTTACCTATATCACTCTTGGTTCAATCTAGTTTTCTTTAGGTTTCATTTTTTATACTTGTTAACTTGATCCCAAAAATAGAGATCCCAAATTACAATGGACTTTCATAAAATATTCTAAACATAAAAATAATTTAAAAAAATTATCTCAAAATACAGCATACCCTTTTTCCAATAAATCACGTATCAACAAATATGTATCTTTACTTACAAATATCTAAATATTTATCTAAGATATCCACAATCACTTTAATATTATGTCATATAACCTAAATATATTCAAATCCATCATAATGATCCAGGAAGAAAATGTGAATTATCCAAATAATATCCATTAGGAGTTTATATCTAGGTGTGTAGTCATATGACCACTCATCATGCCCCAGAGTGAATATTGAGTTCATACATTACCAATATTTCTCATGGTGGTTACCCTTAGGTGCATCCATGCTATATTTTCATCCACTTTCCAGTATCCAAAAAAGATGTAATTCACTAGAAATCCAAATACTCAATTTTTTTCCAAAACATTGTGAGGTTACTCTAAACATAGGCTTATACCATTGGTTTTCACTAATTTTCTCTCATTATAATCCCCAAATAACTAATAATGATTAATATAAAAACCTGATTGTTTATCTATACCTTTGAAACTATGATCAACATTAACTTATTAATACTTAATTACTTGTATAACCATTGATTTATCTTAAAATGAAAACATCATAACCTATAAATTTATCTAAACCCTTATTTGATACCAATTATATTATCCTTAACCCACAAAACTATAATTGGTTCTAAAACACTTGCACTGCATACCTGCTTTGAAACCAAAAATGGCATCCCATTACATGGTTATCTAAATTACATGACTTTAAGTAAAATATTGTATTATAATTCTGATCCATTAGGTTTATAGTTTTAGAGAACTAGGACAAAACATTAACTAACAAAACCCATGTATTTTTCATCCTAAAGACACTTTTCTTTCAGTATGAAACTGATTAATCTATAACAGGCTTTCAACATCTCCCTTAAATTATCCATATAATATAGTCTTATAAACACATTATATGTATTACTTTTATTCATAAATTTGGGAAATATAAAAATAATAAAGGGTTGAGATTAGATGCTCGGTAAGGGTAAAAATAAGAAATGACAAGTAAATATAATAATTAAACATAAGATGAGCATAAGAGTATAATCAAGATACATAAGAAACTTTATACCCAAAAAATCATAGATCATAAATAATGGCATAAATATTAGAATAAAATAATAATTGAATCAATAGTGTGTAGAAACATGAGTCATGAATCATAACATATTATTGAGAATAATTATAAAATTATGAAACATATTTTAACTATGGTATTAACAGTAGAATTGGGAAACATTAATTTCACGTGGAAAGCCATTAGTGCACATGATTTTGAGAAACTAAAATGTATGCAAGAATAGTTTTTCTATTGAGATATAAACTTTTAACCAAATCATTGGAGGGTGATATAGGAACCCAATCATCACCATTCATAGTTATGAGTGCCACTTTAAAATCATTAACATATAAAATCACAAATAACCCATGGATATAAAATGGGTTTCTTAAAAATTAAAAATTAAAATAATCAATTTATTTATAGCATAAAGATCCCTTCAAAAGAAAATGGGTCTCATTAAGTACAACATAAATAACCCATGTAAATAAAATAAGTTTCATATTCATTACAAATGAAATTACATAAATAAATCATTAATAATAATAACATGATAAAACTATGGAAAATAAATAGTTACCAAAATGTATTCAGTAACTTTATAGGTAAATAACCTTCAATGGAGATAATATAGCATATTGTATTTCCAACATATAAATAATGGTTATATGGTAAAGTTAATAATTTTCAATATCAATAGATATATGAAATATATGTGATCACCCTTCAATTAATAGAAGTAAATGTAGAGTATTTACTGAAGAAAGACATTGGAAGAAAAATCATATTTTTATACTGTGTATGACTTGGTAAAGAAAACATATAAATGTATATTTCATTTTATTGAGAAAATAATTACATAAACCATCTAGAAAAATATATTTTATGGTATTATTCCATGAATATCATTGATCAATAATAACATATTTCGTGGGAAATTGATTTATATGAAAAATAATTTATAGGATTTTTAGAAAAAAACCACTTTGGAAATAAGAATTAACATTAATCTTTTGAAAAAATTTAAAGGAAATATTTTATAAAAATATGAAAAAATTATTTTATTTAGAAACCATGAATATTTAGAGAGGAAGTTTTATATAGAACGACAAATGTGGAAGAATTATACGTTCGTATGAAAGTGATAAAAGACATTTTTTTTCTTTAAAGAAAACCCATGAAACAAATTAAAATTATTATCTTTTAAAAAAATTTAAAACATGTTAAATGTAGTTGAAAATGACAATTTTAAATTTTTAAATGAAATATAGATATTTTCAAAAAAATGTGGAATAGAAAAAAATCAATCTTAAAAATAAATTCCATTTTAATAATTTTAAAATACCTTCATTGAAGACCACATATCATTAAAAACACAATAAAAATTATTGATTAAAACAAGCTAAATAAAAAATAATTCTCACCCTGGATAAAAATTGGAGATGATACAAATTTTTGATCTTATAAATAAGGATTTTAAAAATTCCCTATAAGGTTTATCACACTTAGAGGTTTCTATTTTAAAATGAAGTTAGGAATGGAAACCTTGGGCTTGAGTGACATTCAAATAAAAACCCTTAAAAGAGAGATTTCTTGAGATTAAACATAAAATATCATTAATAAAATATAATACATGATATAATATATCAATAGGGGTTGTTTTTACACTAAATTAAATAAGAGATGATGTGAAACATCAAACCTGACTCATGGAATTAAAAATACAGGAAAATAGCCTTTACGATTTTGGTATTACTTGAATTGATATACATTTAATGAAAGAACAGGATATGGTTCTTAAAACCCATGAACTATATGAATATGGTAAAATAAATTTATTATGAAGTAATAAAACCATACTAAGTATATCATGTTGCATAATATAAAATATTTCTCAATAAACTAAATTTGATAAAATGAACACCTTACCTTGGTCCAGATTCATTCTGCATGTGCGCTTCACATCCTAGATAATCAAATTAATTTCATTAAATTTTTTTAATAAACTTTTTAATATATAGTTAATATTATAAGGTTTATCTATTATCACATTATATTTATTTATTATATACATTTCACTTATGTCGGTCACTCAGGGTTGTTGGTTAAATTTTTCTATAACTCTTTATATATACTGAAAATAGAAAAACATTTTGTAAAATTGATTCACATTCACAAAATTTATATACTTTTATCTAATTTATTATTCCATTATTTTAAAATTCATATAATTACACAAGTTTCCCAAATGGACTCCAAAATATAAAAGTTAACTTGAAATGTTCCGTTTGGGGAAAAAATTTACTAGGATTATTTATTGGTAATATCACTTATAAAATCTCCAAAAATATATTTCCAAAACCATAAAAATACTTATTTATTTTTTTTATCCAATATTACCAATAATTATCTTCCCATAGTTAACCAAGATAGAAATATATAGCATCATTCATATAGGTGGTTAAACTGACCAAAACATAAACATGATATAATTAAAGGATAAGCATGATTTTGGAAAGATTTTTCTATAAAATCATTATTAAAGAAGTATAATTAAATTATTAAGATGTTAATAAGGTTTTAAATCATATTTTAATAAAATCAGGCAAATAAGAAAGAGATAGATGAAGAAAAAGAAATACATTATTGTCGTGGAGGTGGTTGTCTACACGTACACACAACAATTGTTTTCATTTTTTTAATAAAACTTTAGGAAGGTTGGGAATGGTGTCATGACCAATCCTAGAGGGTCCCGTGATATTACTACCCGAAGACATACTCTAATAGACTATGATCTAGTGACTTGAACTGAGTAGGAATATCAAACAAATGGGAGGCATTAGCATTATTTTCCTCTATACACCCATACATCTCCAAGATTCAAATGTTGAAATGTAAAAACACTAATTACGAAATTATGGCAAACCATTATATCCTAAAACCATAGTACAATAGTGAAAGCACTATAATGTAAACAGGGACAAAATAATCCCACCAAATGAAAAGATTCTGGAGCCACAAGTACAACCTATAAAGTAAGAGGTACTTGGACTGTTATCAAAAAAGATTCCAGAACACACCTCAGTCAGTTCGATCTCAAAATTAACTACCTAGTCCTAATCTACCTGAACTCCATCAAAGGGCCAATCATCTACCTAAGACACGACATGTGTGATAAAATCCCTTACAGGGGTGATTAAAACAATACATAGTAGGACACCCCAAAACCACAAACAAATTTAAAAAAGGAAATACCTCAAAGGAAATTCCAAGAAATATTACCTCAAAAAATACCATAAAGTAAATTCCATGAAATAATAAATAGTTAGCTCAACAAAAATACTTTTATACAGTAAATATATCAAGAACATCCAGATATACTCAATCCAATAAAACACATAGACTCAACTAGACACACCGTCTCCATAAGACACACAATGTCCATAAGACACATAGTCTCCATAAGGCACACAATATTCTTAAGACACACGGTCTCTTTAAGACAAAAAGTCTCTATAAGAGACACAATCTCTATAAGACACACATTATCTATAAGACACATAGTCTCTAGGTCACAAGCATTAAATGTTTTCTCAAAGCATGCTTATTCTGGGATAACTCACTCTTCAGGACATGAGGTCATATGAAAAATCACACAAAAACCCACATAGGATATCTCTAAATGACCGTCTCATCATAATGGTTCCAATGCTGTAGACATCTCATCAAATGGACATTTGGTTTAAAATTTATGGCTATTTGAAAATTTCAGGAGGGGTTTACGAGGTCATGGACCGACCATGGCTGTTGAATGCCCAATAACATCTTGTGATCCCACAATGATCAACCTTGCCCCATGGGTCGTGGTCGTGCAGCCACTCGATCGACCATGGCCCAGTCCAGCTACCCAAGTCTGACCTGGTTCCACCCCCACCTAGGATTCCGACCTAACCCAAGGGGTCTGATCTCACCCACTAGGTCCTACCCGATCCACTTATTAGGTTGGTCCAGATCACACCATTACCCGTAGTGACCACCATCTATCCACATGAGCTCCCATCCATGCCATACAGCCACCAAAAGATGAAACTCTTCCTTCCACGACCTGTCGTTCTTCCTCTAGTGGTCCAATATCTAAAATGAACAATCCTTTATGATAATTGAGTCCCTAACTACACTGATCCAACTTCTGTTTCATCTTTCCTCCAATCTGGGGGTCTAATTGTATTTGGAGCCTTTTAGAAAGTCGATCCGTGATCCTGATGATCATATGGAAAATACTACTAGTAATTGGTTTGATAAAGCATAGTAATTTCCGAATAATGAACCAAAACATTTTTTATGTAGACCTAGATTGATTCTCATTAGCAATATAGAAGAAGATGATAAACTAATCTCCTGATAATTCCAAAACAATAACCCATCCCCAAATAAATAGAACTACAGATCAATATGTTTATGGATTGACCCACGTTTATCATGGAAATAAATAATGATAAAAATAAATCAGAAATCAATAACCCCACATGGTATATGAATAATTCACAGCCAAGGATTGATTATCTTTGGCGATCCATCAATAATGATATCTAATCCTAGTTTTTGGCATAAATACTAAGATAATTTTCTAAAGATTGTCTCCAAATCCTCAAGAAATTTATACTGTTGTGAGCCTAACCCTTAGTTCCTACATAGCTATTCATTTAAAATAAACAACATCACTATGTTGACGTAACGTTTAAATAAAAAAACTCATAGTTTAATTTATCAATTAAAATGTCCCAAATCTATTTTTCATAGCCATCCCGCATCGACTGATGTTATGCCTCACCTAGGGAAAACACCACATTACTAACACAACTATAGTCTCAAATATCCATTTCGAGTCACCATTATTGAGTTATTAGAATTTTAAAATAAAATAGTTTTATTTAATTATTT
Organism: Viscum album; assembly: GCA_963277665.1. Lineage (NCBI taxonomy): Eukaryota > Viridiplantae > Streptophyta > Magnoliopsida > Santalales > Viscaceae > Viscum > Viscum album. The sequence continues at coordinate 1,241,156,257 of OY728165.1, read as the reverse complement.
TATTTATGGTTAGGTCCTTGGTGACTTTTCTTCAAATTACCTACACTGATCAATGTTAGCTCACTCCTAGGGTAAATCCACTATTCTGAGCTCAACGATTCCCTAATATTTCAAATATGGGCACCTGTTTAAAAGATATTACAACTTTTCTAGAAATTCATGCATTCTTTCTATCAAGAACATAAAATTTTTCAATTAATTATTCTAGGAACACCGGGCATTGTAATTTCACGTTCTCTCATCGCCTGGTCTTAGAATTTTCCAAAATAATTTCTAAAAATCAAATTGGGAAAAATCCAATACATTAAATTCTTCCCACCTTAGGGATTTATGTCACTGAAAATCCAAAATAAAAGCTACATAAAAAATGAGGGTACTTAGAAGGAATATGAGCCTCCCACTCACATGTTCACTCATTGAGATTCATGGGCTTCCACCAAACATGAACCACTAGAATAAGGTTCCATTGAAGGATTATCTCCAATCAATCATTGATCTACACCAGGTATTCCTCAAAATTCACCCCATCATTGATGACCAGATAACCCCAGTCAATGACATGTGATGGGTCATTCTCATACCCACTCAGCAAAAACATGTGGAAGACTTCATGTACCCACTCTAATTGTGGAGGCAGAGCCAAGTTGTATGCTACCTCTCTAACACTATATAGTATTAGGAAAGGTAAGATGAACCTCAGAGATAGCTTTCCGCCCTAACCAAATCCCCATAATTCGTATCGAGGTCAGACCAAAAAGAACACATGGTATCCTTCCTCGGATTCCAAAGGACTCTGATGCCTATCAGCATAAGAATTATTTAATCTCTATGCAATCTGCATCCCTTGCTAGATGATCTAAAACTTCTCTATGGTTTCTCTCAATAACTCTAGTCCCATGAGTGCTGACTCTCCTGAGTCAGTATTGCAAAGTGGTAACCTGTAAGGTCTCCCGTAAAAGGTCTCAAATGGTGCCATACCAATGGTGGAGTGATAACTGTTGTTGTATGAAAACTCTCCCAGTGTTCGGTTATTCTCCCAACAATGAACAAATTACAACACCTATTCTCACAAGATGTCCTCCAGAAGTTTGGTTATCTATCTCGGGGTGAAATGATATGCTCAAGCATAACTAAGTCCCAAACATCTCTTACAATCCCTTCCAAATATAAGATGTAAAGTGTGAATCATGATCTGAGAATATCATCAATGATACACCTTGGAGTCGAAAAATCTCATACACGTAGAGTCATCCCAATATATATACTGAAATAATCTCTTTAATAGCTAGGAAGTGGGCCAACATGGTGAGTCGGTCAATGATCACCCTGATGGTATTGTGTCCCCTATACGTACATGGTCAAACTGTCACAAAGCCCATAGATTTCGCATCCCCCTTCCATTATGAAACCTCAAGGGGTTGATTTGAACCAACTGGAACATAGTTCTTAGCCTTCACCTATTTACAAGAAAGGCCTCGAGAAACAAACTCTGCAACTCCCTTATTCATCCCCAGCCACCAAAACTAACATTGGAGGTCCTGGTAAATCTTCTCCACACCTAGATGAACCTCCAAAATGGGATGAATGTAATTCCATCCAAACCTCCTCCCAAAACACCACTATTACTATTGTGCGCCCTTTGAAAAGAATTACTTGATCCTCACCTTTCGAATAACCATCACGGGAATGCCCATGTGGACATCTAAGCACGTAAAGTCTCATAGTTGGTATCCCCAAGAAGTACCTCCCTTACTAACTATAAGAGTGGAGGGGTAACAACCATCTATTTTAGGTAATACTCTCCATCCATATCCACAAATGATATCTGTATTGAGGCTAACTACTCTGATACCTTGTTCATCAACATTGAACCGGAGAGCCTACTGAGAGCACCTGCCACCATGTTCCCATTCCTATGAGTATAGACAATCTCAAAGTCATACTTCAGGAAAAAATATATCCACAAAATCTATCTAAATTTTAGATCCTTCTGAGAGAATATATACTTGAGACTATTGTAGTCATAATAGATGATAAACCACTGACCCATAAGGTAGTGTCTCCATATCATCAAAGAAAATACTACCTATACTAACTCAAGATCATGGGTTGTAGATATACTTGTGTGGTCACAACTGGAATCAACCATAATTAAGGACCAATTTCACCTATATCAAGACACAACGAAGACTGGTTCGCGATTCATTGCAGAACATTAGATACTCGGTACCCTCCTATGAAAATCTCAAGATATGAGTGCTCTTCAATATCTGCCTCAACTACCAAAAACTCTCCTAGAAATTCTTTGTCCATGTGAAAGGACAACCCTTTCATTTAAAATATTTCAAGGTTGCTTACACTATAGAAATGTCAAGTATAAACCTATGATAGTACGTAATCAAACAAGGAAACTCTTACCTTGTTAACACTCTTGATTGACTCCCAATAAAGCACAACCTCAATTATCACTAGATCCACTACAACTCTAGCCTCTAAAATGATGTGTCATATAAAATGGACCTCCTAAATACAGAATTGAAACATTGAGAGATTCCCATATAGATGGTAATCTCAGAGTGTGTCCAAGACCATTCTCCAGTGCCTCATGTGCTTATCTTTGGACACCAAGGACACTAGTATTTCATCAATGAAGACCACCACGAACCGATCTAAGTAAGGTTGACAGATCTGGTTTTAGACTCCCATTAACATTGCTAGGACATTCATCATTCCAAAATATATCACTAAGTAATCATAGTGGACATAAAAAAATCTAAGGTTCATCATTGGTATATCATTATCCCATAATCACTGATGGTGATAGACAGATCTGAGGTCAATATTCAAGATCCACTGCACCCCTTTCAACTTACTAAATAAGTCATAAATTCTTGGTAGTGGATTATGAATCTTCATGGCCAGATGTTTTTGGTTCCGAATGTCCACACATAATCTCATTTTCTCATCTACCTTCATGGAAATCAAAACTGGGGGTTCTTGTGGAGAAACACCGGGTATTACAAAGCCCTTTATCTACAAGTCCTCCAACTGCACCCTCATCTCAAGAAGATCTGCAGGAGGCATCCAGTATGGAGGTTTATAAATTGATTTCATCCTAGGTCAATGCCTATGTTTTACTCCCTTTGTGGTTTTAATCTTGGGACACCGTCAGGAATGATTCCACCATTGCCGGAAAATTTGGACTCAAATAATCCATTGCACTGAGGTTCAGGCTAACCAACTGATTAGTGATTGGCTGCACCCTCCTATTTGTGAGTCCATCATACACTTCAAGAGTTTCCTTTTCACCAAAAAAGGAAAACCTGGTCCCATCACTGTACACACATCACACTCTTCCTTGGTGTCCCCTCAACCATCTCCTGATTGGATGTATGATTGGTCGGGCAATCTCGTGCCATATGTCCTTGACTACCGCACGAGTATCACAACCAATTCCTCAACTGAATCAAGCTACCATGGAAGTAATGTACAACTAATACTCTATCTCAGAATTTTCTCTTGATTTTATTGGCCATATTGGGTCGCTACGACTTCTTTCAACTACCTAATGTCGAGGTGATCATACCACGATTCACTGCTTTATTTCACCCTTACAAAACATTTTTAAACTGGATTTTGAATGAATATTAAAAATATAATAATAAATTGAACATAAAGATTGATTTAATGAATTGATGTTTATTACTATTTAAGAGGGTAATTTTACTTGTTTATGTGTTTATATTGTAGGAGGAGGTGATTCGAAGGGCCCACGATGGAAATCAAGCAAAAGGGGCCAAACTGCGCAAGGGCCCATGCATTTATGTGGATAGAAATATATACTATGGATACTCCATGCATTAAATTGGTCTACAAATTGGTGTTTGAATTTACATTTTTGTGGGTTACATTTCCCTAGAATACCATGGATCCCAATTCTCCCATTTAAAAGCCCATAATAGGCCCACAATTGGAAACAATTTTGGGCTATCCATATTAGATGACCCTTCTGTATTTGTGCCATAACTCGGGTCTCGAAGATCCAATTGGTCTTATTCCACCTCCCATTGACAGATAACTTGATGTTTCATCTCTCCACCAAATATCATGCCATTTTCGCTCTTTTTGGTCAGTAAACCAGCCTGATAAAGATTGAGTAAAAAGTCGGCCCTGAATAGTGACCTAGTCTCTTAAGCATATGAATTCTTTTGTGGAAAGTGTGATGTTTATGTCCATAAATACACCTATCACCCACATTATCTCATGTTTAGCGACCAGGGGTGAAGGTGAGTCGAATTTGAGAGCTTCTTTAACCCATTTTAGTTATCTTCTCCCTCATGTACTTCTATGTTTCTTAGTGATCAAATTGGGGGGTGTCCATTGTTGTAATCCCGAGCTCCACATTTGAATTCTTCGTAAGGTAATTTACTTTCCAGGTTTTTTGTATATTGTTATTAATTTTTACCTTAGGAATTTTTGTTTAATATGGTATGATCAAATACAAATCAAAGGAACAATATTCCTCGTGCTTCCATGCGTAACCCAAATCTTGTGATGATTTGAGTGCGTTTGCCTCTTTTCATACCTCTTCTCTTTCATGAGTTTTCTTTTGGATTAACTTGTTTGATGATATAAAATAGTTATAACCCATGAATATGCATTCTTTTGTATTGAGATAAATTTTTATAAAGACCCAAATCTGGATATCTCATCACGTTGTTGATGTGATGCCTTGATTGAGTTCGGTTCTTACATCGACATAGTTTTATTGATTATGAGCGGTCGCCGATAATCAATATCGTTGATTGATCAAATCCTAGGTGGTAACCTAGTAAGAACTCACATACTATTGGTTTCAGTGGGTATAAAATCAAGTAATCAATGATCCTTCCCATTCCCTTAAGAGCGATGACAGATTGAGCATCAAGGGACACTTACTCTGGTTGATCATGATTTCTCCAACAAGTTTCTCTCACTTAGTAGTATAGTTTCAATTTCTATTTTAAAATCATAGAACCCCCAAACACTTAATTTAATTACAATTTTGTTAAAATAATCAGAAACCTCTTTTGAAATTAGTGACCTAAGGCTTCATCGAGAGACGACCTAGGGTTCCTGCTATACTGCAGAAATTCTAGTAAAAACTTAACCTCTAATTTGATGCACTCGACAACGCGATCCAATTTTGGCACCGTTGATGGGGATCCAAGATCATTTCATTAATTTTATTTATATACTTTACTTCTTAATCAGTAATCTATTCAATATCCCCCCATTTTATAGTTTTTGTTTTTGTTTTTGTTTTTTTGAGTTCTCTCTCTCTCTCTCTCTCTTCTTCTTGTTATTATTTTCTCTATCTCTCTAATTTTTTAGTATAAAATTCTATTTTATATAATCCTTTAATTTCTTTTTTTTAATTTTATTCACCTTCCATAAAAAAAATTATTTAAAAATAAACAAACAAACAATCAAATTGGACATTGTTGTTGCATGACAAGATCTGGAAAAGAAACACTACTCAAATTTGACCCTAAAATTAAAAAGTCACTCCACTCAAAAATCAGGTAATATAGATTAGGACAGTCATGTAACAATAAGGAATCCCATTTGGTACCTCAAGTGGTCTTAAACCAATAAAAAATTAAACCAAATCAAACCCTAGAGATCATGGCTGCAAATAACCGAACATTAAAATAACTAACCACCATGGATGTGAAGTACCAACCTGCGTACATCCAATATAATAAGAAAGATTCCAATTTTGAGCTAAGATCATGCCTCATACACCTCCTTCCAAAATTCCATGGTCTTCCCGATGAGGACCCTCAGAAACATTTAAATGAGTTTCACATAGTGTGCTCCACCATGAAACCCCAACATGTGTATGAGGACCTCAATAATTTTATGGCCTTCCCTTCTCCCTTGATGGTGTAGCCAAAGACTGGCTATACTATCTACCTACCACAATTGGGTGCTGGAATGAACTTAAACGACTTGTTCTAGAGAATATTTTCCCTGCCTACCGAACTACATCAATTAAGAATGAAATTTGTGGCTTTTGACAGTTACTAGGAGAGACCCTTCATGAATACTGGGAGATATTCAAAAGACTTGGTTCACGTTTCCCCCACCACTATATTAGTGAACAACTTTTAATTCAATTATTATATGAGGGACTTATCCCCTTGGATCGTGGAATGATTGATGCTGCAGCTGGTGGTTCCCTTGTTGACAAAACTCCTTCGGCCGCTCATGACTTAATATCCAACATGGCTCAAAATTCACAACAATTTGGTACCAGAGCTATTGCACCAACCCGATGAGTTCATGAGTTACCACAACTTCAGGATTCATCTGAGTCTTATGCTGCAGTGTTCCCTGGGCATCCATTCTAACAAGCACCATTGTTTAAACAAAAACCATTCTGGCCAAATTCAAACCCCGAGTGGCATGCACAACCACAATACCGACAATGAGGAAACTCAAGCTACACCAAGAAGAAATCATATCAACAAGGCCAAGGGATGAAACCTTCTTGTACTTCAACATCTCATAACAATCCTCCTCCTCCCAAGTCTGAACCAAGCCTTGAGGATATGGTGAAGCAAATGGAAACCCAGAACCTCCAGTTCCAACAAACCACACAATCATCTATTCATGACCTGTGAACTCAAGTGGGTAAGTGGGAAAACACCATCGTTGTGCTTAAGATGAAAGGTTCTGGAAAACTACCATCCCAAAAAATTTCCAATCTGAAGGGAAAAGGTAATGTATGTGCAGTTACACTTCGTAGTTGTAAAGAAGTTTCTCCTTCTACTGATTCTGCCTAGCAGGTATGCCCCCCATGAAAACTCTCTTTTCCAACCCTAAAAAATTTCATTTAAAGAAAAACAAGACAAAAATGGTAATTGAATTTTCATTGATGATTCAAATGAACAATCCATTCCTCTTACTTTACCTCAAATACTCTCTAAATATAAGAAGAATGTTGATAATGAGATTGATAAATAAATAATGGATACATTTAAAATGGTTCAAGTTAACATTCATTTATTGGATGCAGTTAAACAAATCCCTCGATATGAAAAATTTCTTAAATATATTTGCACCCATAGAAGGAGGAAGAAGGGGAATGAGAGAGTCAACCTGGGAAGGAATGTCTTAGCCTTGATTCAACCATCAATGTCAACCATATGCAAGGATCCGGGCACATTCACAATACCTTATAGCATAGGGGAGACCATCTTTTCTGATGCTATGCTAGATTTAGGTGCATCTATTAATGTAATACCTCACTCCATGTATACTTCTTTGCAATTTGGAGAGCTTCAACCAACATGAATTGTTGTGAAAATTTCCAAACGAAGCACAACACACCCATCAGTAGTGGTCGAGGATTTCTTCATAAAAGTTAAGAATCTCATCATCCCTGCAGACTTTTACATTCTTGAGATGGAAGATACCTAAACCCAAGGACATTCCCCTCTCATACTTGGGAGGCCATTCCTCAAAATAACAAAGACTATCATCAAATTTCATAATGGTATGTTGTCCATGGATTTTGGTGGATAAAAGGTAAGTTTTATCAACCTTGAGGCTACAAAATACCCCATTTAAGAGTACTCCACTTTGACTATCTATTTTATGGAAGTGCTCTCTAATGACAAACACACACAAAATTCTATCCTTGACCCATCATCTGATTTATTATCCTCTTATTCACCCATGGATGATTTTAGTTTTGGTTCTTTAATTGAATGTTGTGTGGGTACAGAAAAATGTAAATTTTGTACTTTAATGGAAGAGTGTGTTTATTCTGAGGTACCCATGACTATCGATAATTCATCAAATCTCATTTCAATAGATTTTATTTCCTTTGAGAATAAACATGAGAATATTGATAGTTTTATGGACCTCACTCCCCCTAAATCCACTACCTCAATCTAAAAACCACCGATGTTGGAATTAAAACCACTTCCATCAAATTTAGAATATGAAAATCTTGAGGGTATTGACCAATTTCTGATAATTATTTCCAATAACATCTCTCAATAGTATGAATCAAAACTGCTTGATCTTTTGAGATAGTGTAAAAAAGAAATAGGATGGACATTGACTGATATTCCAGGGATTATCCCATCTATATTTATACACCATATACTTTTGAATGATGAGGATAAGCCCGTAAGGCAGGCTCAATGCTGGTTGAATCCCACTCTCCTTGAAGTGGTAAAATTGGAATTCAATAATTTACTTACTACTGGGATCATTTATCCTATATCTGATAGTTTATGGGTTAGCCCAGTTCAAATTGTGCCTAAAAAATAGGAATAACAGATGTGTCAAATGAAAGGAATGAATTGGTACCAATGCATGTGTAACACAGTTGGCGAGTCTGTATTGACTACCATCGACTGAATCAAGCCACGCGGAAGGACCACATTCCTATTCCTTTAATTGACCATATGTTACAACGACTTTATGGTAAGTCCCATTATTGTTTCCTTGATGGCTATTAGGGTTATTTACAAATCTATATATCCCCTGAGGATCAATAAAAGACCACATTTACCTGTCCATTCGGCACATTTGCATACAGAAGAATGCCTTTTATTCTATGTAATGATCCTGGTACCTTTCAGCGATATATGTTGAGTATTTCTTCTGAGTACCATGAGAGTTGTATAGAAGAATTTATGGATGAATTAACGGTTTATGGTTCTTCTTTTGATGATTGTTTGGAAAACCTAGGTTCTGTAATCTACTGCTGCATTGAAAAAGATCTTGTTTTAAATTATAAAAAATGTCATTTCATGGTTGAGCGGGGGATAGTTCTTGGAAATATCATTTCAAATAAGGTAATTCAAGTTGATAAAACTAAAATTGAATTAACTTCAACCCTTCCATTTCCAAAATGTGTTCTTGAGGTGTTGTCTTACTTGGGTCAGGCTAGTTTTTACCACTGATTCATTAAGGACTTTAGTAAGATCACACATCCCTTATCTCAGTAATTACAAGAGGATTCTTAATTTGTTTTTGATAAAATTTTTGAGGATGAATTCAATTCACTAAAAATGAGTCTCACATCACCCCCATCGTCCAACCACCAAGGTGGGATCTACCCTTCGAACATATGTGTGATGCCTCTAACTTTGCAGTTGGGGAAGTTTTATCACAAAGGGTTGAGAAGTCCCCTCGTGTCATTGTGTACGCCTCATGTACCCTTGAACCTACCTAAGTGAACTACACAACCAATGAAAAAGAAATTCTTTCTATTGTGTTTGCTGTGGAAAAGTTTTGTTCCTATCTCATTGGGTCAAAAATCATTATCTATTCTAATCATGCTGCCCTTCGGTTTCTCCTTAATAAACCTAAAGCTATTCCCCACCTCATTCAGTGGATGCTCCTCCTCCAAGAGTTTGAACATGAGATTAGAGATAAGAGAGGAGTGGAAAATGTGGTAGCTGACCACATTAGTGGGATATCCCCACCACTAGACCATCATGTTGACTCACCTCTCCCCATTGGAGAATTCTTCCCTCATGAGAACCTATGTGATGTTGAGGACCTTACCCCCTGGTATGTGGACATTGTACATTTTCTAGCAACATCTAGGGTCCCCACTAATTTTAGCACTTCAAAATCTCAGAGACTTAAACATGATTTTTGATGGTACATTTGGGATGACCCATATTTGTGGAGGATCTGTAGTGACCAGGTTGTTCGTAAGTGTGTCCCTGACCATGAGTTCACCTCAGTTTTGAGCTTCTACCACAAATTGGCTTGTGGGGGCTTCTTTGGCTCTCAAAGTACTTCTCGGAAGGTCCTTGACTCAAGATTATATTGGCCAAAATTTTATAGAGATGCCCATAGGTTTTTTAAATCATGTACTCAATGTCAATTCACAAGGAATATCTCCAAGAGGAATGAAATACCCCCATAACACATGTTATTCGGTGAAATCTTCGATGCATGGGGAATTGACTTCATGAGGACTTTTCCTAATTTATTTGGCATTGTGTAAATTTTATAATCTGTTGAATATGTTTCTAAATTGTTGGAATCAAAGGCTACCAGGACTAATGACTCTCGAGTTGTTGTAGATTTTGTGAGGTCCCAGATTTTCAGTAGGTTTGGTATACCAAGATTCATCATTAGTGATCAGGGTTCACATTTTTGCAATCATAACATGAAAAACTTTCTTCTTAAGTATGTGGTTGTTCAGAAAGTATCCATTGAATATCATCCCCAATATAACAGAAAAGTGGAAATTTAAATTTAGTAAGTTAAGTGAATCTTGGAGAAAACGGTACAACCCAATAGGAAAGATTAGAGTTTGTGCATGGATGATGCACTTTAGGCATACCATACTACTTCTAAAACCCCGATCAAAATGTCACCATATAGCATTGTGTATGGAATGTATTTTCACCTCCCAGTAGAGGTAGAAAATTATGCATATTAGGCTGTTAAGTAATGTAATATGAATCTCTCAGATGCAGGTGAGCATAGAAAGTCGAAGATTTAGGAGTTGGAAGAAATTAGGTGTGATGCATATGAGAACTCTCGAATCTACAAAGAGAAGACAATGGAAATCCATAAAGGGATGACTCATCAGAGGAAAATTCAAATTGTTGAGAAGGTAATCAGGTAAAATTCTAGGCAAAATCTCCACCTAGGTATGCTTTGCTCCTGATGGCTCGGTTCTTATACTGTTACTAATGTTTACCCTTTTGGTGCTATACTGGTTTTTCATGAGAAGAGTGGATAGAGGTTTACTGTCAATGGCTAGAGGCTCAAAAACTACTGTGAGGATTTTCCCCAGCATCCTGTGGAGGAAATCCAACTAATGGATGCCACATTTGACACCACTGAGCAGGCTATCCCTTCTCCATACCTTTATTTATAGGTATATTTATTTAAATACATGCATTGTGGACAATGTAATTTTTTGGTGTGGGGGAGGGTGACATGAAATAGTTAAGATTTAAAAAAACACAAAAAATATATATAATAGAAAAACAAATAAAAAACACAAAAAAACACAAAAAAAAAATGCATTTTAATTTCTTTTTCATTATTTTGTGTCTTTTGATAAACATTGTTCTTAAAAGAATATCCAAATCTTTTTTCATTTTTGAGTCAATTGTGTGAAAAAATTCCATTATTTTTGGAAAAATGTTTTCCAAATGAATTTTGATATGAAATATTTTTCTAGAATTTGTGTTTTCAAATCATTCTTAGGTGTTTGATGGATATTTGAAACCCATGCCTCATTTTCACTTACCAATATTTCAATCCCTTACCCGAGAGATATTCTAAGCTCTTTATTGAATATTCTTCATTTTAATCACTTCCTTGAGAGTCTCAGGCCATGTAGAGAAACTATAACTTTCCTTAATTCTTTTTAAATACATAAGATTCAAGTGTGCTACATTCATGATAGAGGCCATCGTGCATTGAAAATCCCTTTGTACAATTAACCTCTATTTTTTCCGCCTTGATATTTTACCCTTCATAAACCTTAGAGACCATGAAATACCTGTTAAGTAGCCACATTACAAGCTAATTTATTCCTATATACCCATCTTGTTTGTACATTATTGTTTGAATTTCAGCAAGTGTGGGGGAGAGGGTGTTTAAATGGGAATATTTGGGAATGATCATTGTTATGGGTTGATAGAAAGGGTGAATACATTTTAATTGGGAATTGGGTTCACATGCCATATTATATCATTTTATTACACATGTTTCCATATTTATCTCCAACAAAAATTGTAAAAAAAACAAATGTTCTGTAAATTGAAAAAAAAAACAGAACAAAAGAAAAAAATGGAGAAAAGAGGAAGATTATTCATTATTATTCACTAATCGGCTGTGACCCACATAAAAAGACAATGGGGATAGTGAGTTAGAAGTGATTCATTTTGTGAGGGGATGAGTGTGTACATTCATTGTGATCACTTGATGAATTTTTACATGTTTTGTACTTAAGAGATTAAACACTCCTCTTCTGCCTTAGATTTTTTTATACATTAAATCCTACCAACCCTTGAACCTCAGAACAACCTATTGGAAGTCCTCTTGAGTAGCACACTAGTTTCTACCGGTAGAGAACTTAGAATCTTGGCAAGCATATGTTAAGATATCATGAACTCTGGGAAAAGTGCATAAATTAATTTTCATATGTTCATGAGGGAAGAGGGAAATTTTCTATGTGAGGTAGGTTGTGACATGTTGCATGGGTGAACCAATGAAGTTGACCAAATTCGAATGTGAGAAAAGAAAAATGATGGGAAAATTGATTTCATAAACGAGACATGATGAATTCCATTGCATAAAAATCTTAGATATTTTCACACCATTGATTTTGGAATGTTATTTGATTAGTATATATGACATTTCCCAAGAGTGCAAATTTTTAGGTGTGGGGGTGTGATTGTACCACAATTCACTGCTTTATTTCACCCTTACACCACTGTTTTAAACTGGTTTTGTAATGAATATTAGAAATATAATAATAAATTGCACTTACTGTTTTATTTAATGAATTATTGTTTATTAATATTTAATAGGGAAATTTTACATGTTTAAGTGTTTACATTGTATGAAGAGGTGATTCGGAGGGCCCACAATGGATATCAAGAAAAACGGGCCGAACTGCGCAAGGGCCCAAGCATTTACATGGACATAAATATATACTATGGATACCCCGTGCATTCAATTGGGCTAAAAATTTATGTATGAATTTAAAATTACGATGGCTACATTTCTCTAGAAGACCATGGAGAGAAATTCTCCCATTTAGAGGCCCAAAATAGGCCCACAATGTGAAACAATTATGGGAGAGCCAAATTAGACGACCCTTCTGTATTTGAGACATAACTCAGGCCTCAAAGATCCAATTGGGCTGATTCTATCTCCCATGGACAGGTAAATGGAAGGCCCACCTCTCCACCGAATTTCAAGTCATTTTCACACGTTTTGGTCAGTCAACAATCCAGATAAAATGAAGTATAATGTCTGCCCTGAATAGTGACCTAGTTTCTTAGGCACTTGACTTATTTTGAGGAAAGTGTGATGTGTATGTTGATAACAACACATATCACCCCCATTCTCTCATGTTGCACGACCATGGGTGAAGGTGAGTCGAATTGGATAACTTCTTTCACCCATTTGAGTTCTCTTCTCCCTCATGTACTTCTAAGTGTCTGAGTGATCAACTTGGTGGGTATCCATTGTTGTATTCCCGAGCTCCACATTTGTAATCTTCGTAAGGAAATTTAATTTCTAGGTTTGTTGTCTATTGTTATTAATTTTTACCTTCTGATTTTTTTATTCTGGTATGATCAAATACAAATAAAAGGAACAAGAATCCTCGTGCTTCCATGCATAACCTGGATCTTGTGATGATTTGAGTGCATTTTCCTCTTTTCTCACCTCTTCTCTTTCATGAGTTTTCTTTTGGATTGACATGTTTGATGATATCAAGAAGTTATAACCTATGAATATGCATGTTTTCGTGTTGAAATCAATTTTGATAAAGACCCAAATCTAGACCTCTCATCACGTTGTTGATGCGATGCCTTGATTGAGTTCAGTTCTTACATCGACATAGTTTTATTGATTATGAGTGGTCGTCGATAATAAATATCATTGATAGATCAAATCCTAGGTGGTAAACTAGTAAGAACACACATACTACTGGTTTTAGTGGTTATAAAATCAAGGAATCGATGATCCTTCCCATTCTCTTGAGAGTGATGACGGATTGAGCATTAAGGGACACTTAGCTGGGTTGATCACGATTTCTCCATCCAGTTTCTCTCACATCATAGTATAATTTCAATTAGTATTTTGAAATCATAGAACCCCCAGCCACTTAATTTAATTTAAATTTCGTTAACATAATCAGAACCTTTTTTGAAATTAATGATCTAAGGCTCTGTTGACAGACGACCTGGGGTTCCTGCTATACTACAGAAATTCTAGTAAAAACTTAACCACTAATTTGACACACTCGTCAATGTGATCACGAGGTATCATCAATCTGGTGCCTACAGGTAGCTCCTACTATCGGTGTGTGCTCCGATAGAAGGATCTCTACTATCAAGGCTCTCTCATGTACCCTAGAATAATTAATAATGATAAGGGATATCATGGATTCCCTGATCTCCCAGCGTAAGACCCACTCAATGTTCTGAGCCCTGGAGAACATCTCACATACCATATTCTTGGATTAGAATGAAAGATCGATAAATATATTCAAATACTCCACCACAAGAAGATAGCCCTGCTATCGATATAAAAACTCTTGTATGCGCACCGACCACAACATGGTCATAAAGAACTCTTCTTTGAAGATATTCTTGAAGTTTTCTAAAGAGAGAGTTGTCTCATCATGTGTCTGGGTCCATAACCACCACTATCTCCCTGTAGAGCCCTAAAAATGAATCACTATAAGGATATCAATTGGGATAGAATACATCCTCATAAGGAAGAAGACATGTGTAGCTACCTCCAAATAATAATCAAATTCCTAGGGGTCTGGCTCATCCTAAAACCAAGGAGGTGACTGCCTATGAAACTCATGTAACATGCTCGGTCTGTGTGAATCATCAACTGGTAGTGTTGGTAGAAGCTGTTACTCGATGGTTGGTGGTATAGATGGTAATCCACATGGAGGTGCTATCTCCAATACATTCCCTTGTACAGATGCTCCGTCGTTATCTGGATCATCCTCATGATCAAGTAATAGAATCCTGGATGGCTGTCTATGTGAAATAATTTTGTAATAAAACAATATGTTCCATGGTTAATAGAGTATATCTGGAGACACAACTCAAGAAGGAAATGGAAGACACAACCCATTCCTATATGATGAATCTACTATAATTTCCCATGAAAGAATTTTTTTTATGTAATGAGTCGAAAATCAGGTAGTTAGAGTCCTAGTGTATGGTTATGCCAGCCACCTCAATGACACTAGAGTCCCAAGACAACAATCCGAACTCGAAACAAATAACATTTTTTTCCCAAACCATCCATATAGACTCCCGATCCTCAAGTAGAACCGACCACCTCTGATTCCACTCTATCAAGACCCATCCTAGAGGGTCCCATGGCGTGAATCACCCAAGTCCACCTATAATAGGATAGGGGTTCGTGACTAGAATTGAGTAGATATATACCACAACCAGAGTACAACAGTGAAAGTATTGGAAAGATAACAAGGGAAAAAAATCCCACCAAAATAAAATAGTCTAAAACCAAAATTCCAACCTATAAAGTAAGTTGTACTAGGAGAAGCATGGGAAAAGATGTTGGAACACACCTCAACCTGTCCAGTATTACAAGGCACCACCTAGTCCTGGTCTTCCTAGAACGTTGTCAAAGGTTCGACCGCCTGCACCAGACATGACATGTGCGAGGAAATCCCATGAAGGGTTGAGTAAAACAATACTCAATGGGACACCCTAAAACCACAAAATAATACCATAAAAGAAAATACCACAAAGGAAGTACCATGAATGAATACTACAAAAGGAATACTTCAAATGGAATACCACAATGGAAATACCACAAAGGAATAACACAATGGAATACCACAAAGGAAACACAATGAACAAATAGATAGTCATATCCACAAAGAAATATATAGAGAAAATATATCAATAACATCTAGATATACTCAAACCAATAATACACACAGTCTCAAGATGATGCATAACCTCTATAAGGCACACAGTCTCCATAAGACACACATTATCTTTAAGACACACAATTTCTATAAGACATAGAGTTTCTATAAGACACATAATATCTATAAGACACACTGTCTCTTGGTCACAACCAGCCATAGAAATTTTTGTTTGAAGTGCACTCATTCTAGGATAAATCACTCCTCAAACTAGTAGGTTATATGTACACTTCCACAAAAACCCACTTAGGATATCTTTAATTGACTGTATCATCATATGGGTTCCAATTTCATAGAAAAATCATCAAATATATGGTAGGTTTTAAAGTTATGTCCATTTGAAAATTTTAGAAGGGAGTTCATTGGGCCGTAGACCGACCGTGGTAGTCGACTGCCTCATAACAAATTGAGCTACTACAATGGTAGATTGCACCACAATTGCCATGGATGAGAAGTATATCGGTAAATCATGGCTCATAGTTGTCCTCCATGGTAGAATATGGCCTAATTCGGCTACCTGGGTCTGAATCGAGATTGCCCCGACCTGTGGGGTATGACCCGACCAGTCGGGTGTGACCCAACCTGTTGGGTATGACCCGACCCTCCAGGCTGGACCAGCCCACTAGGCTCGAACCGCTTCTTATAGTCCCAGAAAACCTTGTTGGCCCAACCCATCATGACGAATTAGAGCACTCACCTGACTCGGTTCACTTGTTTGGTTGTCTAGCTCACACAGTCACCCACGACAACAGCTGTTGGTCCACATGGCCACCCCACTGCGTCACACAACGCTGCTGGCTGTTGGGGCCTGCACCGACCACCAACACCTTTTCTTCTGTAGTCTTTTTTATTCCTTTGATTATCCAATATCTAAAACAAAAACACCTATGTGATCCCCAGGTCTCGAGCTACAATGATCCAACCTCTATTTTTTCTTGCCTCCAATTAGGGGGTCTGATTTCATTTTGAGCCTCCTGGAATGTCGATCCGCGTTTAGGAGGATCCGTCGATGAAGAATGAAAAAAAATTAGAGAGAGAAATAGAATGATAAAAAAACTATGATTTTAATTTGTTTATTTCAGACTCGATTAATTCTAATTATAGGGATAAACAATGCAGAAAAACTAAGCTCCTGATAATTTCTCAACAATAAATCATCGCACAAAAACGATCAAATATCTGATCAATCTATTTGTGGATTGACCCACATTATTCATGGAAATATAGAATGGAGAAAATAAATCAAAAATAAAATTCTCTACTAGGTATATGGATAATTCTTTTTCGATTATTGATTTCCATAGGTGATCCTTCAAGAACGATCCCTAATCTTAGTGTTTGTCATCATCATTGAGAGAATTCTCTACGGATTATCTCCATAGCCTCCAGGAAATTTTTAGGTTTATTTTCTAGACCATGGGTCCCTACCTAGATCATCATTTAAAAGTAACATCATTTCTACTTTGATGTAAAGTTAAAATAAAATAAACTCACTATCTATTTTATTCATTGAAACAGTCCAAAACTATTTTTCAAAGCCAACCCACGTCGGCCGAAGTTATGCCTCATCATGGAAGAACACCACATTATAAACTCAACAGTGGAAACCAATTTCAAATATGATTCACCATTCATGATTTATTCTTATTTTAAAATAAAATAATTTTATATAATCATTTTATTTATGGTTACATCCTCGGGTAATTTTTCTTTAGATGACCTGTGTTAATCAATGTTAGGTCGCACCTTGGGTATAGTCACCATTATGAGCTCAACGATGCCCTGTGATTTCTGATTCGAGCACCTATTTAAACTATATTCAAAGTTTTCAGGAAATTTGTGTGTGTGTGATATTAAAAACATAACATTATTCAAGGAATTGTTCCAGGAACACCAGGTGTCGGAATTGCTTTTCCTCTCAGCGCATGGTCTTAGAATTTTCACAAATAACATCTTAAAATAAAATTTGAAAAAATAGCAGTCATTAAAAATGGTTTAAAATTTTATTATCTTAATAATTATTAAAATATCATATTATTTCATTATTTATACTTTTTAGAACATCCATTTTATATCGTCAAGAAAAAACAATGAATGTCATTAATGGAGGCGGTAGTCCACACATACACATGATGTCATTTTTAATTTATAATGAATTGGATGGATTGAAATTAAATATAAGTTTTTAATTTAAGAATCATAAATATATTGTATATACCATAATTACTAAAAAAATCCATCTTTATAACCATCAATGCGAGTCAGTTACAAAAAGAAGAAGGAATTGATTCATGGAGGCCAAAGTTCACACGATTGACATTCTATTATTATTATTATTGGTGGTTGAAAATGATTAAATAAGGTTTTTTACTTTCATATAATAACATATTAGTATATTAATCATATGAATTTATTTATATTATAATGTTTATAAAAGGTTTTGATGAGGAATATTATGAAGAAAAAATCAAGAAGGAGGTAATACTTTCAATGATAATTTCAGTTTTATATTAGAAATAGAATTCAAAATGGATTCATAAAATAACTATTAGTAGCCATAGGATTAATAAATTTGTATAGGTATCTAGTTGGAATAAAATGGAATATTTTTTGAAATAAATTGGAAGGTATAGATGTAACAAGAAGTGGTGGAAGAATCCCATTTTATAAGTGAAGAGGAGTGCGATTTTGGAAGCACAATCTATATTTTCAAAAATATGAAGTTTATATTAATGGATAAATGGCTCAAAAAGTTAAAAAAAAGAATTTATGTGAGATTTGGTCAATAAAAATATCAAAAATCCATTTAGAAACTTTCTTTTAACATGTTTTGAGTCATTTCCTCTTAGTAAATCTATTTTAACCATTTTTTTCTTTTACCAGGGTAATTAATTTTCAACCTTAGTGATTAATTTTAATGATAAATTTTAAAATGGAATATGTTACCAAATTTGAAAAATAAAATTTAAAATTTTGATATCATTTTATAAAATAAAATTACTAACATTGTGAAAAGATAATTTTATGATAGACGCTAATAATGTGTAAAAATAGTTTTTCAAGAGCGGTTTGTTTTCATTATTAAAACATATGTGCAATCCATAATTATCAATGATATAAATTTTTAGGATATAAATTAATTTAATATTTTAAAAATTTTATTTATATTTTAAATAAATACAAGACATAGTTTTCCCATTAAAATAGTTAATTATAAGAAAATATCAGAAATGATTTTTATAAGAATTTAAATCTAATTTTTTTTAATACTGTTAAACAAAATATATATAAATTTTAAAAAAAAATATTCGAAATAAATAAAATAATTCTTTAATGTAAAATCATATACGTATATTCTAATGAATCGTTCCCTGAGTCTTGTTGACCATATAGACTTAAGCATATCTCCTCAAATTCCAGAGGCTGCCAACTAGCAGTGATCGCCTAGGGTGTGTTTCTGGGGAGACTATTCTTTATTCTTATAGTGTAACACAATAGTAGAAAACAGAAAAATCAATAGTGGAAGCAATAAATCAATCAAAATATATATAAATATCTAAATACAGACATATATAATTATTCCATAAGTAACCCTAGATATAATGATGATCATTTCATGTGACTACAAAACAACCAAAATAGGTATCCATGAAATAGTACAGTACGTGTGAAAAATACCAAAAAGACAAAAAGTTCTATATTTAGATAGCATCAAGAACCTAAGTTTAGTCCTATTATCCCCTACCCATATGTATGGAAAAAAGTCAAGCATCAAAATGTGGGAACATGTGCCATTCCCTACCAGTATCCATATAGTCTGTCAGGTTACCCAACAATAGCTAAAATACGGTGTGAGAGATAATCCTATTAGGCCACCACCCAAAGTGTCTATAACAAACATGGGATGTGAAATACAAGTAAAATTAGGGTGGAAAATATAATAGGTATGATAGTACTAAAATTAATGTGCCCATAGAAAAATTAAAATAACATGTGATTCTGTATAGACATGAAAGGATCCTTTCAAAACAATTCTTAAGCTCTTATAATAAGGAAAAATTAAAGTAAACACAAGTGAATACAATAGACATTTCATAAACGTGGTATATCATATCACTGATATCCACCATGACCATTCCATATAATAAAAAGTGTCACAACATTCCATGGTCAAGATGTATAATCAAAAGTGTTAGACCCCACATATATGAATCTAAGGTAAAGAAGACCAAGTCTTCCTCATCATGTCCCAGGAGCATCTTGATAGAAAATTGGTAATGGAATCGATGGAGTATAAGGATCATGTCCTTAGAGCATGTCAAATACGAGTCCAGAAATCCAGATTCAATGGGTAGAAATTCCCTTGGCATCCTATGAAATAATGATCCAAGGAGAATACATGTCTAATGTATCTTATACTGAAACACAAGACCCATGGGTGAAATGCCCATGACATCTAAATGGAAAAAATATCCACGGTATACCATCTAATCCATCCACTAACATTTCAACTCACATTTCATTCCATTCACCAATTTATAAGCATCCAAGTACCATGAGTGTACCCACTCATATATAGATTTATAACTGATTAATTCAATGAGTTTACCCACTCATATAACAATTCCATATTAACATTTAATCAAAGAATCATAATGAAAATGAGGAAAGACATATCATAATTAATCAATTTAGTTAAATAAATTATTAAAGGTCTTCTTCTAACTTGGAGAGCTCAAATACACACTATATGGGTGGTATAAAAAAGGAAATCTCAAAGTTAGACCCCATGGGATGTAATTCCCCAGTAACTCCTATATAAATTTGTCTCTTAAAAAAATTAAATAAATAAATCTTAAACAAAATAATCTTATTATTTATTGAATAAATACATTAAAAATGGTACTAGAAATGCTTCCTCATAATAAGTAGGTTATAATATTAATGTTATAACTATCATCATTAATAAATAATGAAAAATTATAAAAACATGATAACCGGGATGTCATAGCCCACGCCTTTGGGATCTATCATGAGTTGAAACCCAATTAAGGTTATTAGAGTGAGAGCACAATGGAATGTAAAAATAAGAATCATATTTCTAGACAAAGAATCTAAAAATTTGAGGATTTTGGTTAAAATAAAATGTTTTTTATGGTTTAGTATTTGTACCAAAAAATGAAAATTTCTTTATTCCATATTAGTACTTTTAAATAAAATGATGGTAAATGATACTAAAAATAACTATTACACTTATATATATACATATCTGTGTGTTTGTGTTTATGTCGTAACTAATTAACAATAAAAAGGAATTTATTTAAATGAATCTATGTATTAATTGGATATTTGAGATATATTTTTTTAATTATAATTTTTTTTAATGTTATATATATATATACATAGTGAAAAGGGTGTTCACTCACATAGAATTTAATTCATGTAATTTTGTGAAAAATATATGTTTTTAAATTTATTTTTTTAATATTTGGATAATATTACTGTAATAATTGCATGGATACTAATAACTGAATTCTGAATAAAGTAAATGATTAATATTGGACATCATAATCTCATATATCATAATATCTGTACCTTCAAAATCTTTATCCAATATAGTTTAATTGATTGGAAGGTATACAAAAAAAACCCATTTAATTCTAGCTTAATGACTTGTCTCATGAGACGTTTTGATGAATTGAGGGGATATATAGTTTTTATCCCCACTTTTCATTGCATTTTCATTACAATCCTGATATATAGAATGATTTATTTAATTCCTGAACAATATGTCTTTACAATAAATATTTAAATTCCATAAAAAAATATAGTTTTTACAAGATTTCCTCAGTAAATAAAATAACTTAAAAAGTAAAACACCATATAGAAAAATGATATAAAGTTTAAGTAATAAGAATATCCATGAAAAATAACAGGGACATTTAAGGGAAATTTAATTTCCAATGACCACAAGAAAGTGAATGCTTCAAGATAATGTAAAATAAAACAATATCAATGATATTTATTATAGATTTATATATATATATTCATGTATTTTTTGACGAATAAAGTGGATAGATAAGAAATATTAAAAAAATTAATAAAAGTTTTTTATTTTTGAAACCACATTAAATATTTATAAGAATTTAAAAATTTAATAAAATAGTTATAGTGGAGGGGAAGTCATTTATTTTTATATACATAGAAAAAATATTATTTTTGAATTTATGTAAATAAAGTCAAAAATATACCATATGAAAATAGTATAAATAATAAATTTAAAACCATTTCAAAATTCAAGGATAAATTAAATTAAATTAATAAATCAATTGAGTAGTTAAAATGAATTTTGTAAAATTATTTTGAAAAACATGGACATGGAAGAAAAATATATCTGATATAAAGTGAAATAAAATAGGTTTTCCTTTAGATTTTTTGTCTTGATTCAAGTTCCTATTATAGGAAATATTTTAAGAAAATATAGAAACTCTCACAATATATAATGGATAAAAAAATTATATGATCTCATGAAGGATAAATTATATTATTAATTCTATGAAAATAAGAGGAATCCCAAAAAAACAAGATTGTAATGAAAATTCATAGCACTTTGGTAACATTAAAATTGTAACCCCTCGGGATAACAAACATGAATTGAAATTATAATGATAATTAATAATTATCTATTCATGTTCAATATATAAAATTTTAATCTTATACACCATATAAAATTTAAAAGGTTTATAATAATAAATATGTCTCAAAGGAGTGTAAATTGAGATGAAATCCCTTAAAAAGATCATACAATCGAAGTTAGAGTTAATTGTTGAATTGATAATGTGTATAAAATTTAAATCTTTCAAAAATAGTTAAAATAAAATTTAAAATAATCAAAATTTATTATACACGTAATATTATAAAACAAAAGACAGTAAAGAATTAATATAACCCAATGAAAACAAATTGAGTAATGAAACATCTTACAACATTGTAACTTTCAAATCAAATCTCCATAGATGAAGTAAAATTAATTGAATCTTATAATACCATGAATTATGAAATATTCATGATTTAATATATAAAAGGGCCCATATATATTCCATATAAAATAAATTAGCTACATAAAATTACAATATGCCTCAATGAAAGTAAATTCAAAAAAATCCTTTACCTCATGTTTACCTTTAGTTCATCATTATTTAAAATAATGTATAATGGTTTAATAATGTTATTAAGTTATAACCAACCCATATTAATATTTATAATATCATATATGATCTTATTATAACATCTTTTCACTAGTTCTTTAATAGTATTTCATTATTACCATTGTTTCTCATGTTAACTACTTTATTTTCTTATACATGTTTTATCACATAAGTTCTAGTTATTATGAATCTAAAATAGTTCAATAATCAAAAAAATGAAATTAACTTTATAAATATTATATTTATTCATTATATTTTTTTAAATCATTCTCAAAATATGATCATTGAGAATGAATCACATCGCTTCATGGATACAGAAGGTCATTCGCTTGTACGAGCGATGTTATCATTTAGTTAATGGGTGAATGGTAATGAAGTGTGGGATATATTAAATTTAATAAATAAATATTATTTCATATATATCATATATATTAATTATATTTATTCTTATGACTATACATGTGAGTCGGTGGTGGAAAACAAATTACATCAGTTCGTGAGGTGGTAGCCCATCATACACACGAGGAATTGATTTGTTTCCCATTTGTTCAAGAAGTAGATAGATAAATGTTCTGATATCAACATAATAAAATATAATTATATGTTATATATTTGTGTTACTATATTTCAATTTATAATACATTGTTTAAGTTGATAATATAATAAGTAAATGTAAAAGGCTTACCGAACACAATTACCTTAGCTTAAAAGAATCTCTTTTAGATCTATTATTAAAGACCCCTAGGTTGTTATTTTGGGAATAAAATCACCTATATATTGTGTATAATTATATTTTGGTGATATTTTTCAGGTTTTTTTGAGCTAAATGGATTGATATATGTGAATAGGTGAGGGGAGGGGATGCCCCATTAAAATTGAGGATGAATGACATTTCTGCAAATACCAAAAAGTATTTGATAATGGGAAGTCACTATCATAACAAGTGCCTAAAAATAAATAGATAGTGATTTTTATAGAATATAATGTCTATAAACACCTAAAACACTAAAATAAACATTTTTAAATATTTTATTTACTTTACTTATGAGTGTACTCAGTTTTACCATTTTAGTTTTCACAATGGTAACTGGTTTTTTTAAACAAGGTAATTTATCCTTTAAACCTAAAATAAAATGAAAATTATTAGATAATTTTGAAATTATTTTTCTTAAAATTAAATATAATTAATCAAAAAAATACTTGTATGTTGAAAATTAATTTTAACACAAATGCATGTAACTCGCAAAACACTATTTTAACCTTAACTATATTAATTAATTATTTTTATTATTTTTTCTATTTATTTCGAATACAAAGTTAATAAAAATTATTACATCAGATTAATTGTCATGAGAACTAATATGAAATCCATTTCATCAAATTAAATTAATAGAATTGTAAAATTTTAATTTAAAAATGTACTCGTAAAATGAGTCAAAAAATTATTTTCCAAGAAATGATTTTTTCAAGCATAAGGTTATCTGGCATTATCTATATGACTATTGATAAATATTATATAGAATAAAATTAATATTTTTATATGTAAAATTTATAAATTTCATTTAAAACATTCCTTATTTTTTGGTTATTTTAATTAATTAAAATGGAGGAACATTATTCACTTAAAAAAAGTTTTCATATAAATGTATTTTTATGCCTAAAAATAATATTTTACCAAAATAAATTATAAACCTGATTTAATTGAAATTAATTTGATTACATATAACAAAATATTACTTATTTATCTTTTAAATAAAATTAAAATCATAATTGTACTTTTTAATTACTTATTTTATAGAAAGGAATTGATAGTTTTATGATTAGTGGTATTTTCATCTATTTGCTGAAAAACAATTTTTTTAAAAAATCATAAGTTTTAACCCTAACATAATTTTGAAATGCATATTTGAAAAAATAAATTACCTTTTTATAATAAAATTTCAAAAAATTTAAGAAATTAATTATATTATTTTCTCATACAAAGTAATGAAATCATTTTTGATGAAAATTATATATTATAAAGTATGTAAAGAATTTTCTAAAAATTGGGTCCATATTTAATAATATATTTTCTTCATATAAAATATTTTTACATAAATTTAAAAAAATTATTATTCATATTAATAAAACAAAATTTAATGGTCAGTTCACAATGATTGCAATTAAATAGTATCCTATAGTTCATTTAGGTTCGGTGTTGCATGTTTTATACTCTATCAAACATTGACATAATTTTTTAAAACTCATGGTGTTACATTCAAATCACCTTTAATAAATTGTGTCCTAAAAATTGGAAATTTTTATTGGAAATAAAGGGATTTAAATTCAAAAATTCCTGTATAGAAAACCCATATCATTAGTGGATTAATAAATCTACCTCATAAAAGATGGGAAAGAGAATTAAGGACATAATAAAAAAATTGGTTTCCAAATTAGAGAAAATTAGTGGGAAGTGAAAATATGGACATAGAGGATAGAACTAAAATGAAAAAATAAATAAACATGATAGAGATCGTGGATAGGAAAAATTTAACCACCATAAAACCATAAATATTTGATTGGATAAAAGGATATTTATTCATCTGAAAGAAGGTAAATTTATTGAATTTTTATTTCAAGGTAATTTCCCTAAAGGTGAGGCATTATTTTGATATCATCATATAGAATATGATATAATATAATTACTTGTTATAAATCTCTCTCATGAGCACAATTTCATCCTTTGGTTACTCTTTTATCGATTTTGACTTCATATCTTACTCCAATGAATGGATATCTAATGCGATTTTTTATGCATGAAGCACTAAAATTAAATTTTAAGGAATAACAACTCATTCCTCCTATCTCTAGATATTTTCAAAAAAATAAATGATTAGAAGAGGTTTTCCATTGTGATTACTTGAAAAAATTAATCTCTAAAACCCAAATTATACCACTCAAAGTTGAACTTATCCAATTCAATAAGTATTTATACATAAAATCATTTATGTAAAAACAACTTCACGTTAACCAGTACATCACGTAGGATGGTGGTAGGTGTTGCACCCTTATCACATTTTGGTTGTGGGTTTGTGCCTTATGGCCTTTTCATATGTAATTTTTTGTCACCAGGAATGAATGTTGTCTTTTTTTTTGTAAAACTATATTTTTATAATTCCTAAAACATTCCCAAAAATATGATGAACTTCCTTAAAATAAAATAAATCATTAAATAATTTTTAAACTACTACGGTTCTCTATAGAGCTTATTTTTTCAGAAAACTAAGTAATCCTAATTGTTTATTATTGCTTTATCATTAATGATCACATGAACCTTAAATGTTATAAATAAACATAATCTTATGAATAAAAAATTCTTCCTCAAATAATACATCATGTTTAACCTAAGGTTTACACATACCTCATCCCAATAAAACATATCCCAAAATGTGATTAGTCACATGAAAATCCCATCACTTAAAACCTAAAAAGGGGTGTTTGAGACTTTGAACTAATAATCAACATTAAACATATAAACCTCAAATGTTATCTATAAATATTAAGTTAATCCTAAAAAAATACATATATTCTTCCACAATACATAAATATTTCAGGATTCTAATAACCAAAATACCATTGATAAAAATACTTCTACAACATAATTCTTGAATCCCAATACATAAAAAAACACAAGAATTCCACTTAAATGATTAAAATAACATAAACCTTCCTTGTTCTAGGAGTTATCCTTTAGAAGATGGAATTGACATAGATAATGTCTAGTTTCCCAACATTTAAAACAATTAACTATATATAGGTCCCTATGAGGAAATTTATTTCCTTCTACCTTACAGTTAATTCTCCCGCAGTAATTCATTACTTTATACCCTTATTTTCAACAGATAAAACATTTTCCCATTCTATTAAGAAATTATCCTCGGCATCTCTTTCCACATTTCATAAATGAATAAAATTGATCCATCTTTACTCTGTGGTCATTACCACCCAATTTTTTAATGAAGTCCATTATTATCTTCTTTTCTAAGTTCAAGAGTTGGTTATGATGTGGGTTAGTAATCATATATTTTGATAACTGATTAGGAATAATCACGGTATCTTTTACTATAATCACCATCACATTTGGTTGACATAATCACCATATTTTCCATTATATTCAATGTTAACATGATTCCTCTGAGTTCCAACCATTGAATAAAACAAAAAATCATTTTGTGAGAAATAATAATAATAGTGGAAGAACAATATTATCATTCGTATTTTGTCTAAATAAAGAAACCTTATTTTAAATCTAATAAAACTTAGGTTTAACCTAAGTTATTAATTTTCATAATATATTAAAGTAATTTAGGAAATTTAATAATGAAAATGTGAGTTAACCTAAGCATATCCCTAGATAGTGTCAGGATAGGTGAGAATCAAGGCTCATTTTCAATCATTAGGTGATGATCAACTCAATTCCTAATACACCATTTTTATAGTAATTACCCCTTGGTAAAATATTCTAGAGACACACCCACTTATAGTATATATAAAGAGATGTATTTCTATGAAAACCATATAATATCTACCTTAATAAAAAATTATCATGTTGTATTATCCTTAGACTTAATCTCAATGTCAATCAGGTGGCTATATTACCTAATGTATGTTTCCCTAAATCTTTTTCCCATAGTTTCTAGTAAACTCACATTGATACCAACTATATGGATACCAAACCTTGTGTCCCAGACTTAGTTGTTACTTTATTATAATGGTGGAAGATATAATGGATTACATCCTAAAGGACCTAATAGTTTAGTAGTCTTGGTAAACTAGATTCATATATGAATCTCATAATATAATTTAAAACATGGAATAAAGAATAGTTAGATTAAATATTCTTCTTCCATGAATTCATTAATATATTCTCTCTTCATATCCTTGTGAAAAGAAACAAAATAATGGTGAGATAAAATGGTCTATAAGGGTTACATCCAGCATACACTATCATGAATAAATAATCCATAGTAAATATAGAAACATAAATAACAAAAAACACATTCCATTTAATCAGTAACTTGAGAATGAAGAATAATATAGTGGGAATAAATGATGATCAAATAATTCCATAGAAATAATAACATAATATTAAAGCTAATCTTTAGATAATAGTAATACAAAAACCTCATGGATAATAATAATTTAATTCCCAATTAGGGAAGTGATTTTTATTTGATTTCATGAGCTCAAACATCATGATATCTAAACCAAAATGACCTTTAAAAAATATAGTTTATTCACTGTGTGGATATACCCCAAAAACACATTTAATCTTAGCTTTCTAATTTATCTCATGATATTTATTGATACATTATGGGCCTATATAATTTTGATCCCCACCTACCACTACATGTTCAATTCATTCCTTATATATCAAATGAATGATTTAATTCATTAACAATATACCTTATTAATAAATATCCATATTAATTGTATAATATGAATTTAATAATATTTCCTCACTCAATCAAATGACTTTAAAAGTAAACAATATGTGTGGAAATGATATATGGATTAAGTAATAAGAATATCCATGATAAAGAATTTAGATATTTAAAGGAAATGAAAAGCCCAATGATCTCATGAATGTTAATTCTCCAACAATATTTTAATAGTCATAAAACCAATGAGAGATAATATAGATTTTTTGAAAAAATCATGTCATTTAGAAAAATAAAGGATATATAAATGAAATATTAAAATAATATTTCCCTTTTAAAAATAATATAAATATTAACTTAAACCATTTTAAACGTTATGGAAAAATTAAAATGTCTGTAATATTTCTTTTTTCAACATAAAAGTAATTTTATAAAACATTTCTGAAAAATATGGACATGGAATACAAATATAGATAATTAAAAGAGAAATAAAATCAGTTTTTCTTTTAAAAATTTTATTTATATATTCATGTACCAATGAGAGGAAAATTTAGAAAAACATATGTAAAATACTAAAATATCAAATGGGTAACAAAATTATTGGATCTTATAGATGATAAATGTTAATATTACTTAAATGAAAATATAATAAATCCCAAAAATGAGATTGCAAAGTAAATTATTACCTCTTTGGTAACATTAAAATTGAAACCCCTTGGAATAAAATACATGAATTTAAAAATTAATCACCATGAATAAATATTTATTCATGTTAAATAAATATATTTAGAAGAATATACACCATATAAATGTGAATAGATGTATAATAACAAATTTTTCTGAATGTAGTGTAAATTGAGATGAAATACCTTAAAAAGATTATACCATTAATGTGGGGGTTAATAAATGAATTGATTATGTGTCAAAATTTTAAATACAAATTTTTTATTTAATAATTCATAAAACAATCAAAATTTATTACAGATGTAATCTGAGAATATCAAAGACAATAAAGAAGATATATATCCCGATGAAAAGAAATTGAGTAAAGAAACATCACATCACTTGGTAAAAATTAAATAAAATCCCCATGGATGAATTAAAATGAATTGAAACTTAAAATAAAATGATTTTTTATGGATTAATGAAATAATATATAAACTTGGAAACACATAAACCATAAAATATAAATTGGTGTATAATATTACAATATGCCTCAATGAAATAAAATTGAGAAAAATCACTTACCTCATGTGTCCATATAGTTGAACACAATTTAACCTCTAGTATAATTTTTTTAAAAATGATATTAATTTATAATAAAATAATATTACTATTAATAATATCATTTATGATATTATTATAACATCTTATCACTTGTTTGTTGATAATATTTCATTTTTACTACTGTTTAAGTTATTAAATGTCTTTTTTCTCATGCATGTTTTGTAATAGAAGAATGGTTCATGTGTATATGATAATGTTTCAAAATATCTAAAATGAAATTAATTTAATAAATATCATATTTATTCAATAGATACTTTATATAATCATTCTCGAAATTTGAACATGTATAATGAATCATATCAGTATTTGGAGACGGTAGCCCATACGTACACATGCATGATGTTTTCATTTCCATGATGGGTGAAAGGGTAAGAAATTATGTGATATATTAAATTTGAATAATTAATATTATTTAATAATTATCAAATATATTCATTATTTATATCATTATTACGTTACTTATGAGTCAATAATGGGAAAAATTATCGATTCATGAGGCGGTTGTCCGTCGTACGCACAAGCGGTGGATTTATTTTCCATTTGATGGAGAAGGAGATGGATAAATATTATTCCATAAATATAATAACATTTAAGTATATGGTATATACTAGTGTTATTATATTTTAATTTTCAATACAAAATTGAATGTGCGAAAAGAATAATTAAATTGGAAAGAGCTTAGTGAAGACGGTTAACATCGCTTAGAAGAACCACCATTGGATATCTTATTAAGGACCATATGGTTTGTCTTTTGGATTTAAAATAACCTCTAAAATGTAGATAAGGATTTATTGGAGATATTTTGGTTGGGTTTAGTCTATCTAAATGGCTTTAGAGGTGTGTATAAATGAAGAGATTAGTGCCTGTTTATAATTTAGAATGAGTACCATTTTTTTAAATTAAAAAAACAATACAACAATGGGAAGTCACTCTAAACAAAAGTTCTAAAAAATTGATAAATAATGGTTATTATGAAATATGATCCTGAGGAACACCTTAACCATAAAAAATAATCATTTTTGAAAAAATTTATTCCCTTTTCCTCCAAGGATACTCACTTTTACCATTTTAGTTTTCAACACGATAAATAATTTTTTTAACCTAAGTAATATATTATTTTTGACTAAATTAAAATTAGACTTATTAAAAAATTTATACCCTTTAATTATAAATATTATGTCAAATTTATCAAATAAAAATTAACTGTTTTGTGAAAATTAATTTTAATATAAGCGCATGTAACATGAAAAACATTGTTTCAACATTAACTATGGTAATTAGTTATTTTTCATATTAATTATGAATTAAATTTAAGTTTAATTTATTAAATAATATTAATTATTATATTTAAAAACATAAAATCCATTTTATAAAATTAAATTCATAGAAGTGGATGATTTTAATTTAAAAATTTTCCTGCAAAACATGTCAAAATATATTTTTTCCATAAATGTGTTTTTCAAGAATAAGATGGTCTTGCATTAAATATATTAATAGTTATTATAATTATATGTATTTAAATTAATATATTTGAATATATAATTTATAAATTAAATTTAAATCATTAATTTGTAGTGGTTATTTTAATTAAATAAAATAGTGGGACATTATGCACTTAAAACAATTTTTAGAATAATCTATTCTGAATCCCAACAATAAACATATACCAAAATCCAGTATGAACATGATTTAATTATAATTAATTAGAATAAATATAACTAAATATTACATATATTACTATAAAATAAAATTTAATACATAATAGGACACTTGAATAACATAATTTATTGAAAAAAATAAAAGTTTCATAAGAAGCGTTATTTTCAATATCCACTGAAAATTCACTCATTTCAGAAAAATATAAAATGATCATACTAAGATAATTTTGAAATGATGATTTGAAAAATGGATTTCATTTTTGGCAACACAATTTTTGGACTCCTCCTGTTTTAATGCTGACAAATCATGTTTGACATCTTAGAAATCATTCATGGACCTTGTAAACTATGCTTTATCTTGTTATATAATGTTTTATTATAATAATGCTCAAGTCTAATCGATTATGTGAGTACTAATTCTTGAAACAATTTAAAAATATTTTCCTAAGTATGAGACACCGCTTTTATGATAACAGTTTCATCATTGGTATAAAAAATTGTTTATGTCCCAGACATTGTAACACAGACACCGTGACCTTGCTGCCAGTTCCAGATTTTCACAAAGTTTGTGACACCATAGAATTGCTATTGATTCTATATTTTCATAAAGGACATAAAACCATTTTCTTACTACCGTACCCAAGAGACCATAGCAAGGAATTGTTTATAACTTTGAAAAAGGACTAGAAACTGTTACATGAGATACCTCTTATCTGACATTGTTGTCTCACTACTTATTAAAGAATTTTCAAAGGACTAGACACCGTAACTGTGCTACCATTTTTAGATCTCAACTAAACTATGGCACTTTGAAAGTCTCACCATGACAGTGGCAGCATGACTATCTCACCGTGACAGTGGTACCGTGACTATCACACCGTGACAGTGGCACCATGACTATCTCATCGTGACTATGTCACCGTGACTATCTCACTGCAACTATGAAACCGCTTTGTACTTAACCATTTTTATAAATTTTTCAAATAAATTTAAAAATTATTTCTAATGGTCATATTTGATAAATTTAATGACACAGATATATTTAATATTCTTTTTCAATCCTATTAGAAGACAATATGATGTATGATGTGTGGATATAGTTCATCTTACCGACCACTACACATTCACCCGGAATACAAAAAACGTGTGGAATTAGAGCATGCGAGTTCAAAAAGTTAAATGCATGTGGGAAAAGTATAGAACATACACACTGAAGAACACACAAAGAACTCTTGATTCCTGATGACTAAACTTTTGTAGATTAGAATCTCAAATATCCTCACAGCAACAACTCGATGGAGAAGAAGATAATCTCATCATACTAGAAACTAGAACATGAGACTCACACCACTCTATTTTCACAAGAGGACTAAAAAATAATATCTGTTACATCCTACAAGTCCAAAGTTTCACAGACAAACACTCAAATAATTTCAAATCCTTTCTAATTATATTTTCACTATTGTGTGATATTTTATTACTTTTCGAGATGTGTGTGTGTCTATATTAAAACACACTATGTGTTCTAAATTAAACTAGAGGACTCAAGATATACTCACCCAAATATCTTTCTAAATTTTTTTCCCAAGTATAACTGTGTAAGAGTTCCTGTGTGACCCGTTTGTTAGTTTTCCTATATAAAACCATGAAAGAGGTCTTGTAACCAAGACAGTCCTATATACTATTATTAACCCTGCACCAGGGTGTAGATACTATATATATATATATATATATATATCTTGGTGTAAGGTGATCCCCAAGTAGAGGGAATTAGGTCTCGGCATGAAACTGAACCACTTTTTTTTATCCACTGTGTTTTTCAATTTAGTCTTTCTATGTTTTAATTAAATTTTTAGAACACTAAATTATGCTCTGATAGTTAGTCTTGGATATTAGTTATAACTATTTTTCTTTATTAGAATAGTTTCAAAAGTTTCATCAATATCTGATATTGATATTACCGATAATTAATCAATCTTCTAAGAAGCTATTTGAATAGTTGAACTATTATAATTTTATTACCATGACTAACTGGCCTATTTTATTTCAATTGGTGGAATCCTCTTTTAAATAAACTTTTTGATAATTTTTATAGGAATTCAATTCACCCACTCATTAGTTTCTTACTCTGACCAACATTTGGTATCAAAGGAGTTTTTAATATCCCTATTTTAAAAATTCTAATCTATTTAAAATATTTTTCAAATATGTTTGTATTTATGTTTCAAAGATCATTAGATTTCTATTATTTTTAAATTTCTAGATATTTAAAAGCCTTTTTATTTATCATGTAAAATATATTGGAAGGTTATGCTACTAATAGAACTTCATTCCTTAAAGGAATAAATTATGAATAATGGAAAATTAAAAAGAAAATTCACTTAGAAAGTATGGGTTTTGAGATTTGGTCTTCAATTATAGATGAATATAAAATTCTAGGTACTGATAAGAATACTTGGGATAACCCAAATAAGGTTGATTATAATAATAATAATTAAAAATCCATGAGTGCCTTATACTGTTCTCTAAGAGATGAAGAGTCTAACATAATTTTTGTATGTAAAACAGCCCATGAAATTTGGGACACTTTAATTATTTCACATGAAGGAACCTCTAGTGCTAAAGAAAATGATACTTGACACATATAATATTAAATATTATAACTTCGAAATGAAGCATGATGAGCCTATTTTGACATGTATCTCAGGATCAATGAAATTCTGAATGTAATGATCTCTCTTGGAAGAGATGTTACAACCAAGGAGCAAATTATGAGATTACTCAAATTCTTACAAGATAGATATAGTGTGGCCTCTATCTCAATTAGAGAATCTTGTGGTATTATAAGGCTACCAGTTAGGGAGAAGATTGGAAAGTTAATGATGTATGAGGAATAATTAAAATTCAACAAGGAAGAGGAAGATGAACCGAAGATAAAGTCAGTGGCCTTCAAAACCAATACTTCTATAAATAAAGAAATGGAAATGGAGAAATTAAAATCCCCTAACGAAAGTTTTAGTAGTGACCAATCATCACCAGAAAATGATGTGGAAATATATCAATTAGCTAAATGATTTAATAATTTTTATAATACAAATAACTTTTTCTGAAAAACTAGATTCAAAGAAAGATATGATCACAAAACAAAATGTAATAAGTATTGGAAAAGAAGTGAAAAATCTAATGAAATAATCTTCTATGAATGCAAGAAAAAGGGACATGTAATGCCTAACTGCACCAAGTTAAAATATAAGATGATATATGAGGAAAAATATAGAAAGTCTAAAATGGAATTGAAGGAAACATGGAGTGCTTATGAGGATAGTTCAAGTGAATCAGAGTCTTAACAAGCTAAATATGATGACAAAGACCATATGAATTTTATAAAAAACACATCTGATGTAACCCTTGAGTCTCCTATACATAACTTTTATTATTCTGGAAATGAATCTGACATAGAGGAAAATAAAACTAGTGAATAATTATTTGAATAATGTAATATTCTTAAAGACACTTGTAATGAGTTTTAAGATAAATACATGTCTTTAACAAAATATCATACCTTGACTACTATTTTTAAATATGATCTTTCTATAGAGAAAGAGAAAAATGTTCAATTATTCAAGGAGAATAATGAACTTAATTTTTCTAATGAGGAATTGAAAAAGGATCTAGAGAAATTTACCAATTGAAAAAATAATCTTACATGGATTCTTGGTGAATAAATTTCCCATATATACACTACTGGCATAATATATCAAATTGGAAAAAAAATCTCACTAAAAACAAGTTTGTAACTAAATATGAAAATACTATTTTTCTACCAAAAATTGAGAATTTTGTTGCCAGTTCCTGTTCTGGAATATATTTTACAACCTCTAGTTATCCTAGAACAAATAAAGTATATTTTCAAATATGTTACATAATTCTTATAGAAACCCCATGAATAAAATGTGGGTTCCTGAAGAACTGATTACTAATATTATTTTACCCAAACAAATTTGGGCAACAAAATCTATTTTTGTTTCATTATTTTGTAAGAAAGATGTTTGAAGATATCATGTAAAAGATTATGGTACATAGACAATATATATTCATGACACATGATAGAATATTAATCATGCATCAATAATTTAATAAATATTTATGGTTGGCATGTCACCTTTGGTGACAATGCTAAAGGAAAAATAATTGGATTAGGACATATCAGTAACCCTAACTTAGATTGAATTTCTAAATTAATTTGTATTAATGGATTGAAATATAATCTTCACAGTATATCATATCTACATGACGGTGGATTTCATGTTAAATTTGAAAAATATTCTTGTAATTATTTTAACTCTAAAAATGAACTAGTATTTAATGATTTTAGAATGAAAATGATTGTGAAGTTAACTTAGATTCCTTAGTTTCTAAAAATGTTTCATGGTTAAGTGTATTTCAAAAAGAATCTTGTATTTCATATAGAAGACTAGGAAACTGCAATATAAACTCCCTTAGAAAGATTACTATAAAATGTTTAGTCAAGGAACTACCCAAAAATGAGTCTCAAAATGAAAATGTTTGTAATCCTAATCAAAATAGTAAAGAACACAAAATATCATTAAAACTAAAGAAATAAGTTTCAACTTCTAAACCTATAGAGATGGTTCAAATGGATTTTTTTTGGAACATATAGAGTTTCTAGTTTAAATATGAAGCACTATGTTTATGTTCA
Source organism: Viscum album (assembly GCA_963277665.1). Taxonomy (NCBI): domain Eukaryota; kingdom Viridiplantae; phylum Streptophyta; class Magnoliopsida; order Santalales; family Viscaceae; genus Viscum; species Viscum album. Next base: position 1,241,120,264 of record OY728165.1, on the reverse strand, counting down.
TGTCGATGAATTTTTTAAGTATACTTGGAACATATTTTTGGATCACAAAAGTGATGCTTGATCTCAATTTACCAGGTATGCTAGGACTGTAGAAAATTTTAGTGGACTTAGGTTAAAATCTGTAAGAAGTGACAATGGAAATGAATTTGAAAACCAAGATTTGGAAATATTTTTCTCCCAAAATGGTTATAGTCATATATTCTCTGTCCCTAGGATACCTCACTAAAATGGAGATGTAGAAAGAATAAATAGAACCTTACAAGAAATTTCTAGAACCATGCTTTGTGAGAATAACTTACCTATTTACATTTGGGATAAAGTTATCAACATAGAATGATATATTACTAATAGAGTGTTAATCAGACCAGTTCATAAAATAAATCCTGATGATTTTTTGAACAATAGAAAACCCAAGGTTAATTACTTCATTGTCTTTAATTTCAATGTCTATATTCTTAATATGAAGGATAATCTGGAAAAATTTTCCACAAAGAGTGATGAATGAATTTTTCTAGGATATTCAATCTCTAGAAAATCCTATAATTTCTTTAACAAAAGAACCAAATGTGTGGAAGAGTTTGGACATGTGATATTTATGGAAACATATCCATATGAATCCATAATCTCCAAAAAATATATTGAGGATGATGTGTCAAATATTAACATCAATAAAAAATCTTATGACCATATTTTGAAGGAATATATTAGAACTTCTAGTTACTGAAATTATCCAGATTTAATCCATAATAAAACTGAACCTATTGAAGAACCTAAAGATACTATCTATTCATTTTTTGGATCTGTTAGAACTATTAAGAACCATCCTTCAGATGATGTCATTGGAGTTTTAGATAAAGGAACACAAAATAGAGATTCTCTTAGAAATCATGCTAGAACATCATGATTTCTTGTTCGATATTTAACCTAAAAACATCAATGATTATATCAATGTTTAATTTTGAGTGATATCTATGCAAGAGAAGAAAAATTAGTTTTAAAGGAATAAGGTTTTGAAACATGTGTATATGCCCAAATATACCGTGACCGTAGGCACTAAATGGGTTTTTAGGAACAAAGTAGATGAAGCTGGTAACATAGTTAGAAACAAAGCTAGATTGGTTGCACAAGGTTATCATTAAGAAGAAGTAATTGACTATGACAAATCTTTTGCACCAATAGCTAGAATTTAATCCATTATAACATTTCTTGCATATGATGAACATCTTAATTTCAAACATTATCAAATGGATTCGAAGAGTGAATTTCTAAATGGTTATATATTTGAGGATGTTTTTGTTGAACAACCCCTGGTTTTACAAACCCTTAATTTCCAAATCATGTTTTTAAATAAAAAAAACATTATATTGTTTAAAGAAAGCACCATGATCTGTGTATGATAGATTAAGTAGTTTTATTATTTCCAAAGGTTTTACAAATGGAATATCTAATCCTAATATTTTTATAAAATGAATATCCAAAGATGTTTTATTTGTTCTAATCTATATTGTTGATATTATTTTTGGATCTTCAAATAATTATTTATGTATAATGTTTCAAAGATGATGCAAAATGAATTTGAATTGAGTTTAACGGGTGAACTAAAATTCTTTATTAGATTTAAAATCATTCAAAATAAAGAATAAATTATTTTAAATAAAATAAAATGTACAAAAGATCTTATAAAACATTTTGTCTTGGATATCACTAAAAGTAGTGATACTCAAATGAGTACTACCTATAAGTTGGATCTTTATGAAAATGTTATATATGTTGATCAAAACACTTATTGAGGAATGATTGGAAGTTTACTATACTTAACTGTTAGTCGTCTTGATATTATGTTTAGTGTTTTCATGTGTGCACATTTTCATGAAACCCCCAAAGAGTCTCATTTAAATGTTGTTAAACAGATTTTCAAATACCTCAAACATACAACCTATTTATGACTATTTTATTCTAAAGTACAATCATTTGACTTAGTTAGATAATCAGATGCTAACTTTAGTGGTTGTAAGTTTGATAGAAAAATCACCTCTAGAACATTACACCTTTTAGGCAAGTCTCTAGTATCATGGTTTAGTAAGAAACAAAATTCCGTTACATTATCTACTGTTGAAGATGAATATATAGCCATTGGTAGTTATTGTGCACAAATTTTGGGGATGAAACACACAATACTAGACTATGTATATCAATTCAAAAATGTACCTAAAAATTGTGACAATACAAGTGTTTTTAACATTTCAAAGAACATCGTTTCACATTCTCGGACTACACATATTGATGTAAGGCATCAATTTTTGATAGATCATTATCAAAAGGTGAAATTACAGTAGAATTCATTGTCACTGAACATTATCTTGATTATATATTTACTAAAACATTAAATTCTAAAAGTATATATTACCTCATACATGAGTTACGGATGATAAGTCTTAAGTGAATAACTTTCTGTTTTACAGTTTACAGTTTAACAATTCACAGTTTCATAGGTTACTATCTTGTAGTTCCCATATCACACTTACGGTCCCACAGTTACTGTCTCTCTCTTAAGGTCTCATAGTTATCGTGTCTCAGTTAAGATCTCACAATTGTTGTTTCAATGATACAATCACACCGTTTGGAGTCACACCATAATACTGACACCGTGACGACCTGTTCCTGTCTCATAGTAATAACTCAGATTTCTATTTTTAGAATTTTATTTCTTTTATCCGTGTATTGATTATTTTAATGATTTTATACAACGTTTTTGTGTATGCGATGTTTCAAATCCCTAAATGATAAAAACCAAATATTTTCCACTCTTCTCTTCACTCGATCTCTCTTCTCTTAAAACTGAAATCCTTATCTCTCAAACTGTTAACCCTATTTCAACCATTAATCTTTCTCAAAACCACATTGGATTCCCAGAATAAAGTATCTGTCTTCATCGACTATTGAGAATCACATATCTCAGATGAAAATTAAAAGGGCTCTGAAATTAAATCCTGAGGGACTATTGAATCTAGGCCTTGCCGATCGAACAGTAGTGACATAAAAAGACGTTTGTCCAAAGTGGATGCTGACAAGTAAGTCGCTTGTCCTAAATGTGATGGAAAAACATGGGCGACTAGACTGGTTCACAAAAGTGAAAACACCTATTTATCTTAAGCCTGTTTCTCAGTTTTATAAGTACATCCAATTTTTATTCCACACTTTCGATGATTTTTTTGTAAGAAGTTCGGTAAAAGGTTAAAGATGTACCTTTTCTTTGAGGCGATGTCCTTCTTATCTCATAATACCTCAGGAAGTAATATTTTAGGATCACCAAAGAGGTCCTCCTATTCTAAGTGATTTGTTTATCCTAGAGGAGGCCCTGGTATGTTTGAATAGAAATGAAAAGAAAAGAAGGAAAATTGTTGCTGAGCTAGATGGGGGAAAAGGTTGTTATTTAAGTTTATTTAAAATATTATTTGTCCAAGGAAGGATATTTTCCACACATAAGTATCAATGTGTGTTCTTAATAAATATTATGAATAATGGTAACAATATCAATCTTTTTATGTATATCATACTTCACATGTGTGAAATGGTCAAGACTACATCGAAATCGACTTCTCTATTTTATTCATGGTTTATTTTGGCAATGTTTTATATCAAGGGAATATTTGTCCAAAATGAAGATGTTATTGAGGATTATGAGTTTTGTATCTCTACGGAAACACTCAAAATGATAAATATTAGATAGAATCCTTGATAAAAGTCTTGGGTGGAAGAAAATGAAAGATTGTATCAGAAGTTTAATCCAATTGAGAATCCTCCAAGACCTAAGAATGTATCTGACCGTAGTCAGGAACCTGATGAAGTTGTTGAATGTTTAGATGAAGAAGTAGAAGATGCAGAAGAGCACGTGAGGATGGAACTGCCTTACACAACAAATACAGTGGCGTACCTATTCCATAATAAATAGTTGTAAAATATTTACCTGCTACTAAAAGTAGTGTTGATGTAGTGGAAGGGCCTTCTGGTGAAAAGAGAATATTATTGGAGAAGATATTTTTTAAGGAAGGACCTGCTGTTGTGGAATAGTCATAAGAACAATATCAACCTGAAATAATCCTATCTGTTGGAGAAATAATGGAGCATGCCTTTTAGATATCTAGAATATTAGTGGGTGAGCCTTATAGTGATGTTAATGTGGAGATAGATTAAGAGAATAAATCTCTGAATCCCAGAAGAGATGCACATATTAAGAGGGAGAAAATCGTAGCCTAGCAAGTGTTCAAGTTCTAAATCCTATTGAACAAAGCTCTGTGGATACATTGTATAGGTTTCCCAGTTATTTTGATGTGGATAATACCCAAGAGGCCTAATTTAAAGGAATATATCATTATAATGTGTTTCAATTGAAACCAATTTCTACCATAGAATTAACCTCTATAAAGGAGCATGGACCTGTTTAGCTTCTATTCCAGAACCTACTCAAGAATCTTTTGATTTTGCGAGTCAACGTGATCTGAAATTTGTTGGAGACACTTTGTTATCCGGATTTGAAAAGATCATAATGTCACAAAGTTTTCAAGGGAGTAATTTCATTGAAATAGATTATTCCATATTATTAGAGAAAAACATATTGCAGATTCAACCAAAGATGCTTCATGAAATTCAAGATGTTAGGATTGAAAACAAACAATTGAGTGATGAGGTGAAGTCTCTCAGATATTTTGTTGAAGATATGCATAATGTATTGAAATATGGTCAACCTCGTGTTCCTCATCTTGTTGTTGAAATTAGTGATCAGATTCCCCATAAGGTTGTATCTTTGATTCAATCGGACTTAGTTACAAATCATGAAAAGGTGGTTGAGAGCAACACCAAGATAGTTAGTGAGATGTGTGAACCTGTTGTTGGACTTAATTATTTTACTAATGAATATAAGGTATTTTTATGCAATGTTATGAATCAAATTAAGTATCTCAAGTTAGTTATTACAGCTTCAAATGCCTCTAGATAGCCATATCATCCAATATATAGTGAACTGATTAAAATAGTTGTTAAAGAAGAGAATCAGTTTGTATTATGTGGTATTGATAAGGAAGGTTTCTCTTCTATCATCCAGAATAGGGACTAGGTGCTTTATTTGGTGATGATACACTAAAATTTTCTAGTGATGATCAAGAAGAAATTTCTAGGAATGCAGACTTCTAATTCAACAGAATTTACTATATGCATGATCTGGCCAATCAATTTAAGTATCTTGTAGAGAATCTAAAAATACCTATTGTTACTGAAGACATTATGACTCAAGTTCAAAAGTTGAAATACTTCAATCATCTGTTGTACAAGTTTCTAGAGAAAAAATATGACTTTGGGAAGGCTATGCATTATAGAGGTGAGATCATCACTGATTTCATTATGTTTTTGAATCCTCATCTACATATGAAAATTACTTCCATTGTGGATCCTGCATCTTCCCCTTTATGGCCTAGTTAAACCCCTTCCTGATCCACTACCTTTTATCCTAATACAATGTCTGTTACTCAGGCTCTGAGCTATAATCGGACCTATTATTCTTGAACCACCATTACCTCGGTCTTTAACCAACCCAACTCTTGAACCCTCTATCATGGAAGGAGTGGATCTTCTTTCTCTCATAGTTGGATCCATCCATTTTACCACTTCTACATCTTCTCTTATGGCTCCTCCTGATGTTTCTTCCAAGGGAAAAGCAAAAATAGTTGACCCTGAAGATAAGTGAAGGATGTATTTTGATAGGGATGTATTGCATTTTAATTATGATTGTAATGGATTTTATCATTATACTCAATCACATGTGAACTTTTTTTTCATTTTGTTAATTACATTCATTTAGTTTTCATTTAATTTTTATTGCCCTCTTTTTTTGATAATCCTAAAAGGGGGAGAAATAAGAAAAGTAATTTATAGAAAAAGAATCCTCCTAGGAGGATAAAAAAATTATACAACTTATCACATATATTCTCAATATCTTTTCATTATTAAAATTTATGGCTTTTAAATTCCATGATTTTTTATCATAAAAAATTGAGAGATTGTTGGACTCCTCATGCTTTAACGCTCAAAACCCATTTTTTATGTCATGAAAATCATTCATGGAACATGTAAACTATGATTTATCATGTTCTATTATGTTTTATTATACTATTTCTTAAGACTAATCCATTTTGTGGTTATTACTTCTTGAAATAATTTACCGATATTTTCCTAAGTATGAGACATCTCTTCTATGATCGTTGTCTCATTATTGGTATGAGAAATTGGAAAATCACCAGACACCATAAACCTTAAATCGTGACCTTGCTACTAGTTCTATATTTTCAAAAATTTTGTGACACCATAATATTTCTACTGGTTCATGATTTTCTCAAAGGACCTGACACCATTTCCTTTCCACAATTTCCTAAAAACTGTAATAAGACACTATTTAGATCATTAAAAAAGGACTAGACACCATTACCTGATACAAATATTAGCTGACACAATATTCTCACTACTGATTTATGAATTTGAAATGGACGAGTCCCCGTAACTATGCTACCAGATTCAGATCTCTACACAACTGTGGCACCGTGACTGTCTGTCCGTGATAGTGGCATCGTGACTGTATCACCATGGCAGAGGCACCACGAATGTCTCACCATGACAGTGGCACTGTGACTATATCAATATAACTGTTACATTGTTCCATAATTAACCATTTTTTCTATATTTTTATATTAAATTTAGAAATTATTTTTCATGGTTATATTTATATCATTTAATGACACATATATATTTAATTTTATTTTTGCAGTCCTCTTAGTAGATAGCATGAGGTAAGGGATATAGAGGTAATTCATCCTATCAGCTCCATCACTTTCACCCAAAATAAAAAGAAAAGTGTGGCACTAGAGCAAGAGAGTTCAAGAAGTCTAATTCATACATAAAAATAGAATAACATACACATTGAAGAACACATGAAGAACTCTTGATTCTTATTGGGTGAATTACTATAGCTCAGAATCTCATACATCCTCAGAGCAGCAACTCGAAGGAGAATAGAAACATCTCATCATACTGAAAACAAGAACACGAGACTCACATCACTTTTTTTTCACAAGAGTACTTGAAAATATTATCTGCTACATCCTACAATTCTAGAACCGCATAGCACAACACTCATATCATTTGTAACCCTTTCTCATTATCTTTTCTTTGTTGTGTACAATTCTATTAATATCTAATTCGAATGGTTTTTTTATTAATTACACTTTGTCTCCTGTATTAAACTAAAGGATACCTGATATCATCCCTAAAATATCATTCTTTATTTTTTTACCCATGTATAACTATGGAATAGGTCCTATGTGAACTGGCTGTTAGTTTTCCCACGTAGAACAGTGGAAGAGGTCTTGTGATTTGGATAGTCATGTGTACAGTTTTAAACCACGATCCACGGTGCGGGTCAAATCCTTGAATATATATTTCTTTGTGTAATGTGATCAAAAAGTAGAGTGGATTAGCTCTAGGATTGAGACTGAACCACTTGTTTTATCCGCTGTGTTTTTAAATTAAGTCTTTCATTGTTTTAATTATTTTTTCAAAACATTAAATTTTACACTAATTTTTAGCCTTGGATAGTAGTTATAACTTTTTTTCCTTATTATAATAGTTTGAAATGTTTTATCAATATATCATATTGATATTACTAATAATTAATAAATCTTCTAAGAATCTATTTTAAAATTCTAACTATTATTATTTTGTTACCTAGATTAACTAGCATGTTTTATTTCAATTGGGGTAATCCCTTTTGAAATAAGTATTTTTACAGAATTTTTATAGGAACTAAATTAAACCCCCCTCTTGACTATCTTAATATGACCAACAACTATTTTTAAAATTATAAGAAAATAATTATATTATTTTCTCACATAAAGTGATAAAAACATTTTTTAAGAAAAATATAATTTTTGAAGTATGTAAAGACATTACTAATAAATAAGTTCTTATTTAACAATATATTCAATTTATAAAAAATATTTATATGCAATTTTAATTAATTGGTTATTATTATTCATTCTATGAAATTTAATGGTCGGTTCATAACGTCTGTGTTTAAATAGTATCTCACGATTGGTTTATACTCAGTGTTCCATGTCATATATTCCATCAAATATTGTCTCAATTTTAAAATACTATGGGTGTTAGATGATTATTTGGGTATTATTCTATAAAATACATTTCTTTACCAATGGTTAATTAATTTATGATTAATCCATTTGGAAACAATTTTCTATTTTATTCATTTACTACTGGAATTTGGTCTTTTCCCAACGGTAGTATACCAACGGTTTACTTAAACCGTTGGTATAGTGAGCCTTTTCCAAAGGATTAATTAAACAGTTGGAAAAGGGAATTTTGGTGGACCCTTTCCCAACGGTTCACTAGAACCGCTGGTAAAGGGCTACTAAACTGACACATTTCCCAACGGTTCACTGGAACCATTGGGAAATGTGTGCCTTTGCCAATGGTTTTTATAAACCGTTGGCAAAGGTTTTCCCCAAATTCCAGATCGCGATCTCATCTCCCCATTCGGACAGATCCCTAATCTATTCGCTCTGCTGCTCTCATGAACCCCATCTGACTCCACTACTCTCGCGAATCCGAACACCAGCACCCCCCATCCCAAAAGGTACACCCCCATATGAATAGGTAAAATTTGATATGGTCAATTTACAGCCCACCGCGATCTCCTCTCCCCATTCGGAGATTTATTTATATTATAATGGATATACATGAACATTAGGTGGGATCTTAATGGGCATTTTGTCTCACAACATACATATACTCGATCCTCATAGGTAGATTATGTTATTTTTTATTGTGTTAAATCCAATTTTTTCCATGGGGATGCTAGTTTTTATTATTGTTATTTGGTTCCCTTATAGAAAGTGTTGTAGGAGGTGATATGGTGGGTTTTAAACCTCAAGCCACATGGTGGTCTATGTTATTTTATTGGATCCCTTCCTTTATTCTAGAATTTAATTTTAGATATTAAATGTATATTTGAATTGAATATATACATTACTCTTTGGAATAACATTGATATGGATGTTTTTTGTGTGTTTATGTATATATTGTATTGATTCTCATTATTGATGTTGACAGATATTCATATGGTCAAATCATTTCTAAAGGGTTTCTTCTATGAATGGGGAACAATTTACAGCCCATGGGGACCATGAATTACATTTAGTCCCTTCAAACCAATTTGATATGTTTTGGATAATGGATTGTGGGGGTAGGGGGTGTCCACGGGGGTGGGTGGGTTGTCCACGGGGGTGGGCGGGGCTGTCTAGGGGGTGTGGGCTGTCCTGTGGGTCTGGGTGGGGTGTCCTGGTGGGGGAGGGGTGTGTGGGGTGTCCAGGGGGGTAGTATGTCTAGGTGGTGGTGGTGGGGTTGCAGGGGAGGGGGTGTAGGCTGTTTGGGAGGGTGGGTAGGGCTATCCAGGGGGGTACGGGGTGTCCAGGGGGTACGGGGGTGGGCGGGTTGTCCACAAGGGTGGACGGGCTGTCCACGGGGGTGGCCGGGCTGTCAAGGAGGGGTGGGCGGGCTGTCTAGGGGGGGCTGGGTGGGCTGGCCACGGGGGGTAGGGGTGTCGAGGGGGGTGGGCGGGCTATCCAAGGGGGTGGGGGCTGTCCATAGGGAGAAGGGGTGTCGAGGGGGGTGGGCGGGCTGTCCACGGGGGTGGTTGGGCTGTCTAGGGGGTAGGGGGTGTCCACGGGGGTGGGTGGGGCTTTCCAGGGGGTGTGGGAAGTCCTGGGGGTCTGGGTGGGGTGTCCTGGTGGGGGAGGGGTGTGTGGGGTGTCCAGGGGGGTTGGTATGTCTATGTGGTGGTGGTGGGGTTGTAGGGAAGGGGGGTGTGGGCTGTTTGGGACGGTGGGTGAGGCTATCCCAGGGGGGGTACGGGGTGTCCCGGGTGGTATGGGGGTGGGCGGGCTGTCCACAAGGGTGGACGGGCTGTCCACGGGGGTGGTCGGGCTGTCAAGGAGGGGTGGGCGGGCTGTCCATGGGGGGTGAGTTGGGTGGTCATGGGGGGTAGGGGTGTCCAGGGGGGTGGGAGGGCTATCCAAGGGGGTGGGGGCTATCCATAGGGAGAAGGGGTGTCGAGGGGGGTGGGCGGGCTATCCAAGGGGGTGGTGCTATAGTGGTTTTGGATTGTTTGAGGTACTCTTAGTGTATTATAAACCCTCATTTGTTCCATATTCATTTAAATTGATTTAATATCATTTTTTTCACACACACCATTATATCCTCTCAAACTATATTTAGATTATATTTTCAATCGTATGGTGTTAAATATTTTAGTAAATGTTCGTACTAGCTTCTTTTATGTGTTCTAGGGGTTTAGACTAATGACAGGGCTGTATGATTATTGTGGGGGGTATTCTTTTCATATAAATATATCTATACACCCCGACGCCCTTGGAAAACCTGACCACCCCCACGGATAGCCCGCCCACCTGGACACCCCAACCCCCCTAGACAGCCCCCCACCCCCTGGACACCTCCGACCCCCCGGACGGCCCCACCACCCCCTAGACACCCTGCACCCCTTGGACACGCCACACCCCCCTTGGACAGTCCCACCACTCCCATGATCCTCATCCTACTCCTCATCCTGATCTACTTGGAGAAGTTAAAGTATAAAACTCATATACTCCCTACAAGACCCTTAAGGATTATGTATTCCTTGATCCATTTCCAACATCTTACTGGTTAATCCGTGAATATATGCATTAGAAATTTTGTATCTTATTTTCTTATATACACTGTATTTTTTTGTATTTCTTAATATGATTCTCATATAGAGTAATGTGTCAGGTATGCTTTTATATAGAGTAAACAATTGTCATTTACATAAATATTTTTTTGATTAAACTTTAATATTATTGAATTGCTTTGAAATGACTTATTGCGATTTTTCTACAGAATGGATAGAAGTTGGATGTACGAAACTGATCGGATTTCAACCGATTTTCAAAATAATTTGAACAGCTTTCTAGATTTTGCATTTGACAAGGCTTTAGATAGTGGTCGCATACACTGCCGATGTTTTAATTGTGTTGGAAGACCTTGGATGAGCCGTGAAGCAGTTAGCTATCATATAACCAAATATGGTTTCCAAACAAACTATTATGTGTGGTATCACAATGGAGAGAAAATGGAATCTCAAAATGTTGATGATCCAAATGATAGGACTGAAATGGAGAGTTTGATATATGATCGGTTTCCATTTATTCGACATCAATAGAAGGAAAGGATGTCCAGCCAACAAGATTTCAATGAAAGCACACATGATGCGTCCAATGAAAATGATGATGTTGATAGGGTGAAAAAATTGAATGATTCTGCGACGAATCCAGCATATCGGCAATGTGATAAAATGAAAAAGTTGGAATTTTTAATCCGACTGTTTCATGGGAAAACTATGTATGGGATTTCAAATACTACAATTGATTATATTCATACCTTCTTGAAGGACTTACTTCCAGATGATGCAGATATTCTCTCAAACCACTATATGGCATGGAAGTTGGTTGATGAACTTGGATTCTCAAAAAAAAATTCATGCTTGCCCGAATGATTGCAGCTTATTTTGGGAGGAAACTACTGAATGAAATGATTTTATAAAATGCGGAACCTCCCGATGGAAGACAAAAGATGATGTAACACCATCTCGTGTGCCACAAAAAGTAATGTGGAACTTTCCATTGATCACCAGATTACAGAACCTTTTCATGTCTAATGAAATATCCGTAAAAATGCGATGGCATGACACCGAGATAAAAAAGAATAATGAAGAGTTGGTTCACCCTGCAAATGGATTTGCATGGCAGAGATTTGATGCTCGATATCCTAAATTTGCAGCCGACGTACGTAATGTGAGACTGGGCCTTTCATGTGACGTTTTTAATCCATTTGGGCAGATGCTTACTTCGCACAACACATGGCCGGTTTTCATACACATTTATAACCTTCCCCCTTGGTTGTGTATGAAAAAGCCTGACACTTTCTTGAGTATACTGATATCTGGCCCTTCTGATCCTAGCAATGATATAGATGTATACATGCAACCTTTAATAAAAGAGTTGAAACTTCTTTGGGATGTGGGTGTGCCCACATACGATGCATGTTCGAAAGACATATTTCAGATGTGTGTTGCACTTATGTGGACTATCAATGATTTTCCTGCTCATGCAATGATTTCTGGATGGAGCACAAAAGGAAAATTTTCATGTCCTTATTTTATGATGAATACTCGATCGAGAAGACTGAAATATCGTCGTAGTTTTAGTTTTATGGGACATCGATGATTCTTGCCAATGAAACATCCATATAGAAACAATCGTCGAAGATTTGACAATACCATGGAGAATGACGATCCACCTCAGCATATGTCTGGAACTGATGTGCTTAATGAATTGAAAGATTTCAGTTATTCATTTGGGAAGAGTGTAATGAAATCTAGAAAGAGGAAAAATGTTTCCAATGATACCTGTTACAATTGGAAGAAGAAGAGTATATTCTTTGAGTTTTCATATTGGTCAACCAACTTGTTACGTCATTTCTTAGACTTAATGCACATTGAAAAAAATATATGTGAAATGTTGCTTTCGATTCTTCTAAATGTCAAGGGGAAGACAAAAGATGATTTACGATCTCGGCGTGACTTGGTAGATTTGGGATCAGACCAGAATTGCATTCTGTCTGTATCAGTGAAAATAAATGGCAAGTTCCATGTGCTTCTTATGTGATGACTCCTGCTGAAAAAAATCAATTTCTGGAAGTGCTAGAGACTATTAATGTTCCTGATGGCTATTCAAGCAATATATCAAAACGGGTCAACCGAAAAGAGCTGAAGTTGAAATCTTTGAAGACTCGTGATTATCACGTCCTTTTGCATGAGTTGATTCCAATAGCAATCCGTCATCTCTTTTCCAATAATATTAGAGTCTCATTTATTCGGTTGTGCTATTTATTTAGAGATCTTTGTGCTAAGAAGTTGTCCAAATCCCTCGTGCAAAAAATGTTGGCAGAGACACCATTAATTTTGTGTGAGTTAGAGAAAATATTCCCTCCATCATTTTTTACATGCATGTTGCATCTGACTGTCCATCTTCCGACCGAAATACTTCTTGGAGGACTCGTTGCTTTCCGTTGGATGTATCCAACTGAAAGAAACATGTGCACATTGAAATCATATGTTCGGAACATGAATTATCTCGAAGGTTCTATTGTGAACGGTTACTTGGCTCAAGAATGTATGGATTTCTGCTCAATGTATTTGTCTGATAATACTACGAGAATAAACAGACCAATGATAAACGAAGAAGAACAGTATGGGAAAATTGAACCCAGTTTTCCATCACTTCCTCAGACAGGAGGAATTCCGGGATCATATACATTGACAACATTAAGCCTTGAAGAGCGAGAGATGGCACATCGCACAGTTTTGTTCAATTGTGATTTGTTCGATGAGTATATAAAGTAAGTTAAATGTACATGTAACTCTTATCTTATCTCTTATAATTTTAAATATTTGTTAAACTATTATTATTTTTATCTACAGGGAACATAAAGAATTGATATATAGAAAGCATCGTTCTTTATCTTTGAGAAAGAAGGAGACTTTGCATAGAAAAGGGTTTTCTACTTGGTTGAAATTGAAGGTAAAAATATTTATGTAATAACTAAATAAAAATAATATTTAATTAAGTTTACTATTTGTTTATATTTCAGGTATTGAGTTTGCATACAGAATCTGTTTCTGAGGAAATAAGAGCTTTGGATTTTGGTCCTAATACCATGGTTCGTGCTTGTAAATCACTTGTGATCAATGGATACAAATTTGTTATCATTGAACGAGCAAGAAACATGAGAACACAACATAATGGTGTTATGCTAACTGCCACAACAGACAGTTATGCTAGTTCATCGGACACTAGACCTCATTCTGAAAAAGTTGCTTATTATGGTTTCATGGAGAAAATAATAATTTTGGATTATTACTCGCATTGTCGAGTCACGATGATGAAATGTCAATGGTTTGATTCAATGACGAGGCAAGGAACCTTTATTGATGATTGTGGATTATGAGTTATTGACATGACTCGCACTCTTTCCACCGAAGGACCATATGTATTGGCATCAATGGTGAAACAAGTTTTTTATGTCAAAGATCATCGTCATCCTAAATTCGGTGTAATTATTGAAGTAAATCCCAGACATGTTTTTGATGATGGTGATGATGAAGTTGACACTATCCCTACTGCAATTGGAATCAATCTGTTTATTACTTATGATGACCCCAACAGCTCAATTGTCAGAGTTGATTGTGAACCCGAAGTTGTGGTGGGAAATATATAGAATCATACAGTCGTGTTCTCACCTACATGTTTCACCTACATCATTTAGAGTGTGTATCCTAGTACTTACCTTCATAACACCATAAATCTTCTGTTTTGATTATGTTCTTTTTTTCATAATGGTTTTTCTATATTTTGTTTTTTGGGTTACACATTAGTTATTTGTTTCTAATTACTTCCATATTTGTTTTCATTGCAGGAAATGACACCCCTTGAAGAGAGGCGGCGAAAAAAGATGACAGATAATAATCGTCGCATGGTACAGATGTGTGTTCCTCCACTCATCCCTGTTGTGAGTATTTTATTTCAAATATAAATATTTCAATAACTTATAATATCATGTGTTTACTTTTCTGGCAAACTTTTTTTCAGGATCCACGCCCTAGACAACAGATATCTAACGAGGAGCCTGATATTGCTCCCAGTAGAGAGGTTGGTGGTACGAGGGCTCGTGGGGTGAGAGTTAGATGATCCACTACCACAGACGTATCTTCTATGCCCTATTTTGATCCTGGTGTGTCATCAGGGACATATGAGATATTTAGACCTCCGATGTTTACACTACCAGCTGGACAGACGTCTATGCCATCATCTTTTGCTTCTAGTTCATTATCTCTAGGTTAATATATTCCACCTTCTTCGACTCCTGCTGCGACACAGTATGTGGCTGAGGATCATACACCTAGGGACACTCCACCTGTACAGGATATTCCTTTAGCTTCTGCACCCATTGATCTGACTACCACAGGTATATTTATATAACTCTATCAAATTTTTATACGAAAATTTATTTTTATTATAACTTGTATTGATATTATTTTTCTTTAATAACAGATTCATCTACAGATAAGAGGCGGGGGAGGGGGCGTACTCTCTTGCATGCGGTATGGAACCTCCAGACACAGTTTATGGACAAATGATTGAGAAATCTGGGCAGCAATGTCGGGGTTTTTTGGCGACGCTAGCCAAATACTCCGATATCATTCCGGTCAGCCCTCTCTCTTGGAGACATCTGCCACCCGAAGTCAAGGATAACGCGTGGGCACAAATATGGGTAAAAAATCTATTGGATTTAATGTAGTATATTTTTGTATTTAAATGAACTAATCAATTTGGTTTCAGCTTCGGTTTAACTCCCCTGATGGTGAAGGTGCACGATCAGCGCGTTTAAAAGAGCTAGGAGAGATTTGGAGAGCTTATAAGCATGAGCTGTATGTTGGCTGGTGTGATAGAGTGGGCACGGAGTTAGAGACATTACCTATCGTGGATGACTGCCCGATAAAGCAATATCGCCAAATGATTACCCATTGGGCGACTGCCAAATTTAAGGTATTAATCTCATTTGAGTTATTTAAATGAGAGTATTCATATTTTGAATTAATATAATCTTATTAATTATAAATAATTATTTAGGAATCTTCTGAAAAAAACAAAAAACATTGATTCAAAGAAATACCACCACACTTTGGGGTGCACAACAATGTCAGATCATGAGAGGCAGCAGGTACGATATAGTTGTTTATAAATTTTCTTTAGGACTTTCCCTTTTTATTGGATCCTACTTAAATTATGTGATTTATTGAATAATGAATATATGATTATACTTTCACTTTATATTGTTTCAATGTCATTAAAGAAGCACAAAATGAATATTGAAGGATGTATCTCTCGAGCAAAATTGTTTTGCTCGAATAGAAGAAAAAAAGATGGAACTGCGGTAAATGAACCGACCCAAGAGAAGATTGTAAGTTTTAATTTGTTTATTTCAAAGTTAAATATCTAATTTGAAATTTAATAATCTATTAATATTTTTTACAGGCTGCTTTAGAGGCTCTTGATGCCCAGGAGCCTGACAATTTTGGGCCACATGATCATTTATATCATGTTTTGGGAGATGAGCACTCTGGTCGAGTACGCTGCCGACCAGGTAAGAATATAATCCCGACGAGGTATTGGTCATCTCCAGGTATCCATTCTAGTAACACCGAGTTGGAACAGGTCAAGGAGAATTCAAGATAGTCTGATAAAAGGGTCACAGAGTTGGAAGTACAAGTTCAAACAAGAGACAGAGAATTTATGAAACTGATGAGAGCTTTATCTTCATCACTTCCACCAGAGGCTAGTGCGGCTTGTCAGACATGTATGTCGTCGATGGGTGAATCATCCAATGCACCAGGCGGAAGCTCTAGTGGCGATCAAGATCATGACGTTCCTGGTGATGACGAGGATGCTGAAGAGGAAGAGGGTGAGGATTAGGATGTGGACGAGGGCGAGGATGGGGCCGAGGGTGAGGATGGGGACGAGGGCGAGAATGATGCCGAGGATGAGGATGACGACGAGGACAGAGATGGCGGTGAGAATGAGGCTGATGATGATAGTAGTGATGGTGATAGTGATCAGAGGCAGATTGATCTATTACATTTTTGAATTCTGTATAACTCTTTATTTTTGAACATGGTTTTCCACTTTGGGGTTTTCCTCTGCTTCATAGGGATGTTGCATTCAGATCCTGTTTTTTGCACATGATTCTTATTGTATGATTAGTCTACTACATAGAACATTAGTATTCCTTGGTACTGTGATGCTAATTTTTCTATTTTTTTACTTATCTTTCTTAGTTAGCAATTTATTTCATGTTTATGCATGTGGAAGATGATATGGAAAATGTGCTTTGAATTAGTGGCTGACACCACTAACATTTATTTGAAATGGACAGGATTTTAAGTGAAAACAACAACTGAAATACGGTAAACGGACCAAAGGCATTCAGATACTGTTGATACTTTATGACATGTATCCATGGGTCATTTGTGACCTGTAGGAGTCAACCCCTCCTCAATCCGAGGGGCGGTGTGGCCGATACCACTCAAAGTGTCTTTCTTTTGTTTAAAATGGATCCGATTTTAAGTAAAAAAACCACATATGGATAACGAACCAAATGCATTCGGATTCTTTTGAAACACTAGTACAACGATCCATGGGTCATTTGTGACGTGTACGAGTCATCCCCGCCTCAATCCGAGGCGCGGTGTGGCTGGCACCACTCAAAGTGTCAAACTTTTCTTTGAAATGGACAACAATTTAAGTTAAAAGAACAAATGACATACGGAAAACCGACCAAACGTATTATTATTCTGTTGAAACATTAGGAAAAATATCCATGGGTCATATGTGACGTGTACGAGTCAACCCTGCCTCAATCCGAGGGCCGGTGTGGCCAGGACCACTAAAAGTTTGTCACTTTTCTTTGAAATGGACAACAGTTTCAGTTAAAACAACAACTGACATACGGAAAACCAACCAAACACATTGGGATTATGTTGAAACTTTAGGAAAACGATCCATGGGTCATATGTGATGTGTACGAGTCAACCTCGCGTCAATCCGAGGGCCGGTGTCGTCGAGACCACTCAAAGTGTGTCACTTTTCTTTGAAATGGACAACAGTTTAAGTTAAAACAACAACTGACATACGAAAAACGGACCAAAGGCATTCAGATACTGTTTATACATTAGGAAATGCATCTATGGGTCATATGTGACGTGTACGAGTCAACCCCTCCTCAATCCGAGGGCCGGTGTGGTCGGGACCACTCAAAGTGTGTCACTTTTCTTTGAAATGGACAATTGTTTAAGTTAAAACAACAACTGACATACGGTAAACGGACCAAAGGCATTCAGATACTATTGATACTTTAGGACATGTATCCATGGGTCATTTGTGACATGTAGGAGTCAAACCCTCTTCAATCCGAGGGCCGGTGTGGCCGGTACCACTCAAAGTATCTTTCTTTTGTTTAAAATGGATGCACCTTTAAGTAAAAAAAACCACATATGGATAACCGACCAAACACATTCGTATTCTGTTGAAACATTAGGACAACCATCCATGGGTCATTTGTGACGTGTACGAGTCAACCCTGCCTCAATCCATGGCGCGGTGTGGCCGGCACCACTCAAAGTGTCTAACTTTTCTTTGAAATGGACAACAATTTAAGTTAAAAGAACAACTGACATACGGAAAACCGACCAAACGCATTCGGATTCTATTGAAACATTAGGAAAACAATCCATGGGTCATATGTGACGCGTACGAGTTAACCCCGCCTCAATCCGAGGGCCGGTGTGGCCAAGAACACTCAACGTTTTTCACTTTTCTTTGAAATGGACAACGGTTTAAGTTAAAACAACAACTGACATACGGAAAACCAACCAAACACATTCGGATTCTGTTGAAAATTTAGGAAAAAGATCCATGGGTCATATGTGACGTGTATGAGTCAAACCCACCTCAATCCGAGGGCCAGTGTTGTCAGGACCACTCAAAGTGTGTCACTTTTCTTTGAAATGGACAACAGTTTAAGTTAAAACAACAACTGACATACGGAAAATGGACCAAAGGCATTCAGATACTGTTTATACTTTAGGACATGTATCCATGGGTCATATGTGACGTGTATGAGTCAACCCCTCTTCAATCCGAGGACCGTTGTGGCTGGGACCACTCAAAGTGTGTCACTTTTCTTTGAAATGAACAATTGTTTAAGTTAAAACAACAACTGACATACGGTAAAAGGACCAAAGCATTCAGATACTGTTGATACTTTAGGACATGTATCCATGGGTCATTTGTGATATGTAGGATTCAATCCCTCCTCAATCCGAGGGCCGGTGTGGCCGGTACCACTCAATGTGTCTTTCTTTTGTTTAAAATGGATGCGCTTTTAAGTAAAAAAACCACATATGGATAACCGACCAAACGAATTCGGATTCTGTTGAAACTTTAGGAAAATTATCCATGGGTCATTTGTGACGTGTACGAGTCAACCCCGCCTCAATTCGAGGTGCGGTGTTGCCGACACCACTCAAAGTGTCTAACTTTTCTTTGAAATGGACAACAATTTAAGTTAAAAGAACAACTGACAAACGGAAAACCGACCAAACGCATTCGGATTCTGTTGAAACATTAGGACAACGATCCATGGGTCATATGTGACGTGTACGAGTCAACCCCGTCTCAATCCGAGGCACAGTGTGACCGGTACCACTCAATGTTTGTCACTTTTATTTGAAATGGGCAACGGTTTAAGTTAAAACAACAACTGACATACGGAAAACCAACCAAACGCATTCGTATTCTATTGAAAATTTATGAAAACAATACCTGGGTCATATGTGACGTGTACGAGTCAACCTCGCCTCAATCCGAGGGCCGGTGTAGTCGGGACTACTCAAAGTGTGTCACTTTTCTTTGAAATGGACAACAGTTTAAGTTAAAACAAAAACCAACATACGGAAAATGGACCAAAGGAATTCGGATACTGTTTATACTTTAGGACATGTATCCACAGGTCATATGTGATGTGTACGAGTCAACCCCTCCTCAATCCGAGAGCCGGTGTGGCCAGGACCACTCAAAGTGTGTCACTTTTCTTTGAAATGGACAATTATTTAAGTTAAAACAACAACTGACATACGCTAAATAGACCAAAGACATTCAGATACTGTTGATACTTTAGGACATGTATCCATGGGTCATTTGTGACATGTAGGAGTCAACCCCTCCTCAATCCGAGGGCCGGTGTGGCCGGTACCACTCAATGTGTCTTTCTTTTGTTTAAAATGGATGTGCTTTTAAGTAAAAAAAACCACATATGGATACCCGACCAAACACATTCGGATTCTGTTGAAACATTAGGAAAACGATCCATGGGTCATTTGTGACGTGTACAAGTCAACCCTGCCTCAATATGAGGCGCGGTGTGGCTGGCACCACTCAATGTGTCAAACTTTTCATTGAAATTGACAACAATTTAAGTTAAAAGAACAACTGACATACGGAAAACTGACCAAACGCATTCGGATTCTGTTGAAACTTTAGGAAAACGATCCATGGGTCATATGTGACGTGTACGAGTCAACCCTGCCTCAATCTGAGGCACAGTGTGACTGGTACCACCCAAAATGTCTAACTTCTCTTTGAAATGAACACCAGTTTATGTTAAAACAACAACTGACATACCAAAATCCAACCAAACGCATTCAGATTCTGTTGAAACTGTAGGAAAACGATTCATGGGTCATATGTGATGTGTACGAGTCAACCACGCCTCAATCTGAGGGCCGGTGCATCCGGTACCACTCAAAGTGTCTTTCTTTTGATTAAAATGGATGCGCTTTTAAGTAAAATAAACGACATACGGAAAACCAAACAAACACTTTTGGATTCTGTTGAAACATTAAGAAAATGATTTATGGGTCATTAGTGACGTGTAATAGTCAACCCCACCTCAATCCGAGGCACGGTGTGGCCGACACCACTCAAAGTGTCTAACTTTTATTTGAAATGGACAGGATTTTAAGTGAAAACAACAACTTGCATACGGAAAACCGACCAAACGCATTCGGATTCTGTTGAAACTTTAGGAAAAAGATCTATGGGTCATATGTGACGTGTACGAGTCAACCCCGCCTCAATCCGAGGGCCGGTGTGGCCGGGACCACCAAAATTTTGTCACTTTTCTTTGAAATGGACAACGGTTTAAGTTAAAACAACAACTGACATACGGAAAACGGACCAAAGGCATTCAGATACTGTTTATACTTTAGGACATGTATCCATGGGTCATATGTGACGTGTAAGAGTAAACCCCTCCTCAATCTGAGGGCCGGTGTTGCCGGGACCACTCAAAGTGTCTTTCTTTTGTTTAAAATGGATGCGCTGTTAAGTAAAAAACCCACATACAGAAAACTGACCAAACACATTCGGATACTGTTGATACTTTAGGACATGTATCCATTGGTCATTTGTGATGTGTACGAGTCAACCCTGCCTCAATCCGAGGTGCGTTGTGGCCGACACCACTCAAAGTGTCTTCTTTTGTTTAAATTGGGTGCACTTTTAAGTAAAAAAAATGACATATGGAAAACTGACCAAATGCTTTCGGATTCTATTGAATCTTTAAGAAAATGATCCATGGGTCATTTGTGACATTTACGAGTCAACCCCGCCTCAATCCGAGCCGCGGTGTGGCTGGCACCACTCAAATTTTTTCACTTTTCTTTGAAATGGAATGCAATTTCAGTTAAAACAACAACTGACATACGGAAAATAGATCAAAGGCATTCAGATACTGTTGATACTTTAGAACATGTATCCATGGGTCATTTGTGATGTGTACAAGTCAACTTCGCCTCAATCCGAGGTGCTGTGTGGATGACACCACTCAATGTCTCTCTTTTATTTCAAAAGGAAATCATTTTTAGTGAATAAAAATGAAATTTACACTCATCAACGACTCTTTTTCATGAGTTTGGTAGTTTCACTCATGGGGTCATAAGTGACGAGACTCCTAAGAAAATACATTTTCACCATATTTTATAAAAAATACATGTTCAATGCAAAATTAATCACAAATCATTACATACCCAAACCTAGTATCACAAAAAAATGGGATTTGAGTTAATTTGAAAGTCTTATTCAACTCTAATAGATATTTATCAAACTATTCTGCCTATTAGAATTTGATGGGTGGGGTGAATTACCACCGGATTATTGTTGTCATGTGTTTTTTTGGGCTATTTTAGGTGTTTTTTATGCTGTTTGATATTTGTATGTGGCTTTTGTGATATTTTTTATGCAGGTGTATAGTGGAGGGTATACTGAGGGATGTTGTGCACTGTTTTTTATGCAGGTGTAGCTTCTGGGGGGCTTCTGGGTGCTGTTGTGCAGCAGTTTTGGGGGACAATTTACCAACAATTTTGAACCGTTGGTAAATCTTTTTCCAGAAATCTGGAAAAACTTATACCAACGGTTCAGAACCGTTGGTAAATTGTTTTCCAGATTTCTCAGAACTTATACCAATGGTTTAAATGAAACCGTTGGTAAAGGGCTTTCCCCACGCCTTACTGGACAACGGTTTGGAAAACTGTTGGTATACCCCATACCAACGGTTTTCCAGCCTATAGAAATGGTTATAAACCGTTGGTATAGCCTAATTTTCCAGTAGTGATTATACTATGATGAAATGTTTTTGAAACTCGTTTCTTTTCCATAAGTAATGTTATGTTGATATGATGACTGTTTTAGGATCCTTGGGAACAAATATGTATAATTTTTATTATATTATGGGTGGGAATTGAATTATATATTCCAACAATTAATTGGGTAAATATGGATATATCATTAGATAATTTGGGCTTGAATGGGGAGTGAATCCAATTTAGTAAGGGACCTGTCATATCAGATAATATTGGGAGTAAAATTTGAATAAGGAAATTATGGAATATAGATTGAAACCAATCCGCAATGATATTCTTAGAAAGTATACTGGAATAAGTAAATAATTATCCATTCTTATGTAAATGGAAAAAATTGTGTCTTATTCTTATGATATGTTCTCAACGATCTTGATTGATTAATAATGATTCTAAACACATATGACTTATGTATTTTATTTTAAAGAAACCTTATTGCCTAATTTATGATTAATGATCTTAAACTAATTGGGTTTGATTATTATAGGTTATGATCATGTTCTCACACCCCTATGATTATGTTATTATCAGCTCTGATCATTTATTGATATGTCTTATATTTAACATTATTGGGAATCTAGGATCACCATATATTCTGTTCACATTCCCCAAGTTACAAAGAAAGGTTTTCAGTAGGGAAAGTGTATGAAGTTTACAACATGAGAACTTTCTAGGAGATGGTAAATATCATTCATAAAATAAGATGATCATTTATCTAGTATATAAAGAATATAATGCTTTTTTTTATATTCCATTCATTTTTATGATATGTTTTCAAAATTCATCTAAAATAATGTAAAATATATGAATTAAATGCTCGAGATACCTCACATACAACCCATAGATTTGAATTGATATTTTGAGGAAACCCTGACTCATCTACTTGACTTCACAACACCCCAAAATAACTGTAGATTATCTAACCACACTAATGATAACATAATAGGGTATTTCACCTACCTGTTGGAACCCTTTAGAACCCCTTCCTCGTTAAAGGATAATATCACATATTCAATCACAAAGAACATAGGAATGACCTCCACCAGTAGGAGTCAGTAGATGAATAGGTTTGATTAGGAGCCTCTACTAGAATCTTCCTCTTTCAAATATATTTCAACAATAAAAAAACGTTTTATTCTAAATACTACATTCATTACTAATGTTTTATTCATAGAACCACTCTAGTTATCTTTATAAATACACACTCATGTTCCCAAACCTAAGTGCAACCCTTCATAGAAAACCTCATTATATCAAAACATGATTAAAAGAATCTATAATGGGTGGGGATATACTAAGAAATAACCCCAAATAAAATTCTTCTCTAGAGGACTAACTAAAACACCTATTATTGATGGAATTTGTAATACATCTCACCCAAATCGCACCTCATTCGAAAACTATTTCATGAACACAAGAACGATCATGCTTCCTAGAAGGTCCAACTTTTTTCAAACTCAAACCATACTAAAAATCATAGGATAATACTATTTAAATAATTTCTCAAACTCCAATTATAATAATGTAATATAGTTTTGAGTTTTGGTAAACATCATCCAATGCGTCATGATGATGTGAGAACCACTATTTAGTCAAAAGGTGTCCGAGCCTAATGGAATGTTCAATACTTTGACTACATAAAATGCCATTCGACCTATGGATTGATCTTTCCTAAACAAAATCATGAAGGATTCTATTACTGACATGTATAATATGTAATTAGTTTATGAGTAGTCTCATCAGTGGGGACTATCACATGCTCTATAAGAAATTATTCTTAGATAACCATTATAGGGAATCATCCCTCCACATTTAGGGAAATAATATCACCCAATACAATCCTTGGATAAACACCTCATTTCTCTACTCAATTTTGGTGAAGGGATTAAGAACTAACACAAACGCATTATAATTTAGTCTCTAAACTAGATTTCTTTTACTCTGTAACACCCAATTTTTATGGGATGAAACCAAAGTCACTAAAGATATCTATGAGAGATAACATTGAAATGACATGAATGATCATGACATAAAACTATATGATGCATGTACCAACATACTAGGACCCAAAAAGTGATGAATTTAAGTAAGAGGTATACTAACAGGTTTTTGATTCTTTGAAAAATGATGTTTTGGATTCTAAATCTATTATGGTCATCCTAGTTTGGTAGAAAACCCAATACCCACGTAGAATTATTACCCAAAATTACTCGACAAAAACTCATTAGTCAAATAACTCTAAATCCATCCTTAATACACAAACCATTCTGATACCATTATAACAAAATTCAAACCATTGAGACCTCGCATGGGATACAAATAGGCAGAGTGTACCACCCCAATATCATCACCAATAGGCAAAAGGATGGATACTAACATAAATAAGGAATATACGAACATGGTATCTCTTATCCTATATTAACATGTTACATATAGGGTGCCAAAATACATAACATATATTCTATAACCAATAACAATACACATAGATAATTAAACTACATAAAAAATGCCTAAATGTGATAATGACTATCCAATACAACACCAAATAGAAGAATACTAAAGGTAGATTAACAATAGATAATATCACCATGGGCAACTGATATAAAATTTGGAAAAATGCCTTAATGTTGTATTAATGTCGAGGAAGTGAACAAAATCTCTAATCAACTCCAAGACGGTAGTGACCCGAAATTTTGAATAAATCTTGTTTCCAAATTTTATGTGTTATTTTATTTTATTTTTATACTCAACAAAAAATTTTCATTTATTAACATGAGTATAATTAAAATGAGACCGTTGGGTTATGACTTTTATATGACCATTGGTCAATATAACCACTGGAAACTAAACATTTTGATTATTGTCTCTATATACAAGTAATCTTGGTTAATTATTATAGAAAGAAGATTCGTTGGCCTCACCCAGTAGTCTTGGACCGATCGAAGACCATCTAACAGAACATGGGAAAGAGGTAGCATCACTGGGCTTTGCTTTGGACCAAACCCAATCCGAACTTCATTGTGTGAAGCTAGAACGGAATCGCCTTCGCAAGAAGTTCAAACTGATAGAAAGTACTACTCATGCGATGTTGGCCGAGCCTCCCTCGGATTCTCTCACCTTAGCACACCTTACACTTAGGTCCTGTGCTGGTGTGATAAGGGGCTATGCATGGAGAGTGTAACTGCCTTGTGCAATCCTTTGTTTAAAATAAAAATTGGGATTTCTTCTTATGATGATGTTTATGAGTTTTCAAATGTCCGGATAAATATAGTATGAATATTTTTGGTAGATTTTTGAGAAAGTATATTTTAAAAAATGTTTTTGTAAACCTTAAATAATTAAAAATGTGTAATGATTTTAAAAAAATGGTCTTCTATAATTATGTTCAGTACAAAATTTAGAGTCTAATAAGATCAACTTAATTTTTGATGAATAGTAAATTATGAATAGTGATTTTATGCTTAGTATTAGTAATTTTACCAAATGGATTAGTAATCTCACTTAAAGAAAGTATTAATATAATCTAGGCACCTTGATTAAGTAATGAGATTCAATAAAATCGTTAAATAACGGTTTTCATAAATTATTATTCACGTATTATTTTTTTCGATTGAATAGTATTTTTTAATTAAGAAATAAATTAAAAATATTTAGAAAATTATTTTTATAAAATGGATTTCATTTTTGAACTCAGAGAATAGATATTATGTAATGGTAATTTATGGGGATTTTTCTGAAAAAAATGAATTTTCGGTGAATAGTGTTTTTATTTAAAAAATAAATTAAAAATATTTATAAAAATATTTTCATAAGAGGGAGTTCATTTTTGAAATCAGAGCATTGATATTTTGTTAAGGTGAAATTTTGGGATTTTTCTGAGAAAGTTGAATTTTCAGTGAATAGTAAAAATAATGTTTTAGGGTTTTGGTATGTTTAATGACATCATAACTGTGTCATGATGATTTCATGAGATATTTTATGGGTTGGACGACCAAAGTTGATGAATTATTGTATGGGAGGAGCCATGTGGCCTAACTCCATGGGAAATACCATGGGAGAGCCCATTCTTTTGAGAAAACCACTTGTGAGGTGTCCCTTGGCCATTAATGCCTTGTCCCCTCACTTTCCCTATAAATACCAAGTCATACTCTCATCCATTTCGACTCCCCACTCTCCCCAAATGAAGTTCTGGTCTCATTTCCTCCCAAGGAGTCCTCCCAAGGTGCCCCAAGCCCTCAAGTTCCCAACTGTTGAGTTTTAAGAGTTACATTTTACGGTAAGGGATCTGACCCATCTCTTTCTTTTCAAGTGATCTCTTTTATGTCATTTCTTTTATGCTCCATGTTCTTATGTTTGAGGAGGTTATTTTATATTCCCCTTAATTCCCTTTTCATGTTAATATAATGAGATATCCCCACTTACTCTCATTATTTCGTTTATGAATGTTTAAGTGGCGCTGTTAGGCTGCCGAAATTTTTGTAACGGATTCTTTCTCCCTTCTCATTTTTCAAGATCTATTTTCATGTAAAGTATTTCATGTTCCTTCTTATTATGTTGGGGTATGATCTCTATATTTATCATACTGATATTTTATGATCATAGGATGAGAGACCCCATTTCATCTCTTCAATTCAGTATTTTGATGTTTTAAGTGGCGCCGTTAGGCTGCCAGATTTTTAAGTGGTTCTTTCACCTGTCTCATTTTTCAATGTTCTACTTTCATGTCAAGTTTTTCGAAATCATTTTTATTATGTTGGGGTATGATATCTATATCTATTATACTGATATTTTATGTTCATATGATTAGAGACCATATTTGATCTCATCAATTCATTTTTGTTGAAGTTTAAGTGGCGCCGTTTGGTTGCCAAATTTTTAAGGGATTCGTTCACCTTTCTCATTTTTCAATGTTCTATTTTCTAGTCAAGAATATCAAGTTCCTTTTTATTATGTTGGTGTATGATCTCTATATCTATCATACTTATCATTTATGTTCATATGATTAGAGACCCTATTTGATCTCGTCAATCCATTTTTTGGAAGTTTTAAGTGACGTCGTTAGGCTACCGAACTCTGATAAGAGAAATCTTATTTTTTGTCTTCCTTTCATGTTCTTCATTTCATATGGTATATCATTCAAATTTCATTACCATGTTATTAAATCCTTTAAATTCTGTTCCCCTACTATTTTATGGAACATTTATGAGTGGGTAACACATGTCCCCTCGCTTTTCAATGTTTTCTAAAACCCTGTAACGTAGCCGTTATGCTGTATAATTTTCATCTCAAAATACCCCTCTTTTTTTCTCAAAATTATTTTATGTTATTAAGTGAATACTCAAAACTCTTATTTCTATAGCTTTATTCACATATATATCAAAATTTTTTATTTTAAATTCTGGGATTTACATACATGAAACCCGCATTCCCTTTTTGTGGGTTTAAAGTGACATAAAGACCATGTCCTTAAAGTAGTTTTTAAAACATTATGATTATGAAATGAAACCCATTTCTTTTATGCTATATGGGTTGTTTATGAAATGATTGGTGATGATATATTTGGCTTACATGATAATAAAGAAATGTCAATGGTTTTCCCA
Source organism: Viscum album (assembly GCA_963277665.1). Lineage (NCBI taxonomy): Eukaryota > Viridiplantae > Streptophyta > Magnoliopsida > Santalales > Viscaceae > Viscum > Viscum album. The sequence goes on along the minus strand of OY728165.1, from coordinate 1,241,092,196 downwards.
GATAGCGCTCCCATGCATTGGGTAATGACTTAATCTCCAGAGATGACCATTTAGACTGATACCTTGGTGAATAACCTTGGTAATTTTTAATGAAACCTTAGGGATGGACCTTGGTGAAACAGAATGATTATAAATATTAAATTTTGTATCCACATCTTCAAGTTATGAAAATTTTATTTTTATTATGATATATCTCATGATTTATTTCTCATGCCTTAAAGTTCTTTTAATGACCTTATTGAAGTATCTCAAGTTCACATGTAAAATGTTTCTCGTATTTCCCTTACTGGGCCTTATGCTCACCCTTTCTTTTGTTGTATGTCCCCAGGTTATGAGATTCAATAATGAACATAGGATGAACATGATTAGAAGCCTTTCAAGTGTTTAAGAAGAATGTTTTATGTTTTCATGTTTTAAGTTCCTGGTTTACAAGACATTAAACCTTGATGATCCTCGGTTTTGAAAAATGTAATGAATGTTTATGTGATAAAAAGGCGGGATGCTATAGTTGGTATTAAAGGATGGTTTAGTTATTTGTTGAAATTAGGATTTGAAAACTTTAGGAAGAATCCTATAGAAAAGTATATATATATGAAATCTTCTTGGTATTTTGGTGAGTATTGAGTAATGGGTTGCCAATCAAATACATCCTTGTCTGGATACGAGCAGGAAGAGGTGGCACTGGCACAGATGTACTTAAGGGTAAAACCCGAAAACACCGCATTGAGCTAGACTCAAATGGGAACTGGTACACAACAACATGCCTTGCTGCACTCTTGGTTACGACACTCCCAGGGGATATGCTTTGGTAAATTCAAAATCTTAGTATGAACCATTATTAAAGGAATAAAGATAAAATAAAATAAAGATTCACATAAGAATATATGATCATGGATAACCTAGATGGGAACCTAGGGGATCACAATTTAGGGTATACTTTTCTTCTACAAGTTATCCTTATATGCTTTAAGTTCCTTTTAATGATTATTGGATAAGTATTTAAGCCCCTAATTATAATTTCTCTTCTTAGGTAATGGTGGGAAATGGAAGAACATTTCCCAATAACCAATGTGATAGGAAAGGCGACGATTGCCGTATTAATTTGAAAGAGATGATTAGGGGATTAAAAGATGAATATTATTTTGGAAGACATTCACTATTTTGGGGACCCTATATGATCGAGGTAAATAGATTACTAAGGTATTATCATTGAGGAGAATGGTTGACTTATATTTTGAAGGGTCGATTAATTTAAGGTGGACTTATTGTAATTTAGGTTACTTATGGTAATGATTAACCTATCTTGGGTAAAATATGTATATGTTATCTAATTTTTTTATAAGATGTTAGGAGTGGTTGATGTTGTTTGGAGATGAACAATGATGTTTATTTTGGAAGACTATGTTATCAAATCCATCTTGTATTTTGGTTCCAATATTAGTTTGGTTTATTTTGAGGAATTTTAAGGACTTTTATTTATGTAATGGTCTATGATGAACTTTGGGTAGTACCATGAAACATTGAAGATTTAAAAGTAGTTTCCATTCCTATGGGATTAATTATTTTTGAAGAGTTGTTTGAACTTACCCTTTATGTTTTTGGGATAATGTTTAAAGATAGAAGAAATAGATAGTTAATCTTTTGTGGATTATGTGATTCTCTAGAAGATGATTCTTGTGTTTTGATGAGACCAAGTAGTTTTGAATGATCATAATTTGGAGAGAAGATTAGTTTTGGTAGAAACTTATTAAAGGATGAAACTCTACATGAAGGTAGGTATATTTTCTTATGTTTTTGTTCTATGTAGTAAATTAATTCCTCAAAATTATGAAAAGGAACGTAAAACAAAAACTTTGTTGGTTTACGTTTCCTACTAGGTAATCAAATACCGTTTACACACATCATAAGTTTGGGATTTTATTATGGTTAACATTCTCCTAATCATGTTTTCTATCACTCTCCCTCAGAACTTGACCCTTTGTTTTCTACTCCATGTCAATGTTTTCCTACATGGAATCCTAGTGTGGGTTAACTCTGGTGACCTTTGTACTTCCCTTTCATTCATTTAAAGTAATAGTTTTACTGACTCCTTACTCGTTGTGGGACTCTCAATGACATTTCAAAACCCAATTTTAAAAATTGCGAGGACGCAATTTCTTAAGGGGGGGAAGATTTTAACGACCCAAAATTTTGAATAAATCTTGTTTCCTAATTTTATGTGTTATTTTATTTTATTTTTGTACTCAACAAAAATGTTTCATTTAATAACATGAGTATAATTAAAATGAGACCATTGAGTTTTGACTGTTATATGACCATTGGTCAATATGACCGCTGGAAACTAAACGTTTTGATTACTGTCTCTAAATACAAGTAATCTTGGTTAATTAGTATAGAAAGAAGATTCCATGGCCTCACCCAGTATTCTTGGACCGATCGAAGCCCATCTAACAGAACTTGGGAAGAAGGTAGCACCACTGAGCTTAGCTCTGGACCAAACCCAAGCTGAACTTCATCGTGTGAAGGTAGAACGGAATCGCCTTTGTGAGAAGTTCAAACTGATAGAAATTACTACTCGTGCGATGCTGGCCAAGCCTCCCTCAGATTCTCTCACCTTATCGCACCTTATACTTAGGTCCTATGCTGGTGTGATAATGGGATATGTAAGGAGACCATAACTACCTTGTGTAATCCTTTGTTTTAAATAAAAATTTGGATTTCTTCTTATGATGATGTTTATGACTTTTCAAATGTCCGGATAAATATAGTATGCATATTTTTGGTGAATTTTAGAGAAAGGATATTTTAAAAAAAAATTGTGTAAACCTTAAATAATTAAAAATGTCTAATGATTGTCAAAAAATGGTCTTCTACAATTATGTTCAGTACTAAATTTAGAGTATAATAATATCAACTTAATTTTTGATATATAGTAAATTATGAATAGTGATTTTATGCTTAGGATTAGTAATGTGACCAAATGGATTAGTAATCTCACTTAAAGAAAGTATTAATATAATCTAGGTATGTTAATTAAGTAATGTGATTCAATAAAATGGTTAAATAAGGGTTTCATAAATTATTATTCAAGTATTAGTTTTTTCAAGTGAATAGTATTTTTTAATTAAAAAATAAATTAAAAATATTTAGAAAATTATTTTTATAAAATGGATTTAATTTTTTAACTCAGAGCATCAATATTATGTTAAGGTAATTTTTGGAGATTTTTCTGAAAAAAAAATGAATTTTCTGTGAATAGTGTATTTATTTAAAAAATAAATTAAAACTATTTAGAAAATTATTTTTATAAAATGGACTTCATTTTTGAAATCAGAGAATTGATATTTGGTTATGGTGAAATTTTGGGATTTTTCTGAGAAAGTTGAATTTTCAGTGAATAGTAAAAATACCGTTTTGGGGTTTCGGTATGTTTAATGACATCATAACAGTGTCATGATGATGTCATGAGATATTTTATGGGTTGGACGACCATAGTTGATGAATTATTGTATGGGGGCCCCCATGTGGCCTAACTCCATGGTAAATACCATGGGAGAGCCCATGCTTTTGAGAAAACCACTTGTGAGGTGTCCCTTGGCCATTAATGCCTTGTCCCCTCACTTTCCCTATAAATACCAAGTCATCCTCTCATCCATTTCGACTCCCCACTCTCCCCCAACGAAGTTATTGTCTCATTTCCCCCCATGGAGTCCTCCAAATGTGCCCCCAATCCCTCATGGTCCCAACCGTTGAGTTTTAAGAGTTACGTTTTAAGGTAAGGGATCTGACCCCTCTCTTTCTTTTCAAGTGATCTCTTTTATGTCATTTATTTTTTGCACCATGTTATTATATTGGAGGAGGTTATTTTATATTCCCCTTACTGTACTTTTCATGTTTATATAATAAGATATCCCCTCTTACTCTCATTATTTCGTTTTATGAATGTTTAAGTGGCGTCGTTAGGCTGCCGAAATTTTTGTAACGGATTCTTTCTCCCTTCTCATTTTTCAAGATATATTTTCATGTAAAGTCTTTAAAGTTCATTTTTATTATGTTATGGTATTATCTCTATATTTATCATACTGATATTTTATGATCATATGATGAGATATCCCATTTTATCTCTTCAATTCTGTATTTTGATGTTTTAAGTGGCGCCATTAGGCTGCCGAATTTTTAAGTGGTTCTTTCACCCTTCTCAATTTTCAAAGTTCTACTTTAATGTCAAGTCTTTCAAGTTAATTTTTATTATATTGGGGTATGATATCTATATCTATCATACTGAGCATTTATGTTCATATGAGGAGATACCCTATTTGATCTCATCAATTCATTTTTGTTGAAGATTAGGTGGCACTGTTAGGCTGCCAAATTTTTTAGGGATTCGTTCACCTTTCTCATTTTTCAAAGTTCTATTTTCTGGTCAAGTATATCAAGTTCCTTTTTAGTATGTTGGTGTATGATCTCTATATATATCATACTTATCATTTGTGTTCATATGACTAGATACCCTATTTGATCTCATCAATCCATTTTTTTGAAGTTATAAGTGATGTCGTTAGGCTGCCGAACTCTCATAAGAGAAATCTTATTTTTTGTCTTCCTTTAAAGTTCTTCGTTTCATATGGTATATCATTAAAATTTAATTACCATGTTATTAAATCCTTTATATTTTGTTCCCCTACTATTTTATGGATCATTTATGAGTGGGTGACCCATGTCTCCTCTCTTTTCAATGTTTTCTAAAACCCTGTAACGTAACTGTTATGCTGCAGAATTTTCGTCTCAAAATTTCTCTCTCTTTTTCTCAAAATTATTTTATGTTATTAAGTGAATACTCAAAACATTTATTTCTAAAGCGGTATTCACATATATATCAAACTTTTCTATTTAAAATTCTGGGATTTACATACATGAAACCCGCCTTCCCTTTTCGTGGGTTTAAAGTGACATAAAGATCATGTCCTTAAAGCAGTTTTTAAAACGTTTTGATTTTGAAATGAAACACATTTATTTTATTATATATGGTTTGTTTATGAAATGATTGATGATGATATACATGGCTCACATGATAATAAATACATGTCAATGGTGCACCCAGATAGCGCTCCAATGCATTGGGTAAAGACTTAATCTCTAGAGATGATCATTTAGACTGATAACTTGGTGAATAACCTTGATAATTTTTAAAGACACCTTGGGGATGAAACTTGGTGAAACGAAATGATTGTCAATATTAGATGCTATAGCCACATCTTCACGTTATGAAAGATTTTATTTTTATTATGATATATCTCATGATTTATTTCTCATGCCTTAAAGTTCTTTTCATGACCTTATTGAAGTATCTCAAGTTCACATGTAAAATGTTTCTCTTGTTTCCCTTACTGGCCCTTCTGCTCAACCGTTCTTTTTTTGTATGTCCCCATGTTATGATATGCAATAATGAACCTAGGATGAACATTATGAGAAGACTTTCAAGTGTTTAAGAAGAATGTTTTATGTTTTCATGTTTTATGTTCCTGGCTTCCAAGACACTAAACCTTAAAGATCCTCGGTTTTGTAAAATGTAATGAAAGTTTATGTGATAAAAAGGCAGGATGCTATAAAGAAAAACCATCAACCAACATTATGCATCAGATCATCTAGGTCCACTTTCTCCACTAGATTCAAGTACCAAAAGAAAATACAAAACCATAAAACATCTTTATATGCACAACACATCTGGGTAAAAGGCCCATGAAAGAGTGCGAAAAAATTAAACCAGTAGGTTTCCCAAAAAAATACTAAAAAATGAATAGTAAAAACTCATGATAACACCCATTTTTTTAGTGAAATAAACAAATAAATTTGAATGAATGAAAGATATGATTTTATCTCAATACAACCATGGTAAAATAATGAATCTCAATCATTGTAGCATAGCTATATAAATATTTGTATCTCACAAGCATCCAGATATACCTAGTATAATTAAATTCTCAAAATTTTATAGTATATATCCCAACTAAAGGATATATATTTAAAGAAAACAAAAATACCTATTATATAAAAAGACCAAAAACACTCTCATAACCCATTTACATATCTTTTTAGACCTCTTAAACCCAAAGATTCACAATTATCCATGATAGGGTACCCTATCCACGATGTGTACTGAATATCATTTAAGAGGGTACTCGACCCTAAGGTATAAAACCAAATAACCTAACCCATATGAAAACACTACCCTTTATAGTTAGAGGGCCTATAACCTTGAATCAACATACCGCTAGATGGTTTATCAAGTCTTCTTGTAGTATGGGATACACACACCTCATTAGGAATGAGTGGGTATCAACCCCTACCTAAATGGGCTAGCCACACAATAAGGATGTAGTTCATGATCTTCTAATCCAATGGTAGGGTTAAATACTCCATAATATATATGAGGTACCCACACTTTGTCCTATAAAAAACCCTATGGGAGCTACTGACCTTGTACTAGAACTAAAAGAATTGCACACAAATAAATTTTATCTCCACAAAGCTTGGGAAACATCATCTGTACAAGATTCCCAAAAAACTCTGGTTATTTATAAAATCATGATTATTCTATATGTTGAAAATAAATCAGAATAAACTACTCATGCATATGATTCTAACACGCAAGTGTGAAATTATGAAAAGATGTAAATTTGTTGAGTACAAGACATGTGGTTCATGATTACATGATGTATAGGTCTCAAAAAAAGTATGAGCACAATCTGTTGTTGTCTATTTCACATAACATTTACAAAAAAAATTTATCTTGGTAAAGAGAATGATGTGCGGGGTCATTAAATTAGTAAGGCGAGTATCCTAGGAAAATGGAATCATTTCATTTCAATGTAAATGGATTGGGTTCTGATGGCACATGGAATGTTATGATTCGAGGGTTAGTTAACATGTACTATCTAGACCCTTATACTATCCTAGAGACATACACAATATGTTCTCTAACCCACAAAACAAGTTATAATAGTTGACTAGACATCATATATAATTACTATATGATCAAGTTATGTGGCTAACATTACAAAGCTTGCGAACTGTATTCACACGATATGTGATATTTAAAAAAAATCAAACCCTAGAACTGTGGTTTTGAGACATGTTTTTACTACTATAAATTCCATGTTCATGGTAAAAACATAGAATATAAAAATTAATCTCCTATGTGTATTTATATTCCATTAACAACCATTTCAATGTTTCCTCTGACAATCACACAACTTGCACATTTCATTAACACAAAACCACTGTTGAATAACATACCCATATTAATAATAAAACCCTTAAAGAGTATCTGTTATATTCATTCATTATCAAATCATTCTACACTGTCATCACCTTCCTCAGAGTCATGACTAAGTGAATATAGGACATGTAAACTACTTCCAGCCCATATTCAGTCATTTTTCATTTCACCTCCATGTGGCCTCTTGACTTCCATATCACCTCATTGTATATGAAAAGTTGAACCATCAAAAGGGGATTCCATATTCAAAATCTAATGACAAGAACATGGTAATAAATGAAAGGTATTATCTAATAATGGTTTTCAATGGAATTTATAACCACCCAATATACGTTCATATTTAACTTCATCATAGAATATATAATATAGGGTTATTGTGGGTTTATCAATATTTTGAATTATTGTTCCTAAAAAATGTATATACTATAAGAGGGGGTGAATTATGGTATGTAAATATTTCACAAATGACTCTCTATAATGATATTATTCCTCTATTATTAGGAACAAGATTTTCCACCACAATTTAAATGGAGTAATAAATCAAATAATCGAGGGACATAATAAATTTTACTCAGTTCAACAGAACCCAGTTAATCTATGGAGAATACAATGGTGATGTGTCGATGAAACTGAAACCCTAATAGAACTACCTGTTTTATATATTATTGTAGTATTGGTAACCATATTTCTATTATGACTATCGTATTTTAAAGAAGTATCTTATATCAACTACTCTAATAGATCACTACATATCTAAGTGTTGTTTCCATGATATTCACCAATATAAAGTGATTTTCCCTAGACGTTGGGTGTTAACCAACATCAATTTCATCCACTTGATGAACTCAACAAACCACCATCACAATAACCTCTTATATCCCCTTTATTATTTTTATCTTTATATCATTTTTCTATAACTCCTTACTTTTTTCACTCTAACTCTTCTAATCTATTAACATTCTTCCTAATTGAGAAATATATCTCCCTGATATCTGAAAATAATTACAAAATTTATATCTTAATATATATTCAATTAACAGTTATTATGTTGGAATTTTTTTTCCATATACCTTCCTCAAAGATGATTCAGGATCACTAATTTATTTCCCTTAATTTCCACCAAATAGATAAGAAATATAAGCATGAAAATATGCTAACTGAAATTTTTAATGACATGATAATCACATTCAAGACATGATTCTCATATTTTATAAAAAACATGATAATTATCATAAAACCCTCATATAATGATACACTCTTCCAAGGAATGTAATCCTCAATATTTCATTGTGAGGATTCACACCCTCAAAACACATCATAGAGAATATATCAAGATTATCCTTCAACCTTCACACTACGACATGACACACCACATCATGGTGTGGTCTCTTGGACTCCAAGAACGTAAAATCCTACATATTGAGTCACAATAAGATTTAATATAACCCTCATTCTGATAGAATGAACATGTATTACATATAGATATTAATCCTTTAGTAAAGGAAGAAACCATTACATATACTTTAGATACACCTTTATAAAAAATACCATATTCTAATAACACGTGTTTCCACTTTCTAAAATGACAACACCTATCACAACATGAAATCACTCCCCATGATGCCAACATTCATAACATGTCATTCTATCAATGTCCGGTCACAATGTGACTAAGGGTGTCATAGTGTGACACTTTTTCTTACTCAGAATGTCAAATTATAATACCTCACACTTTATTTAAAATACCATTATATATCATATGAAATAATCTTATGTATACAAGGAACCCTATTCAATTTCCATTCTCCTAGGAACTCCTTTTGTGGTACAACCTAAGGTTTTACATGATGATTTTTGTCTTATATATTGATCTTCTTAAAAAATATTCCAAAACTCATTTTTCCTTTATCATTACTATTCAATATTCTTTTGATGTATTCCAACATCTTTATCAACAAAAAAAAACAAAAAAATCACTAAGGGATTATATTTATAGTACACAAATTTATGCTTATTAATAACCCTTCCAAAACAGATTCAATACATCTTCATATGAGAACTATGTAATAGAAATATTTCATAGTCTTAACCCTTATACCTTTAGATAGTGCATTAACAATTCACTAATCATCATCTATAATCCCACAAGAGAAAAGGGAATCATGTGAAAAAAGATTTAAATGAACAGGTCATCATGAAAACAAATTCTTGACTTTTAGGAACTTCAATGCTCTTCTATGTTGTTTCTCCCCTAGAATAAACATTCAAATTCGTCCACCTTTCCAAAACCTAATCATGAGATAGATCCCCTTTTGTTAACATGAAAGAATAATTATAACTATATTAATCATTAATCATGGAATACTCCTCAAACATAACTCATGGACAACTTCTCCCCCTTTTTAAACCAACACATATATTTTTTCTCAAAAATTTCACAATAGGGGTTAGAAATAAAAAACAACAGATCTAATAAATCGTGATATAAATATAAAATACCATGGGGTGTTGGGGTCTCTTCTGCAAACCATCTTGTTTTATAGAGACAGTTAGAGTCCAAGGGCCAACTGATGCCTCTCACACTAAGCCTTCGGTAGTGCCTTCATCATCATATATAAACCATTATTTTATACCAACAAAAACAAAAAATTCAAAAGCCCCTTTTCAGCATTATCACTGATGAAATGATTATTTATCCATATTTTATTTTACCTTTAATGATGTATTATATTTCTACTAAGATTAATAGCACTCAAGCTATCACACTTGATTTAAATTAGAGACATCACATAAACATTAAAATCCTCAAGTTTTTTCTTCATCTATAGTAATTTAGTACACACTTGAGAATCCACAATATATTCTACCTCTATAGTGCTCGGTTAAATTAAATATTTCTTGTTTATCTTCTAATAAATACAAAACAAATAAGATAAAAAAACTACCACATGTTGATGAGTGATCATCTACTAAACCAGCCCAATCAATATAAGTGTATCCCAACATCTTATATTGTGATGTTATATGATAAAGCAGCCTAAAATACACTATAATATTCATATAGGTAATATATATTGTTACTTTTATCATCTGTCTTTATTTTGGATAACATATGTAATTCATGAATTCAAATGTTGAAATGAAATGTAAGGTCGTAATTTTGTTAGATATAATAGGCTTCTAATGATTTTTCTATATTTTATTGCATCAAACATCATAACAAAATCCTCTCTTAACAAGTTAATTTGGGTAGACACTTTTTTTATCATCAACCTAGAATCCCCCTTTACAAACATTTTGATAATTTATTTTTTGTATTTTTTATTGTTAAATGAATGTTCCAAACATTACTTGAATCACCAGTAAACCATGTAAAAAATGTTAATTCTCTAGTCAAGGAAATTTCAATCTCACAACCCATATATTATGAAAAATACATACAATTTAGTTCATTTGATCATCCAAAAATTATTTCATACACATAAATGAGAAACAAGATCCTTTTATCCTTTTATTTCTTGGTGTATAGATAGTGATCAACTCTACCTCATTGGAATCCAAGATTTCTCAAGTATTGATCAAACCTAGAATACTATGTTATTTTTGTTTTTCCATCCCATACATCACATTATAAAACTTTTAACATTTATATTATCTTAATTTATAAGGAATCTATCTGGTTTATTGATGTAAGCTTCCCACTCAATCACTCCACTGAGGAGTGATGTTTGTTTTCTATTTTTCATTCCATAAATCCTATTTTCACTAATATTTAAAAGAAAATTTTAATTTTTCTAATTGGTAAACATGAGAAATTTTTTCATCAAAATAAATCACATTAATGTGTAAATACCCCTTTCACACCGTATATGATTTATTTCTAGTCACCTCACTATCTTCATTATGTTTCATAGGAAACATCCATATGGTTATAATGATGATTTTTTTCTTACAAACTCGTGATAATTTCCCATGTCTCATTATTATAATTTTTTTAATTCTCTTCATGCATAATTTGTACCCAACTTTTATATTTGGTACCCTATTAAAAAATACTTAGGATTTAAATGATTTAATATATATGTATTTTTATAGAGTTTTCATCCTCTTTGTTTTTCACTAATGTTGTTGGGTCAACAACAATATTTCATTCATAATTTTATAACTTATTTTTTCCATATCTGCAGTGTTTGAAACTAATATGATTTTCTAAACATTTATTTCTTCTTCTATTTATTTTATAGCCTCATGTTCTCCCCCTATGATACTCACGACATAATCACTATCCTCTAATATTTCATCACAATTTAGTTTTGAAAACTACTCACTTTATTATGAAATATACCCATCTTCCACAACTATTACATATTGGATTTTAAAAAAAATACAAATATTGTTGTTATATAATTTATATTTCATGATTTTGAATAAATATAAAAATAAAATACCTTCATCCCCACTAGATAGAGACTTATGGTTCTTATCTTTGTTGAGAATAAGGCATTTACTTCCAAAAACTTATATGTAATTTAGGGGTGGATTCTTCTTGTACCACATATCATAAGTTGTATACTATTAATTAAGATATAAGACTACCCAATTGGATATATAAAGTAATATAATCTCTTTTACTTGTAATATATCTTTGGTTAATCCTTCTAAATTAAAATTATCTGATCCATGTTATTTTTAATCAGCTTGTTCCTATCAATGCGACCTTTTTGTTAAGGATTTATCACCACTAAAATTTGTTTCATTATCCTTTTATTCTATAAATATTATTTAAATTAATATTTTATGAAATCTATAACATTTTCAATCTAGAAATTCTGAATTCTCAGCCAAAGTAACTTTTCCAACAATCAATGGTAACATTTAATATACTCAAACACTTTATATTTGTAAGATAAATAATCATAAATGAACAGAACATAATAAATTTTTATATCCATGGAATTTATTAAAATTTTCCCACCCATATCAACATGTACCAACTAAATAAATCTCTTATGATTTGGAATATATGTATTCTTAATGAATTTTTATTTTTTAAAAGTCTCACATGTGTGAGTGTGATCACTGAAAGTTTTTGAATATCATGATCTATTTCATTATTCACCAAGTCAATCAATGAATTTTAAATCAACATTATAAGCCTATTTTCCACAATTTTTTCTCTTCATCTTGGATAGAAATAACATATCTTATTATCCTCTAATGAGGTAAAGATTCCCAATAATGCAATTTCCTTGAATTAAAATAATACCATCTATTTCTTTGATGATGAAATACTTCTTATTAATGTTTAAGTCATTTATTGGGTCACATTATTGTATTATACTTATGAAATTATCAAAAAGGCATTAATCTACTAGGATATCCATTTTCCTTTGGTCTTTGCCTCTAATTTTGGATTTCCCAATGCCATTGATCTTCAAATCTACATCGTTGAAAAAATTAATGGTACCTTAGTTTTTATATTTGATTCCCTTGATAATATTTTGGTTTCTAATCATATGTGAAATACATAAACTATCAAGGATCCGTACTCTACCTCTATCTATCACATTAAATTTGGCCTCTATGAAATTTGACTTATAATATTTTTCTTTCTTGATTCATATTTTATAATTTCAGTCCATTAATGGTAAATGATACAGTTCCATATCTACATCCATCAGATCATCCTCATATTAAAAGTATACAAATTGTGTTTTAACCCACATGGTGAATCTTATAACTGATGATATCTCATTATCTATGTCTTCATTGGCACAAATTATTTTTGTAATGGTAGGTTTGAATCATCTTTTATTTACAAATTAATGAACTCTTTATTGTTTGGGCAGAGGGGAACCCAATACATGGTTGATAGTCCAAGAGAAACTAATTCCTGATGCTATCCAGAAGGACCCAGGGACCATAGTATAGATAATAATCTGAAAGGCCCTAACTATCCTACACTGGTCCAATCCTCATGGCTTCCCTACCAAGCTAGCAAATCCACTAAAGCTCTCCATCAATATACCAGGACTCCATTGACTGTCATCATCATATTCATAGAATCATTGCATATTTTGGTGATGAAAACATGCCTCAATGATCAATAGGTGGGTTTTCTCTAAAAAACACACAATACATCCCAACATACCATTCCAAAACAAAGTAAGTGAGTGCATGGAACATCAAGTAATTATGCACAAATTTCTTTTTCAGGGAACTGACTTGGGTGAAAAAGATGATATCGAAAAAACATAGTTTCTTAACACTGTTTAAGTGCCCAAATACTGAAAAAACGTGATGGTACAAAATTTTAGACCCATGGACGCAACCCTAAATTTGGATGTCAATCTATTTTTGTGAGAAAGGCATCATTTAACTCCATCCTTTCACGACCCATCAGTATTAGAAAAAGTACAGGGAGAGTGAAACAACATTGTGTGACATAGGGTGAGTTTATCAACTATAGAATCCCATTATGTCTATAAATATAACACCACACCCCACTTTGAGGGACCTCTAGAAGTTAAAGTGGTGTCTCATACTCATGAAACCCCCTATTCCATTACTACATGGAGCTCTAGGATCTAATGAATCCCCAATGATAGGCAACATACATGACTGAACTCACATGGGCCCCAAAATTTCATAGATCGTGTTTGAGACATCCTCATAAAAATTCCCTTAAATGATATATGAGTACATAGAAGACAATTTTCTTTCATGAATCAATGATCTCCACATGACCCTATAATTTATGAGAATGTATTTCTCCATTATCCATGTGGTTCCCTTATTCTAAAATATATGGTTTGCGCAACCCCACTTGTGATCACAACTATAGAGATTTTTATAACAACTTATGGGTACCTAAATAATTACCTCATTATTTTAATCACATTTTTTCACAAGGTGGGTGTTTAGGTTCCCCACACTAACTTCAATCGAGCCCACCCATGCCTCAATCACCCACATGACATGTATTACCGACCATCATGTCCGGCCTCTTTGCAAAAATTGGATGGTTTCATCACCACTATATCTAAATAATAGGCATCCTAATTAATATTTATCCTAAAAATATCCACACTAAGATCGGGATCCCGATTTTTTGATTCTCCGTAGCAGTGTTTATGCCATGATCCACCTAGTGGCATCTGCATAGTAGACATATAAGACCTAACGGTGGCATCATCAAGGGTAACTACAAACCTCTAGGGGTATAGAGGGATAGTGCTAGATCCTTATCTCCTACCTAGAAATATACTCCCTTAGGTAGGCTCATTCCACATCTGAAATACATGATGTAAAACTACTTAGCCCCTTGTTGTTGTTGTATGATGTTAAACTATACAATAATATCCTTTGTATATTACATTAAATTTTTTCCAACCATGTGTGATGAACATAGTATTACCCATGTATGAATAGCATGGGATGATCCTGCACTAACTACCTAGTGTGATGAACATCAGATAGCCCATGTACGATTATCATGGGATGACACCTCCTTCCCCACAATCATATGAGACACCTATCATAGGATGCACATATGTTTAAGCCCCACACTATCATTAGATGATCTTCCTACACTAGGAATCCCATATATATAATCCCCACACAATCATGGGATGCTACTCTTATAACTAGAATCCCACATGCGTAAGCCATACATTATTACTCATTGTCTCCCATTTTGTGATGAGAGCATCCTTGTCACATGATGTTATACAACATGGACTAGTCCCATCACAAGACCACAAACTGTGGCATCAAACTACATGGGTTCTGGTCCCTGTCTCCCAATAGGGTTCATAATATGCCTCCATGAGGATAAATATTGACATACCAAAAAACCATATATACCTCCCTTAGGTTCAATCCTGATACCCCAACACCACGATCAAGATTTCATGTTTTACCCTACAAGGAAACAACTTTGAAGTGTGATCATTTTCTTCTTGGTCACAATCCACCTCACAAAAATATATCAACAAGATGATAAATTTGTGACCAACCTATCTCCATATGATGTTAAATATGTGAGCAACATAACTTCACAATATTTTAAATATTTTATAAACTTATCCCCATAAGAAGTTAAATCTGTGACCCCCAAACCATCAAAATATCTACCTCGTGTAATGAATATAGTACACTAAAGGTAAAAGTCCTCAGATGTCATATACCCATAGCTCAAAATAACCCATGATGGGAATGTGATACCTTGGGTTCTATGTAGAAGATGCCTCATATATGGGATTCCCTTGACATCAAATTTTTTTTGAATAAAAGTGGTTTTCCTTAAATATTTTATTTTCAATTAAAAGTGAAATTTAAAAATTTAAGAATATAAATTTTGTAAGAGGAAGTTATTTTTTTAATTCCTCATATAAAAATTTAAATAGTATTAATTTTAGGGATTTTTCTAGGATAAGTCATTTTTAGATGAATAATAAAAAAAAAATTTTTTCCAAAACTATCCCTTTTATTACTTTATCAGTATATAAGAATGTTATATAGTTTTATAATACCTTTTAATTGATCAAATATGTATTTGAGTGTTGCATTCCAGGTATTCATAAAAGGTACTGATAATTTTGTTTTCATTTTAAATGTTTAGGTTTGACCAAATGTGAATGAACTTTGATGTCATGGGGCTATCGGGGGGGGGGGGGGTTAGGGATTTTTTGGATCCTAGAGTGTGGAATTTTTTGAAAAATAGGAGTGGGTAAATAGTAGGTATAAAATGTGTCGGGAAGGTCGCATGGTTACAACTAACAATGCAATGTCGTTCAATGGGGAGCTATAGGCCGCACAGTTAGAAGAAACCGTGTGGATGGATGCACAAGCCTGTGAGATAGCCTCTTTAGTTTTTGATAGTGGGATAAGACAAAAATTATAAATGGTTTGGAAACAAATGTGCACTAACTGTGCAAGGTACCCATCTTTAGAATGAATGGGACACATTTGGAACATGGTTTGGCCAACCATGTAGCCAAAGCGTTCAGCCCATCCAATATTGGGAAATTAATATTTTTCGATTAAGATATCTTATAAGCTAAATCTAATTTTCATATATCATTATTATTATTCATTGGAAAGAGGCCACTACAGAGATCATATTGAATCCAGAATGTATGTTTTGATACTGTTTCTCCATTCGATCTCAAAATTGAGCATTTTTCAGTCTCGTTGGATCCACACCGGTGAGTAATCCATAATTTTTGAATATTCATTTAACATTAAATCCACGAATTTATTTAGGTGATAGAAAATATTCCATATTTTCAGTTTTTTCATCCGTTCTTCATTTTTCTTCTGATCTAAATCGAATCATAATTTGATAGTGGATTAGAACTTTACTATAAACCTATGGTATTTGGTCTATATTTTTTCCATGTGGTTTGGTGCTTTATAGAGATATTTTCCATTTTACTGCCTTCCAAAATTTTATGCACAACCCAAAAAATGTATTGAATAATTATATTGAATGTAATGGAACGTTTTATGGATTCCCACTAAATCCTTGAGACTTATTAGAGGTTTTTGTCCATAATCGAGGACACCCATGGGGGATACCTTTGAGATTAACATTGTTATACCACCCATGGAGTGTGTATTTGAGCTTGTTTGGCTAGAATAAGACCTTTCATAAATGAATTGAATTGATTTGATTAATTAGGATATTTTTCCACATTTTCATATTTATTCTTTGATAAAATGGTTACATTAATTTTTTTTATGAGTGGGTAAACTCATTGAATGTAATTGGTTGTAAATTGCTATATGAGTGGGTATACTCATGGGACTTGGATGATTTTGAATTGATGAATGGAATTAGTTGTGAATTTAAATGGTTGTCGATGCCTTGGTTAGTATATCATGGATCTATATTACATTAATATTATATGGATGTTTCATCCATGGGTATTTTTTTCTTGTAGAAGACACATTGGACCTATATGCACCTTGGATTATGACTTTGTAGGATTCCAAGGGCATTTATACCCCTTGGATAAAGCTTACTGGACTCGCATTGAACATTCTCTGTTGACATGATCCTTGGACTCCACCAGTGAAATTACCATGATTACATTGTTATTCTCTTCGGACTCGACAAGGATGATTTGTTCTTCTATAAAAATAATTAGGCCTTTTGGGGTCGGACACTTTTGATTATATGGATCGACCATGGAATATTGTGAAATTTCTTCTTATACGAAAAGGCCATGATGGATAAGAGATATATGTTATAAAAAAAGGTTGTGGGTGATATTATATACCATGTATACAACATGGAAATTTTATTTAATTATATTTAAAATACTATTTCTTTGATACAAGAGCTTCAAACATGCTTTATAGGGAACCTTGAATGGCTATATAGGATCACTTGTTAGTTTAAATTTTCCATGGGTATTATACATTCATTACTATCATAGCTATTATATTATACACATTTCTTTAGCATGTACTGAAATGTTGGGATTTTTTTAGACAGTTTGGGAGGTGGACTATTTGGAATGTATCTCACACGCTGTTTGGGTAGTCTTTGGGTACCCAGAAAGACTATATAGATGCATGTAAGGACTGGGGAAAGTGCATGCAGTTTGATGCTTGAATATGTACCATGATTAAGAGAAGTGGAGCACGAGACTGAGATGAGGCTCATGATTCTATATGGTGATAGTAATTTGTGATCTTATTTTTATTTTTAACTTGTATTGTACTATTTTATAGATACCTTTTTTCATTGTTTTGTATACACATGACATGATCATCATTGTATTTGAGATTACTTTTAGAATTGTTATGTATGTATGTATTTGGATGTTTATCTATTATATGATTTATTTAATACTTCTTCTATTGATTTTTATGTTTTATACCACTGGGTTACACTCCAATAATAGGGAATAATATCCCCCACAAACACACCATAGGCCCTCGCTTCTAGTTTTAATCCTCTGATATTTTGGGAGATGTGCTGGAGGCCATGCAACCAACTGGACTCAAGGCACTATTCAGTGGAATCCGGGTCAGGGGCATTATAATGTTGTATTAGAGAATTAATTTTTTGGATTTTATATTTTGAGACAATTTAAATACTATTAAGAAGGTTTTGGAATTGGTTAATGAGTTTTGGATAGGAGTATCTAACCCATATATAGGTAAAAGCTAAATTTTCTCGAGTAAAAATAGATTATTTCTTGATTTTGGAAATCAATGTTAATTTGATTCCACCATTAGCTGATAAAATTGAATTGTGATGTTATAATTAATCTGTATTTGGGTTTTATTTTTTTGTAACCTAATGAGATGAGGGTATTCCATATCACGAATCATTATATAAACTTTACAGGATTCACCTTACATGAATTATGCCATTCCATTTAGGATGAAATGATTGTTTCTTTGAATTTGTGATATGTGAATTATTTTATATAAATGATATTTTGGTATATATTTTTGTAAGGGAGTCAGAAAACATGGTTGTACTTATATTTTCTTCCTTTACTTAAGTAATGTTTTTCTGATTAGGCTAAAAGAGACACCCTAAGCATCGAATTATGGAACGTTGAGTCATATATCATGAGTCACATGTAATAGAATGTGTTATTGTATTAATTATGTGGATACCATATTTTGGTTCATAAAGACTATGATCCCTTATGGATTTAAAGTTGTAAACCATTTGTTTCAACCATTTTAAAATGAAATTTTAAATGAATTTGAATGCAAATAGAATTTGATCTTGGTAAAATAGAGAACTTGACCTGGACCTAGCATTAACTGGGAATTAGGCAGTGTGTCTTGTGAGTTTATAGTGGTTTAATTTTATATAGAACTATATTTCGGAGAATACTATGTGGTAAAACCCATTTATTGGAAGATTTCGACCAGTCCTATGCTTTTAGGTATGAACTTTGATATCATTCTTTTTTATGGTGTGAATTTGGAATTGTAGAGAGATGCCACTACGAAGGCCTATATTTATATGCAAGGAGGGTGATGATAACCACACATCAGATGTGGTGGTCATGGGATACCAGTGCATCCTCCCATAGGTCTAGCTATGGAACCATATGTTTTATCGAACACAGCTGCTAAGGTATAGTTCTACAAGAGATTCTCATGCATTATGAAGAGCTTATAGGGAGAACTACAATGTACCTTATCTATGGATGAGCAGATGTAGGGGTTGCAGTAGCATAATACTCACATGTTTTTAGGGGATGGTGGTCCATTGGCTATTGAGCTATAGATTTAGAGAACTCTGTCGAAATTCGAGAATTTGGAGACACTTACTATCTCACACCGACATGGCACCTTGTGGTCATGGTTTTTTCTATTATATTTGTGTCTTTTTTTAAGTTTAAAATTGATTAAATTAAAATCAAAATAAAATAAAACTAAAATAAAAGTAAAATATTTTAAAAATAATAATAATGATAATAATATTTTTTTGAATAACAATATTATTATTACGTTTTTTATTATAAAGTTTATTATTATTATTATTATTATTATGTTTTTTAGGTTTTTAGAAAACCTAAGGGAGGTGAAGCCCCACCCTTATCTATCACATGTCACATAGAACCCTCCTCTGGTCGACCCCTCTATAGTGCGGTGCTACCCACCCCATTCGGATCCCTCACTACTGGCCGGATAAAGGTGTTTCCTTTGTAGTTCGCGTATGATTCGATGAGGTAAGGCGTTATATTTAATCCGCCTTATTTTCATCAGTCGATTTCAGTCGTCCTACTTCCCGACCAACTCGACCACAACCATATCCTAGGTTTTGATGAATTTTTCATTGATTCTTCTGATATAGGGTTGTGAAAAGGGCCCCCAAGGGGTATCTGTCTAGGTTTTGTTGTTCTTTGATGAAGGCCAGGTGTTTCAGGTTGTTTCAGTTCACCGCCACTGTTCGACGTAAGTTTTTTTACCCATTGATTATTTCACACCATCTATTTTAGGGTCTTAATATGTTTATGAGTCCCTGGTAATTTATTTTAGGTGTTTTGAACCTTGCCGCAATGTTTTTGTGATTCTGTGATATGTTGTACTACGTTTTGATCAATGTATGAGGATACACAGACATATACTTAAGGTATGTATATATGTAATATATATATATATCTCTGTGTTTCCTCTTTGTACATATTCCCTCATAGAATAGGGAATACATGAATTGCATTATGGATATATATATAATTATGTGCGTGTGAGTATGGGCCAGTTTTGAGTGGTCACTGCCTAATTTGTCAAGCGATGAAGTGTCTCAGCTTGGTACACTCTCTATTTTATGTAGGTTTCTTAATAAATTAGCCTTTAAATTAAATAATTATTGATTTCCTACTTTTCAAACCCTTATTAAATTCTATCTAGTGGTATATGGTTTTTAGAATAAATGTCTGATGTGAAATAAAGTTAATTCCTTTTTTTGTTCAATTACATGAAACTGTTTTATTAAATATTAATACTAAGAGTTTTATAAATTACACCCTTGGAATTTATAAATGTATTATAGATTATAATGGTTATTTAGATTTCTTAAATGGGTTTCCAAGTGTGTTTCCAGTTTTCAAAGTGGTGTGTGTGCGACTCTTTAAGAAATGGTTTGGCATGTGAAAATCATGTGGGGACTAGTTGGCATTTTCTTAAAATTGTTTATCTTAAAACATATTCTTAGAGGGTATTATTTCCTTGGTTATATTTTATGTTTTGGAAGGTCCACCATGTATGATTCTATTTTAATCATAAATTTGAAAGGCGAGGGACTTATACCTTGGTGTGATTTAGGGGTGACTGTTTTGTGTGTTTCTTGTGTGTAATGCATGTATATGTGATGAATTGCTTGCTTGACATTGTTGGATCACCTGAATTTTTATTATGAACATTGGAACCTGGCATAGAAAAATAATTTTCAGTGAATGATTACTGCACTTGTTTAGATTACACAATGGATAGTGGCCCATAGTAGGGGATATTTTGTAATTATTGTTATGGGAATGGGCCCCTTGGTCAGGACAAGTAGGATGATGATTTGGGGTTTGGTTGTTATGATGTCATCAAGTAGGGAATTCTATTAGGATGAGTCCGATGTATAGTATGTTCTATAGTATTCACAAAATCCTTGGTTCTCTTATGTACTTCAGTAGTTAGTTATCTATGGTGGATGATTGAAGTGCATTGTTGGTTGTTCACTATTGTTTGTTATTTTCCATTCCCCTTTTGTGACCATTAATTTCACCTCATTATACGGTGCATATCATTTATAAATGTAATAAAATGATTTTCAAATGTGTTTGGAAAAAGGTTTTTAAAATATTTTACACTTCCTTCTTCTCCATCCCTCCTTCACTAAAAGGATAAATCATTATTCTTGAAAAAGAAACCAGTTGGAGATGAAAAGGAAAATGGATCATGATTTTATTTAAAGGGAAAATGTGTGAAAAAATTAATTCTATATATTTTAGTTCAAATTGGAAATTAATATATCTTTATTTAAAGGAAATGACTTTTAGTATAGATTATTGGGGCACACCTTCTTAGTTTTAAA
The DNA here is from genome assembly GCA_963277665.1 of Viscum album. Lineage (NCBI taxonomy): Eukaryota > Viridiplantae > Streptophyta > Magnoliopsida > Santalales > Viscaceae > Viscum > Viscum album. The sequence goes on along the minus strand of OY728165.1, from coordinate 1,241,070,348 downwards.
ACTCATGCCTATGCTTTGTTCTTGTTTTTCGTCTCATGTTTAGGTTTCAGATTGATCTTGATCACCATGGGCGATGTTGAGTCTTCTGATCAGAGTGTGTCCTATATGGTCATGTGAAGTTTTATTGGTCATTAGGTTTGGTTAGTTCTATTTATCAGTTCTTTCTCAATTTTTCTGTTTTGTTAATTTATTTTGGGATACTATTTTATCATTTCAATACTTTTGTTTATTTATATTGGGTGAAATCATTCCCATAATCACTCTGTTTATATACTCAGAACTTCTGGCCAGCTAGGGAAAATCAATAATGCCTCTTGGGCCTTATTGCGGGTAGGCCTGGGTGAATGGTTCAGGGTCAACCAAGGTTCCTTTCTGAAAAAATGGTATCAGATTAGGTTGTATTTTTAATGAACATTTATTCCTTTCTATTAGAGTGGACATTTTTTACTTGGGGACTTTTAGGTACATGGAGTATGATTTTCAGGACATGAGGGGTAGTTTCGGGAAGAGTGTCATGAACTCTTACACAATCCAAACCTCAGATTACTAGGGGATGTCCAGGTTTGATGGTTAACATTGCTTCATGTTGACCTTTTTATGTTGGGAAATAAAAATGGAGTTTTTAGTGGCCTCTATGAGCTTGAAGTACCTAAAAATCCATTTGGAGCTGGCAACAATGCCCTAGAATATTCTCTGGGATGGTGGCATGAAGAGAATATAGCCACCAATCATGTTTTTGAGTCACCCATTTTCATTAGTTTCCCTGTGTGAGTTGTTTGGGGTCTCTCTCAAATCTATACATTATTCTAAAAACTATTATTGTGTATTTATTAAAGGTTTAATTTAAAGTGGTTTGATTTTCAAAGGGTCGAAAATGTGTTTTCAGAAATGTTTTGGATGAAGTTTAAAAAAAGTGGATTTTTATGAAACTGTTTTTGTGTAAGTTGCAAATAAATTTAATGATAATGGGTTTTCATAATAAAAACATGAGTATTTTTAGAAACATGTCTTTTGAAAATTTGAAATTTTCCTTCAAAATTATTTTGGATTTTTTTTTCAAATGAAAAGAGTTAGGTTATTAATTAAAAAAGTTATGAATAAAATTTGGGTTTTTGTGAAATTGGAAGTGTTTTGAAATGAGTAAAATGTTTTGGAAGAGATGTTTAAGGCTTGGAAATGATTTTATTGGAATGGTTGGTTTTTTTCTAAAAACATTCTGTGAATTTTGAATTGGGTCATGATCTTCACCACTGTCGATTTTTTTAATGGAGGTATGTTGAATTTTGAAAACGGAGATGTGGGTTGAGTTCATTGTTTTGAAAATTTAAAAAGACTCATTTTTACATTTGGTGTTTTCATGAGTGTCCACACATATAGGTATGTGTTAGAAATTGAATTGGTTCTTGGTATGGAATAAGGATATGCATGTGTGAGGTTACATGGGATGCCATTTGTGAATGTTCAACTCACCAATACAGTTTTATTTTTGGAAATTCATTTAAGGGAAATATGTGGAATTATAATAACCAATGGTCATGTGGTGTGTCTTTTCTTACTGTGGAGATATTGTTGGAAAAATGTTTGAGTTTGAAATTCCTTCATTTCGAAAGGATGTTTTCCAGTTTGAGTCCATGTTGGTGAGTAAGTTTTGGGAAAATGGTTACTGCTTTCTTTCAAGGAGTGCTTTGGGGATCCCTTAAGTTAGTTCCCTTTGTGTGATTGGAAATTGTTTGTGGTACATTTGGGCCACTGGACTAGTTTGGTTTAGGTATTTCGTTTTCCTTATTGGCTAGTGTGTGGCCCCATAAAGAGTTAATGCGTGATTAAAGTGTGGTCATGGGTGATTCCCTGCTAGAAAACCCTCTAGTTAATCAAAGTTAGGAATATCCTCTTTGTTTTTTTGGGTTATGTCTATTTCTCTTTCTTTTTGTGTAAATTAAACCTCTCTCAATGGAAGATATGATGCAGGAGGAGTTTAAAAATAGCATAGTTTCTTGGGTATCTTGAGTCTTCAAAGATGAAATATAGCATCATTGAGTCTTAAAGTACTATCGTGAAAGGGTGATGGGAATTATATTGGGAGAAGTGGTGGTCTAGGGTTGTTGGTGCTGGCCGCTTGTAGAAATTGTGTTTTTTTCATGACTCAGTTTAAGGTCCCTTTTCTAGTAAGGCCCCTTATGATGAAATGGTAATGTTCAGTGATATTTTTCAGTGTTGTGTACCTATTCAAATGAAAAGGTGGATGTTATGAATTCCTTTTGAGAACTTATATTTCAAAAAAATCATATCATTCCTTCCAGAATTTTGAACTTCTCAATTTTAGATAAAAATGTTTTCCCTTGTGTCCTTTCTTTCATGTTCCTTGTTTGAGGTGAATGTTATAATGTGTGTGCATCTTATAAGTCCTTGTCATGATAAATTTACATGTTGATGAAAATTTAATCATAGGGTGTGTTGGGTTCTATTGGTTTGGTTTGAAATATGGTGTGGTTTCTTGTGGAACCAGAAGGAGAAGTTCTGTTATAGGGTTTCAAAATCCTGAATATGAGGTAGGAGATGCTTTAATCCTTAGATCTGCAGCCATAGGTCCTGGAGTGAATATTATGTGTATTCAGAAGAACCTTAAGGCCATTAAATGCTTTGGTCTAATAATTTTATTTAGCATTGAATATGGAAATAGTTTCATCCTCCAGTTTCATTATTATGTTTGAGTTGTTCCCATTAAGTAGATAGAGATGGAAGGACCTCATTTCCACATTCTGACCTATTTGGGTCTATGTGTTTTCCTTTTTATATATATATGATTAGTGATCTTGCATTCATGAAACCCTGGTTGTTGTGTCTCACCGGGTGTAGGCCTCTATTTACTGGACCTTATGGGGAATGATTGTGTGAATCGTTATTAATATTGTTTTGTGGTCATCCATGGATGTGAATTTATTGGTATGTGGTCAGATGTGGTTTTTATGCCCCATTAGTTATTCTCTCCCCTCCCATCACCTTTTTGTGGGGGTCATTGTTCAGTTCCAGGAATTTTTTGAGTTCAATAAATTCTAATAGTTTTTATGGTGAGAAGACCCATCACGGGTCTCATTGAATTCAATGTCATCTTGTTTCATATGGTGGGGAATCCGTTCGAGCCTCCCATTGTTGGTGTCCCAGTTTAATATAAGGTTTTAGGTTTTTTCTTATGGTGGGGAGTCCATTCAGGGATCCTCATGTCAGTAATTTGGTTCCTTTCCAAATGTTGGAATGGCTGTAGGTAGTCACATTCATAGATATCTATCCCCAATATCCACTCCTGCGTTAATGTTGTAATTGGACCTTGCCCAATGATTTCTCTGATTTAAAATCATGAGGGTAATCATCAGATGTGATTTTTTCTTGTTTGGTAACATCAGGAAAGTGGTGTGGGTTCCATTTAGTAATGTACGATATGTTTCAATTTGAGATCTTGGATTGTTCATTATGGTAATATCTTTTCCTTTGATTGATCTACTGGAGGTTTTTTCACTTTTGGGGGTGGTTGGCACAGAACAAGGAGTCCATTTTTGAGTCTCCCGAGTTCTATTTTTAATCCTCTTCCTTTGTTGATTGTGCTCTAAAATTTTATTGTTTGATGATCCCTGGGAATACCCTCATACTCTGAAGGGGTATCAGTTTCATCTTTGGGGATATGACTTGTTGCGTCTTTTCGGGGGTGGAAAGAATTATGATGGAGAGAATTGTCACACCCTAACCCAACACCTTCCAGTAGTGTATTTTTCGTTTATATTTTTTTTGTTTTTAAGTTTAAATATTATTAAATTAAAATAAAAATGAATGAAAATTAAATACAAATAAAATGATTTATAAATAATAACAATGAAATTATTATTATTATGAATTTATTTATTATTATTATTAATTTTATTTTTAAAAATATTATTATTATTATTATTATCATCATCATCATCATCATATTTTTTTATTTTTGTTATGTTTTAGAAAATGTACGGGAGGTGTAGATCCCCATACTCCCTCACCTATCACGCGACCCCCTCCCCTGGATGACCCCCTACAGCACGACGCTACCCCATGGCTCCCTCTCTACTGACCAGATCAAGGTTTTCCTTTACGGTTATTGTCTGATTCAACGAGTTAAGGCTTTCTCTCTATTCCACATTCTTCACATCGTCCGATTTCATTTGTCACGATTCCCAACCTGCTAAACTAATACCATATCCTAGGGTATGATAATTTTTTTTTCTTCTGATCTAGGGTAGTACGAAGGGCCTCCTGGTGTGTTTGGTCTGAATTTCAGTGTTCTCCACTAAAGGTGAGGTGTTTCGGGTTTTTTCGGTTTGTCGTCGTCGTTTGAGGTAAGGGTTTTCACCCACTGATTGTTTTTTACCCTCTATTTTATGGATTTAAGATGTTTATGAGTCTATGGTTATTTATTTGAGGCACGTTGAACCTTTTCGCTATATTTTTGTGTTTCTAGGATATGTTTAACTGAGTTTTTATCAATGTTTGAGGGCGCACACACATATACATAAGGTATGTGTATGTAATATATATATATATATATATATGTCTGTCATGTTTGTATTCCCTCATGGAATGGGGAATAAGTGCAATGGATTATGGATATGTATATATGTATGTTTGTGAAAGTGTGGGTCGGTTACAAGTAGTTACCGCCTAATTTTTCAATCATCAATGTGTCCTGGCTTGGTCTACTCCATTTTGTGGTTGGTTTCCCTGTGCATTTGTATTCAAATTAAATAATTATTGATTTCCTACATTTATCAGCTTTATTAAATTCTAGCTAGTGGTACATGGTTTTTAGAATAATTTTCTGACATGAAATAAAGTTAATTCATCCCTATGTTCGATTGCATGAAACTTTTTTATTAAATGTGCATACTAAGTGTTTGAGGAAATTCACATTTAGAGATTATAAATGTATTTTAGATTTAAAATTGTGATTTGGGTTTCTTAAATGGGTTTCCATGTGTGTTTCTAGTTTTCAATGTGGTGTGTGTGAGACTCTTTAAGAAATGTTCTGTCATGTGAAAATCATGTGAGGCCTGATTGGAATTTTTGTAAAACATGTTATCTTAAAAACTCTCCTAGGAGGGTCCTCTTTCCATGGTTATTTTGTATGTTGTGGGTGTTCTTATATGTAGGACTCCCTTGTGATCAAAAAGTTTAAAGGCGAGGGACTTGTTCCTTTGAGTTATTTAGGGGTGAGTATTGTGTGTGTTGATTGTGTGTGATGCATGTATATGTGATGGATTTATTGTTTGAAATTATTGGATCACCACCCTTTTTAGTCTGAACATGGGAAATTGGCATAAAAATTGGATTTTTAGTGAAAGATTGATGCACTAGTTTAGATTACACACTGGTTAGTATCCCACAGCAGGGGGATTTTTTTTATTATTGCTATGAGATTGGGACCCTAGGTCAGGCCAGTTAGGGCGATGATCAGTCATTTCGGAATTATGATGTCATCAGGTAGGGCATTCCCTTGGGATGAGTCCCATTTATAGTATGTTCTATATTATTCATGATCTCTTAGGTTCTTCCATGTACTTAAAAACTTAGTTATTTGCAGCGTATGATTGAGGTGCATTGTTGGTTGGTCTCTTTTTCTTGGGTTTTTCCATTGACCTTGTGTGATCATCACTTTCACTTCATTGTATGGTACATCTCCTTGAAAAAATTGATAAAATGGTTTTCAAATTTTTGTGGGAAACAGTTTTGAATGATTTTTACACTTCCTTCTTCTCAATCCCTCTTTCACTAAAAGGTTAAATCTTCCTTCATGAAAAAGAAATTGCTTTAATATAAAAAGTGGAAGGGATCGTGATTTCATTTAAAGGGAAAATGTATAAAAAAACATATTTTATATATTTTAGTTCAAACCTAAAATTATTTCTTCATTATTTAAAGTAAATTAATTTGGGAATAGATTATTGGGGCATACCTACTATGTTTTAATACTCATTCCTATGATTTGTTCTTGTTTTTATTCTCAGGTGAAGGTTTCATCTTAATCTTGTTCTCCATGGGTGATGCTAAGTCTTGTGATCGGAGTGTGACCCATAGGGTCCTATGGAGTTTTATTGGTCACCAAGTTTTGTTATATTTATTTATTAGATCTTTATTAGTCATTGTATTGGGTTTATTTATTTTTGAGATGTTCTTTTATTATTCCATTTCTTTAGTTTATTTATATTGGAAAACATTGTTCCCATAATCACTCTATTGATGCCCATGGAACTTGTTTCTAGCCCAAGAGGATCAAGAATACCTCTTGGTCCTTGTCGTGGGCCGGCTCAGGTGACCAAATTAGGGTTGAGACAGGTTGGTTCATGACACCTCCTAAGAGGAGAGTGAATCTCACAAATTTTATATTTTGTGGATCAATTGTACACTGGTGGGATGTTTTGAACTAGGATGAGCATGATATGGTTTTCTAGGATTTCCAAACTGGATTCTATGATTTATTTTTCCCTGATACTCTAAGAGTAGAGTGGGATTGTGTGTTTATGAATCAGGAGTAGGGAGAGATATAGGTTATTTAGATTTCGGAACACTTTATAGAGCTTCATTTTTCTCACCAATATATCTTTCTAATGAGGCATTGAGATAGAGACACTTGAGGGATGGTCTCTGACATAATTTTATTTCTTATTCCAATGTGTTATGGTTGATGGCTATTACTAAGGTTGTAAATTAGATGCTAATTATAGAGCAGAACCCAAGAGAAGCTGAGGGAACATAGCAGAGCTGTGTAGTGTCACAACCTAGTGGCTCGACTTATAGTGGAAAGATGTGATTTTTAGGCTTCCTATGAAATAAGTACCAATCAGGTTTCTTGTTTTGGTAGTGCAGTTTTCTATCATTAATGATGTGGATAGTGACACATGACAAATTAGTCTGATCATGAACCATTCTAATGCTGATATTACTATAGGATGGCTCATGTGCAACATTTATCTAGGGCTTTCCCTCCAGCGTTGTGTTTTAGGGGTCAACACTAACTCTAGGATCATGAGTGGGATATATAACTCCACATTAGGAAGGGTTCTAGATTAGACCCAGTAGATCGGGACAAGGTGGTGTTATTCTTGGATGAGGTAACGAAGCACCAATTGCACTAAGACAAGATAGTGAGTTGCTTAGGGTAGTGAGGTTGTGTCATTGGGTCAGAGTTCATGCTTGATTTATTTGGTACAACATAAATCTACAGAGTAGATCATCAGACCATTTATGGAGAGAGGTGTGATTTCAGTAACCTCTACTATTGTATCTTCTATTTTAGAAATAAGTACATCACATAGTTTTACATCTGAACCTTATGTTGAGCGCCTTGGGCTCATATATTAGTTTTATGAGGGTGTTATGATGCTTGAAACTCTTTTAGGGAAAAGCACATAAGATGTACACTGTTGTACGAAGTGTCCCATTGAGATGGGTGGGTGTCACTTCATCTGGAATCTTTTTTATCATCAAGATGGCAATGTTTGATGTCATATTTAGAATGGTCTGGTTAATATCCTAGTGATCCCATGTGAATTTTTATCACCACATGACAGATTTCACATCACTATAGGGTGCATTTTATACTCACATGGGTAAATGGGATTTCCGGCTATGCCAATATGGATCACAACATCATGAGTTTGGTGAGACAAAATCTCAGATTGCTAGTATGTATCTAGATGATCATGGAGAATTTCAAGCTGATTTCCCTCAAGTGGTTGGTCATTTCAAGGAAGTTTTCCCAAACGACTATTATGGTTTACCTCTTGAGAGAGAGGTCGAGTTCTTCATAGATCTATTTCAAAGAGCTACACCAATATCAATTCCTTCTTAGAGGATGGATACAATGGAGTTGCAGGAGGTCAAGATCTAGCTATAGGATTTGAAGGGAAAGGGGTTTATAAAACCCTGTACTTCTCTATGGGGTTTGTTAGAACTTTTTACAATTAAGGGGGATGGTACCACTAGGTTATGCATGGATTACAATAAATTGAAGTAGTTGACAGTTAAAAAATAGAATCCCTTTCCATGGATATATGATCTATTTGATCATCTTAGAGGATCTCGGGTGATCTTGAAAATTGACCTACGTTCAGGTTACGACTCGGTGTGTATTTGACCTACATACATAACTAATACACCATTTCATGGCAGGTAAGGTTAATAAGATTATATTGTTTTACCATTTGGTCTTACAAATGCCCCAGTGGTTTTCATGGAACTGATGAACTGAGTTTTCTATCTTTACCAAGATTATTTTGTGGTGGTTTTCATGGATAATATCTTGGTGTATTCTCACAATAAACATGATAATTCCGAACATCTTGAGATGATTTTGTATACACTTACAGAGTTTCATTTATATACTAAGCTCACAAAGTGTTACTTCTGGATGGACAAAATTCACTTCGTGGGTCGTATAATCTTAGAGATGGGTTTATCAGTATACCAAAATAAGGTGAGAGTTGTAGTTTCCAAGGAGTAGCCCATGAATGCCTTTGACATATTAAGTATATTGGGAAAATCTATATATTACAGGAATTTCATACATGAAATATCACTCTTAGTTGTGATGATTATGGTCTTGAATAGGAATTTTGTGAATTTTTTATGGATAAATACCTATGAGTCATCCTTTTATGAGTTGAAAGGGAGACTCACTTCATCATGGGTCCTGATTTTTCCAAAGTAGGCTAGGAGATACAATGTGTATTGAAAAACATCTGGTATTGGGCTAGGGTAAGTGCTAATGTATAGAGATAGAGTTGTGTTGTATTGGTCTAAAATAAAGAGGACACATGATATGAACAACCCTACACATTATCTCTTGTTTTATATAGTCATCCATGACTTGTTATGTTAGAGACATTATTTACTGGGAATGTGTGTTGTGGTGTACATAGGCCTTAAAAGACACAAGAATAATTTTACAATGTTTGATTTGAATATGATGTAGTAAAGGTGGATTGAGAACCTAATGTATTTTGACTTCAATATTTCCTACATTCCTGGGAAGGGTAATATAGTGGTTGAAGCACTAAGCAGGACTCAAATATGGGAAGTTTAGTTTGCATGTAGCGAGTGGAATCTTAGGAATTTTTTTCTGAGATGAACTTTTAGGTGGAGGATGGTTAAGGAATGCCTTTATTTGTTCTTTGGCTGTGATCTATACTCTTTTTGATAGACTGATAATGAGATAGATTTAGGATTCAGAGGGACTCATCCTATGTGGGAGTGTGGTAGGTGAGGACGCACCTCCTGGTTGGACTGATGGTGAGGATGAGATCTTGTGTGTCCATGGCCACATATGGGTTCCAGTGGACATACATGAGGAGTTTATGTGGGAGTTTCATGCATAGTTTGGGATGTTCACCCTGGTGTCACTATGATGTATTGAGACTTATTCCATCAGTACATGTGGTAAGGTATGAAATGAGAGGTATCTTTTTTTGTTATGAGATGTTCCACAAGTTAGTAAGTGAAGGAAGAACATCAGTGACCAGTCATACTTTTAACGAAGTTACCCATTTACAAGTGTAAATGGTATGATTTAGTGATGTATTTCATGACCATATTTCAAATTTTACCTTGAGGTAGTGATGTTGTGTGGGTTTTATTTGACATTCTAATAATGGTTCCATATTTCCTACCAATCAAAGAGACCTTTAGTGTAGATGAGCTTGGATGGTTGTAAATTTGTTATATAATATTCCCATACAGAGTTCCATAGACTATCCTTTTAGTTAGGAATACCTGATTTAGGTCTCATTTCTTGAATATTTTATTGAGGGCCTTGGGTAAATAGGTGCTTCTGATCAAATCATACCACCCTCAGATAGATATCTAGTCAGTTCGTATGATACAAGTGCCTGAGGAAATGATGGGAGCATGGGTTCAGGATTTTAGGGGTTCTTAAGAGAGGCATATACCCCAAGTTGAGTTCAAAAATAATAATAGATATCATGATAATATATATATATGGAACCTTATAAGGATTTCTATAGTATTCTATGCCGGGCTCCCCTATACTAGATAGATATAGGTGAGGAATCTACACTGGGACCATGTCTCATGCATGAAACTTCTGAGTAGGTCCATTTGATTAGGAAGTGGATGGATATTAAACATTTTGAAAATAAATCTTATTCCAATCTTTGCATATGACCTATAGAGTTTGAAGTTAGGTATTGAGTATTTTTACATATTTCACCAAGTCGGGGACATAAAAAATTTGGAGAAATTTTAATATTTCACCATGATATGTTCGGTCGTTTGATATTTTGGAGAGAGTAGGGCCAGTATCATATTAGTTTAATTTACCTTAGAGGTACAACAAAATGAATGACATCTTCCATTTATATTAGTTTCACCATTATCACTCAGAATCGTCTAATATTTTTTATCATGAGGAGGTGTACTTAATGGTTGATGTGTCCCTTGAGGAGCATCCTATTCATATTTTTGATAGAAACATAAAGGTTATCCGATGAAAGATTGTTTTCTAGTAAAAATATTATTATAGCATGACCATTTATAGAATGATACTTGGGAGAGGGAGGTTGGAGTATGTGCTCAATGGATGGAGTTTTTCTTAGAAAAATCTTTTCCACCCTTCGGAGGGAAATTTAGTGATGGATTTCTTTAAGGGAGAAGATTATAAGAACATTGGTTTATTTAAAAGGTATATATCTTTTTATATTTGTTTTAAATCTATATTTAATATCTAATGTGATTACCTTGTAATTTCATGGTGTTATTGGGGGTGTCTTGGGATTTTTCAAAGCCTGAAGCCTAGGTTTTTGAAAAAACAGGGCCTACTAGATGGTAAATAGAAACCCAATGGAGAAGGTCACATCACTATACATATGAGGCTGGAAAGTGGGGAGATGAAAACTACAAAATTTGAGGAAACCATACTGATAGAGGTTCATACTCATGTGATAGACTTCGAATTTTTTTTAAAGTGGACTGGGAAATGGTATTTTCATGGTTTGGAAAACCATGCACGCTAACCATCCGAGGTGCCCATCCTTACAGTGATGGGAAGACAGTTTGGTCAACTGTGTAGACAAACCATGTTGCCTAATAAATCATGGATATTTATGATTTTTGAAATAAATTATCCTATAAGATAAATCTCATTTTCCTAATTGATTATTACACTTCACTGGAAAACATCTGTTGTAGGGCTCCTCTTGAATCCAAAATATATGCATTGATCCCATATCTTCATCTGATCCTAGAATCGGGAGCTGTTGATATCACTGGATCCTCACTAGTGAGTGATCAAATCCTTTTGTGTCATTATTTGTTTAATTTTGGATTGATGATGTTATTTAGGTGTAATCTAATATGCCATATTTCAGTGTTTTCATTCTTTATTAATTTTTCTCCCAATCCGAGTCGAATCAGAAGCTGATACTAGATGAGAACTCTACTATAGGCCAAAAATAGTTGTGTTGTACATTTCATGGGTTTTATGGTTATTTATAGATCTCTTTTTAATTACATCACATTCCCAACACTCCATAATGGAACTAAAAATTAAATAATTAATTAAATTGAACAAAATGGAACCTATTAGGGATGCCCATCTAGTTCCTTGGGACTTGTTGGAGGTTTTCCCCCAATTGAGGCCACCCATATGACAAACCATAAACATAGTCATTTTTTATATATACATAATTAAATTAGTAATTAAAAACCAGATATTGTAAAGGTTTAGTGTTTGAGAGAGTCTAGATACATCAGAGAAATTTTAATTACACAACCTATAAAATAAGAGACAACATCTCTTCATATTATTTACAAGGGTTAAACACCATAGTGGAACCTTTACCACTATATGGCTTCTATAACCCTTTATTCCCTGTGAAAAAAGGTTTTAAAAACATACAGTGAGTAATAAAAAACTCAATATTGGGTTTTTTAAAACAAAATGAAACCAACTAGAGATTTTCAATTCAAAAAAAAATTAGAACATGCTATAAAGTTTGATAATGAGGGCTTAAGAAACCATGAGTACATTTCACTCCCAATACATGGTGGAAATGGACCCATGATGGATTAGAATCCCTCCCTAATCCCATGATGTGCTTAGGATACACCTTCTACACACCATAAATGACATCTCATGAGATTTAAACATTACCCATTGCATTGGAGCGCTATCTAGGCACACCAATCATATGACTGGACAATAGTCCCATAATGGTTTAGGTTCACTTGCTATCTCTTTCCGTCATTCACATAATATCCAATTGTGACTCTTTAGAATTAAAAAACTATAACATATATTCTTCATTATAAGGACAATGGAATTTCATTTAACCTACTATCTATGAAACATATTTCCTAAAAAATTCTTTTTTGATGATATGTTAATCATGATAAAAGTAGTTTTACATTAAAATATATATGTACTTATACCTTCACATATATAAATATATGTTTATAATAGTTTTTCATAAAAGTATATGTATACTTATATGTACATTTATATATATATATATATATATTGGAATAAAATATAATTTCTTATTCATACACATGTGTATAGATATCCAAAAAATATAATTTCACATAAAAATTACATATGTATATACATAAATTTATTTACATACCTATATATAATAATATTGAGAATAAAACTATTTTTCATAAATAAATATATAATTATTGTTATATACATGTATCCAATCATGTCAATTAAAAATCTATTTCCCCTAATATAATACATATGTAGATACAGAAATATATATATATATATACCAGTTTAAAAAGAAACCATTTTATTGAATCACATTTATACATATAATTGTTTTAAATTTAAACCATTTCAATTTAAACTGAAATTTTGAATATCTAATGACTTCACATATGATTATAGAGGCCAAATTAAAATTCTTTATAACTTTAAATTAATATCTCACAGTGAAATACATGGGAAGACATTATTTTAAACATGAAATATGGTGTATATATATAAATAAAATAAATAAATATATTTTAATCATTATTATATAAAAATAATTTCAAAAATATAATAACATTTGTTTATAGGAGTCCAATTGTAATTCTTTTAATTATTCAAAATAATTTCAAGAAATTAATTCTAACAAACTAAAAAAGATTTTTTGTAAATTTTTTTAAACATATGAACAACATGAATCACTATGTAAGAACCATTTTATAAACTCAAAATGATGCCATTTTTCATTACAAAAAAAATTAATAAACCATTAATCAAAATCGATGAACTAAATCAATTTTGCGTATAAAAATCATAATATTCCCGAAATAGTTTTTAAATGTTTTAAGCTTAGTTTTAATAACATATATCTTACTATCATAAGAATATAATTCAAAATTAAATAAAATGGCAATGGAATAAATATTATTAATCAACTAAAGCATATAATATTTGAGATTCATAAAACTCCTTGAATCGTTCGAGTATATTATTTACAAATAAACATAAATATAAATAGTGTTGAAATAAAATAACATTGTAGAAATTTTTATTGAAGAAATAAATGTATGAAAGTTTATTAATTACCCTTTTATAGTAAGAGTATAACTTAAAAAATATTTCCGCAATCCATAAATAAAAACTACTAATTGACTAAGAAAATTTAATCGAGAAAACTTGAAATTCAGAAACCATTTAAATTATTTAAACAAAATAAAATACCTTTCTATCAAAAAAATATAATATAAAAATTATTTATAAATTAAAAAAATAAATAATAGGAATCAACTAATGAAATTTGATAGATAATTTCTAAATCATTGAAACATGTTGAAACACTTGAATAGATTGTTCACATGGAATTTTCCTTACACCTAAATAGAAATGAAATAAATTAACTTCATAAGATAACATTGAAAAGAAATAAATTCATAAACTTAAAAATAATTTCATAAATAGTGGATTAAATACTTCTAATCTATTTAAAATGATTTGACATGTATTACATGTGATTGAAGATCTATTTGAAAACATATTTAAAAAAAATCCCCTACAGTTTGAACCACAGGGAAGTCCGCTTCTTCTCAGAATATCAAGGAATGTTCTTCACAATGGTGGATGAAGAAGAAGAATTGGAAAATATCATTAAATAAGGAAAAATAAACTACACTGAAATGATCATTTTTAAGAGCTGCACCTCTAAATTAAACCTCTTTTAATGCATCATATTTTATATTTATAAAAACTTAGATACGCAAAATAAACAGTAAGAACAAACATAACAAGTGTGAATGATCATATTTCCTACCAATAGGAAATATTTATTTTTCCATAAAATAATACCCTAAATAGATAAGAAATAGTCATTACCCTAAACCCAAAAAATAAAAGTTTAAAAATATATCTCACATACTTATTGGTTCCTCCGCATCCTGGAAATCTGACACACCATTGTGTTAAGAGATTCAAGGATGGAAGATTATTGGTGAAACATTATTCTTGAATCCAACATTGTTTTGGGCATGGGTTTTAGGTTTTCTAACCATTGGTGATAGGGAAAGAAGATGGGGTGTGTTTCAGCTTTATCCGCACGTGACTGACCCCAAGTGACGAGATCCCTAAACACGATGTGGCGCACGATGGATGACACTCAATGAACATTAGTAGAGTGTTGGATTTAGGATTTTCAAGATGTGTTTGTGGGTCACCATTATGTTTAGGAAAGATGATGCTAGAGGGTAAAAGAAGCAATGTTAGTTTTGACTAAAACCAGAAACCCTATTTCCCATCTTTTTATATTATAATTATTATTATAATTTTTTTATTATTATTATAACAAATCAATTATTTTTAAGGTTATAACTTATTACCATTAATATATATATTATATATATTATATATTGTTACCCTTATTTTTTATTATTATCATTAATATATATACATATATATATATAAGTATAATAATTCCTTAATCTAATAATTGAATAATTAAAAGTAAAACAAAACATATTATTATTATTGGTATATTTAATATTATTTTTACTATTTCAAAATAATAATAATATCAATGATGTAATTATATAATTTCACCAACATCTTCTATTATGGGTATATATATATTCAAAATGCAGTGTTTCATTTGGATTTTAAAAAAATATCATATATCATATCATTTTCAAATAAATTATTTAATGAACATATATTTTTCTATTGAAACATAGATGATTCATTATAATTTATAAATTTACCTCATAATTATTATAAGATATTTTTTAAAAAACTCATATGTACATTTCATAAAAAAAATGTTTAAAATTATATTTTGTTCAAAAAATTTAAAACAAATATTTTGACAAAATAATTAGAATAACATTCTTTGTGAGCGAACCGCCTTTGCACTACATATATATATAACAATGAAAAAAACATTTATAAATAAAAAAATATATTTCAAATATCCTTATAATATATAAATGTATTTAAATAAATCTATTTTTAATGTTAATTAGTTATGAAATAAACACACAAAAATATATAAGTGCAATGGTTATTTTAGATTCATTTACCATCATCTAATTTTAAAGTACTCCAACGGCTATAAGCTACTGATTTTTTTGTATAAATACATAAGCATAACCAATATTTTATTTTATCCAACCACATCGAATTTGTATATCATCTTCCTACAAATATGATGCTTATTTTTTATGTTCCATTGTGATCTCACTCTTATGCTCTTCATTGGGATTCTACTAGTGGAAGATCCCAAAGGTGCAAGCTATGATGTCACAGTTATCATGTTTGTTATATGCTGTCCTTGTTTATTTTTGATGATTGTTATAGGTTTAATATTACCATATTCCTAGTCCGAGGAATCATTTCTTGTACCATTTTGAATGTAATTATTAAATAAATAAGAAGTTTCTTTTTTTAAAATTTATTTATTTCATTATTCTAAGAGACATATTTATATAAGAGTTACCAGGGCATTACATTCTAACCCCTTAAAAATTTATGCCTCACAACTTGATTACATCTTACACATAAATTAGAAAACAAGTACATTTAAACTCAGTCTTAGGTTTTCTTTCCTCATTCCATTAAGCATCCCCTAATTCCCATCACCACACTAATAAAAAAGATTGAGGGTCTATCTAGTACAATAATATATCAATTCATATAAACGTCTTCCACTTCCTTAGTACAGAACTAGTCGATTAAACATAGATATTACTAATAAAGAATATGATACAACTTTTGAAAATAATTCTTCATAATAAAAAATTTTAAAACATCACCATGGACCAGGTTTTTATAAAATATCTTGACCGTGTCAGTTTAGAAATTTTCAAAATGTGGGTCCTCTAATATATTGCATTAGTTTCAAAAAATGTTGCAATACAATACAAGATATATATATATATATATATATATATATGCTACTAAGAGTTCTGATTCCTATGAAACTATTCTAAAATAAAACAGTTTATCATACTCTCTTGATAAGGTGAAATATTTGAAAATACCCTAGTGTTATCTCCCTTAGTGAGAAAGGTGGGAGAATTGAGAGCTTAATATTTTATCATAGGTGATCCATGGTCCCCAATTATTATGTGGTATGAAGGAGGTGTTTGATAACTCATAAATCATATTGTTGGAAATTTTGACATTGGAAAACGTTTTGATACTATTTGAGGTTGACTTCTTAATAATTATTACAAGTAAGTCCTTGCAAAGGGATAAGAGTGTTGTGTGAGGTTATTCTCCCACTAACTAGAAACTATCCTTCTTCCCACTGATGAAACATGGATGTTTTTAAGTAACCCCTTATTCATGATAAACATATTCTATTATATTACTTGAAATATAAATATTTATTACTCCTAAATGAAAAACACCAAAGAAAATCTATGAAATTCATTTAAAGGTTCAATGAATTATTCTGTATCCTGATCTCTAAAGTTATCTAATGCTCGGATCTAATATCATCTATGAATACCCATAAAATTTTGCCTTTTTTATATATAAGTATTAAAATTATTAATTATCCACTCAAGATTGCAAAGGTTTAGTGTTTTAGAGATTCTAGATACATATGAGAAATTATGATCACACAACCTATAAAAGAATAGTCCAAGGTGATCCATTTTATTTTTAAGGGTTAAACACCTTAACATATCCTAAAACACTATATCACTTCTATACATGCTTATTCCATATGAAAAATGGTTTTAAAAACATAGGGTAAGTGATAAAAAGCTATGTAAGGGGTTTTTCAAAATAAAAAGAAACGATATAGAGTATCTCAATTGAATATAAAATGTTAAGCATTCTATGAGGTCCGGTAATACAGTCTTAAGAAACAATGAGTTCTTTTCAAAATAAAAAATTTAGCTAAACTAATTTCAATATATGTTACATTTTGATAATAAACTTCATTCATTGATAAAATTACACAAAATTCACTCGAAATCTTATAAGCATTCATAATTAATTCTCCAAGGCACCATATATCATTTCACGAATTCTCAGTTCACTACTAAGACATGGCCTACATAGTCCTCAGATGGATTAGGTTCACTCCATAACCCCTTAATGTTCTTAGGATACACCTACCACACACCATACATTACATACCATTAAATTAAAACATTACCAAATGCATTGAAGCACTATCTGGGAACACACATCATATTATTAAAAAATAGTCCCATAAGGGGTTGGGTTCACCACCCATCCCCTACCATCATTCACATAATATCCATGTGTGAATCTTGGAAATTAAAAAATTGTATCTTATATTTTTCATCATAAGGACCATGGAGTTTCTTTTAATCAATGAGTTTTGAAACTTATTTCATAAATGGAATTTGTTGATTATACATTAATCATGATAAAAGCAGTTTTCCATTCAAATACATGTGTACTTATACATTCACATTCGTATTTATGAGTATATAATGATTTTTATAAAAATACATGTATACTTATATATAAATTTATATATATATATATATAGATATTGGAATAAAACATAATTTCATGTTCATATACATGTGTATAGATATCTAAAAAATATACTTTCACATAAAAATTACATATGTATATACATAAATTATTTAAATACCTTTATAAAAAAATATTTACAATTAAATATTTTTTAATAAATAAATAAATACTTATAGTAATATACATATATCTTATCATTTCAATTAATTTTTTTTCTCCGAATATAATACATATATAGATACATATTAATATACATGTTTAAAAAACATTTTCTTATATCATATTTATACATATAATTTTTTTAAATTAAAACATTTTAGCTTAAACATAAATTTTTAAAATCTGATGACTTCGACTGCACTTATTGAGGGATAATTAAAATTATATAAACATTTAAATTAATTCTTCAAAGAGAAATTTGTGGAAGGACATGTTTTTAACTTGAAATGGTGTGTGTATTTGTGTGTGTATATATATATATAATTTAAAAATTATTATTAAACAATAATTTTGAAAATATAATAACATTCATTTATAGGAGTCCAATTGTGGTTCTATTAATTATTCAAAAAAAATTCAAGAAATTAAGTATCACAGACCAAAGAAATTTTTTTGAAATTTTTTTAAAATGTAATACCAAAATTTATCATTGTGGTATAACCATTTGAAAAACTCAAAATGATACCCAATACAATTACAAATACAATTAAAACTACATTAAAAACAATTATTTAACTAAACAATGTTGTGTATAAAATTGTAATATTTCATAAACTTTTTTAAAAAATTTCATGCATAGTTTCAACAAAATTTGTCTTCGTATCATAAGAGTATAATTCAAAATTAAATAAAATAGTGATGGAATACATGTTAGTAATCAGCTAAAACATATAATATTTAAAATGCATAAAAAATACTTTAATCATTTGAGAAGATTATTCACAAATAAAATTAAATATAAATAGTATTGAAATAAACTACTTCCATAGTAAAATTATAAAATAAATAAATGTATGAAAAGTAATTAATCCCCCATTATAGTATGGATAATTTTTTTTTAAAAAATATTAGGTAAATCTAGAAATATATTACTAATTAAATAAGACAATTTGACATAGAACACCTAAAACATAGAGGCAATTTAAATTATATAAAAAAATTAAATCCCTCACAATCACAAAAAATATAATAGAAAAAATATTTATATAGTAAATAAATAAATAATATAAATCAACTAAGTAAATTTGATATATAATTTTTAAAAAATAGCAACTATTTGAAACAATTGAACAAATTGTTCACAAGGAAGATTCCTTACACATAAATAGACTGGAATAAATTTAACTTTGTAGGAAAACATTCAATAGAAGTAAATGCATAAAAACAATTTTTTAGAAATGATGTAATAAATACTACTAATCAATTGGAATCAATTAGACATGTTTTACATGTCATATAAAATCCATTCGAAAACATATTTTTTAAAAAATACATTCCTATTTGAACCACAGGGATGTCCTCTTACGAGAAGACATTCAAGGATAGTTCATCAAAATGGTAGATTAAGAAGTATAATAGGAAAAGGATATTTAAATAATGAAAACTAAACTGTACTGAAATGAGAAGATCCACAACAACAACTCCAAATAAGCCCACTTTCAATATAGTATATTTTATATATACAAGTACTCATATACCCATAATAAAAAGTAAGCACAAACCTGACCAGTTTGAATTTCTAGGCTTCTTAATGATAGGTAATCCCTATTTCTTTATAAAATAAGACCCTAACCTGGGAAAAACAATCCGAACCATAAAACCCATAATGGAAATGTAAAAAAAATATCTCACAAACTGGTCGGTTCATCTGCATCCCTGAAACATGAAAAACCTTTGTGTAAAGTGATTCACAGGTGGATGATTCCAAGAGAAAAGTGACACTTGAAGCCATCACTATTTATTTAGTGGGTTGCAGGTCATCCGACCGTCGATGATAGGGGAAGAATATGAGGTGTGTGTTGGGTTCATCTGAATGCGACCAACCCAGAGTGATGGGATCCCGAAATGCGACATGTCGCACACTGGAAAACACTCAATGAACATCAGTGGGGTGTTGGATTCAAGCATTTCTAGCTACATTCATGGGTCACCAAACGAGTTTGAGAAGATGATGCCTGAGGGGAAGATATGTAGTGTCAGTTTTGACTGAAAACAAAATCCAAATTTACCCTCTTTTTCTCGTTTAATTATTATTATAACTTATTGTTTATTATTATAATAATAAATTTTTATTAAAGGTTTAACTTATAATCATTAATATATATATATATGTCTATTATATCTTTTTACCCTTATTGTTTATTATTATTATTAACATATATTCATATATATAAGTATACTAATTCCTTAAAGTAATAATTATCCAATTAAAATTAAAATCAAACATAATATTATTATTATTATTACTAATACTATTTAAAAATAATAATAATATTAATGATGTAATTATAAACTCTCTCTGTTATCTAATATTATGGATATATATATTTTCATAAAGTAGTGTGTAATTTTATTATCACAAAATATACATATCATATATCTTCTTATTTTTATGAAAACAATTTAATGTACACATATTTTTCTATTGTAACCTAAATAATTAATTATAATTTATAATTTAGCCTCATAATTATTATATTTTTTTTCAAAAAACACTTATGTACATTTTTTTACCTTTCCATATTGACTATTTTTATTGATACATGATAGATTCCCTTATATGTTAACCTTACTGACCATTTAATCGAACCATTATTTTGTTTCCTTTCTCCATGATATAAAGAAGGATTCTATGAATGGATTCAAGGAAGAATTATATTCACTCCCAATATATTTTATTTAATTTTTTAAATTTTTACGTGGGATTCATGTATGTATGTAGTTTACCCGGAATACTAATCTATTCTATATTTTTGGATGAGATCACTTGTATCTAGAACCAATGTAATTATGTAACCAATGACTCTTGGAAACTAGGGTAAGGGTCATTACATGTCATTATCAAAACCCATCCCAAAAAATAAAGAGGATATTTTTTTAATATCATACCACTTGGGAAACAAAAAATCCTTAAATTATATTAAAATAGATGAAAAATACCTTTAAAATAACATTCAAACCTTTCTATAAAAATTGATAAAAATATCCTTTTATTTTGGTAAAATGTTAAAAAAAAATTCCAAAAATAGTGAGAAAATAATGTTATTTTAATATAAACAAGGGAAATTATGAATAAATATTGAAATAAAATAATGTTCATGATGGAAAAAATAATTGTTCTTTTTATATGTGTTAATATAAAGCATCTCTTGCACGCCATTATAAAAAGTAAAAAAACAGTTCTTCAGAAAACAGTTCTTAAAAAATATTCATTTTTAAAAAATTTTAAATAAATTAAAAGGTATTGAAAATTAAATTTTTAGAAAATTTTAATTTTTGGTAATAAATTTCATAATATAATTTTTAATCATAAGGATATGGAAGAGAAATTTTTTCAACCAAAGAAGAAATAAAGTCGACATTACTTTAGAAAACTTTTCTCAGTCATTTTACGTATCAAAGTGAGGAAAATTGAACCAAAACATAAACTTTTTAGGAATATATAGTGTAAATGAATAGAAATATTTGTTTTAAAGGATAATATATTTTGAATGTTACTCAATGAAAAATTATCATAAACAATCTTGAAAAGAAATGAGATCATAACATAAGAATTTGCCTCAAGTATTATATTGGTTTGTACATGTTAAAATATCATATTTAATAATTATGAATATTTTATACATATATTGATGAATAATATTAATAAATAACTTAATATGTATCACTTTTTATAGTTTCTAATTATCCTTTTATTAATAATTCCTTCATTAAAATGAACATTCAAGGTGGAGATTAGTCTTTTTTCCAAACATGTTTCAGTTTGATGGATCTTATAATTGCACTTTTGTCCTAGTTTCATTATATCTATAGTCTTAATCATAATATATGTATAATATTTATTCATTATTCACAATTTTATAATCATTAATATAAATCGGTGATGAAAAATGAATTACATCACTTCATAGAGATGGTAGCCCATATGCACACTTAAAAGATTTCTTTACTTCTCCAAGGATGAAAGAAAATTAAGGTAAATAATAATTAATCTTTATATAATAGTTATTATATAATAGATATAATATATATTTATTAATTAATTTCCTATTACAAGCTAGGTAAATCTGCAATGAAAAACTTATCACATCGCTTCTTAGAGGTGGTATTCTACACGTACACACAAGTGGTGTTGTCATATTCTAATGGATGGAAAAGTCAAAACAGAACAAAATATATTTTAATTATATAATTATAATTAATTCATAAATATCATATAAAAACATTAAATCCATCATAATAACTAACCAATAAATATTATGATATAAAATGAACCATATCACTATGTGGAGGCAGTAGTCTATACATATGTATGAATGATACCTAATTTACAATTTGATGAAAATGAGGTGTAAATAGTTGTTGAATTAACATAATAACATGTCAATACACTTATTATACTTTATTAATCCTGAATTTATGGATACAATTGGTTTTGAGAAAGTGTTAAAAGAAATAAAATTGAACATACTTGTCTAAATATAAATATATTAATGTTTCACTCAAGTAAAATGTTTCTAAAATGAAAAATATTTGAATAAAAGAACAATATGGTAAAAATTAAAATAACCAATAAAAATTAAATAAAATGTTTGTTTATATTTTGAACCTCATTTTTTAGGTTAACCCCTCAGTAAACTCTTATAAACATTAACCATGGTAACCAATTTTTACTATTTTTACTATTCATTATGGCCAAAATTGAAGTTTACCTTATTACATAATATTAATTATTATAATTAAAAATATGGGATAAATTTTTAAATATTTAATTTCTAATAGTAGAAAAATTCAATTTAAAATAAATTTGTAAAACCCAATAATATTATTTTTTGAAAAAAATTAATTTTTAAGGAAAAATTTGAATTTATAATCATTCCTTACCATTTGAAAAAAACTATTAGATGTATATCAAAATATTTTATTGAATATATTATCTAAAAATTTATTTAAAATTATTGATCTATAGCAGTTGAATAGATTTATTATGATATGAACACATTGTGTGCATAAAAATGTTTTTTTTGAAAGCATTATTTTTCATCTTCAAATGTTTTTATTTTGGATTATAGAGAAATAAAAACAATTCGTTTTATACATATGAAAAAAATAATTAGTGAAATTTATTTATTCCTTTTAATATTCATGTATAAGAGATAACTACCAAAATAAATAATAATATTTTAGTAGTATATCATAATTTTTTTAAACTCGATGTTGAGTATAAAGAATACTATCATAGAAATTGAACTAATTTGAAGAAAAATATATCATGAAATATTAAGGTGATATATTCTACTAATTTATAAAACTTTCACCATTGAAATTACAAAATGATGAAGTAAATAATACTTATCCCTTATTGAATCTTTATGTTCCCACATATCTTCCTAAAATTTATGGTTTTTCCTCAAACCTTTGACCCAGTGAGTGGTATTATTGTATAAAAATTTACATATTTGATCTATAATTTCCACAATTTATTCATCTTAATAGATATCACGATCCAATAGTACAACTTCAGAGTTCAATACATATAAATGATAAGGTATGTACTTCCTCAATAGAGATACATGTAACCCACTCTGAACTAGAATGAGATTCGGTGGAAGTGTTGAGTGATAAGAATCCATCTTAAAATAATCAAGAATCCTGAAATGGAAAATATATAATGGGCTCAAATTTCCATTATTTTTAAAAATAATAACCTTTTTCTATAGGTAAATTCATAGTAATACCTTCTCAATAACTATGAATTCCATATTTCAAGGACGATTATCAGCATAACTCTTCTATATTATCGGATTTACCTTAATGTGATATTGAATGAATCTAAGCTTCTCTGAAATTATGTCAACTATCTTAGTTCATTATTACATTCATTATTTAACTTTTTTCCAATTCATTGTAGTTCTTTACTTTCTTCCATATAGGGCTTCATTTGGATACTTTTGTCTGCTTGATTGAAAGATATTATTTTAAAAATATTCTACCCAAGGAAGGTGTTGATCCCAAACAACATCAAAATCCCTTGAGAATATTCTCAATATGCATTCTAGAGTTTTAGCCTCTCAAACTGAAAATATTTATAATGACGATATTAGGTACTGATACTCTACTATGTATCCAGATACTATTGGAGACTTCTCCAAAACATCGAGGTAAACCTTAGATGCTGATCAGATACAATAGAATGTGGTACTCTATGAAACTTTACCACTTACATAATGTATAACCTAAAAATCTAGTCATGAGAGATATATTCTCTATTAAAAATAAAAAGTGATGATTTAGTAAGTTGATCAACTTCAACCCAAATATCATTATTCCATTTATATTTTTTTGCATTTTAAAGATAAAATCCATTGTAATGTTTTCCCATTTACATTATGATATGGGTAATGGTTGTAATATCAGTTAGACTTGTATTTATTTACCTTATCTTGCAGACATACTAATAACCATGATACATACTCTAGAATATACTTTTTCATGTTATCCCTCCAGAAATAATCTTTCAGATCTCTATATATCTTTTTACATCCGGTATGAATACATAATGATGTTCTATGAGATTCATTGACTATAACCTTATTCAATTATGTTAGTGATTGGACACATAATTGGTTCTGGAACCTTATCATTGAAAAAAATCATGGTTGAACATATGAATATTTATTACCTTCTTTTGTACTTAGACATATTTTATATGTGCCCCTTTAATCCTCACATAGACGGGTTAGCTGAATATTTATCAATGAAGGATATGATTTGTCTCATTATTTCAATATGAATATTAAACAGATCCATAATAATTAGATATCTTTCAATCCTCATCATAGAAAAACTTTCATGGTATTTTTGACTTTGAACATCATCCAACTTGTTCTCCTTCCTGGGGTTGTAGTGTATTGACCGGTTATAATCTTTAATAAACTCCAAATAGCTTCTTTTGTGCATATTCAACTATTTTTTTGAACATATACTTGAATATTTTTTTATCAGTATATGCACAACAACATTAACTATAATGATAACACCTCTATAATTTTAGTGCAAAAAATACTGTTACCAAATCAAAATCACAAGTTAGGAAATTTTTTTCTTGATCAATTGGAATAATTCATAAGCTATCACGATATATTTCTACATGAGGAAGCATCTCATTACTTTATTTTATGCATCACTATAGATCTCAAACCCTTATCTACTATAGTGTAGTATACGTATCGTGTATCTTTCAAACCTTCTTTTTAGATCCTTGATATTTTCATCACATTAATATGTCCAAAAGAAATTGTATCCCTTATGAGCCAACATGGTTATTAGATTAGATAGCCACAAAAAAATTATCAGAAATTATCAGTAGTATCCTTCCAATAAATAAAAATATGAATCTCAGTTATCATGGTTTCTCTCAGCCATTTTTAAATTAACTCCATCCTTGAAGGATCCACCGATATAGATTTATTTGAGATTATATGACCTAAAGATGTGACTTAATGTAGCCAAAATTCGCACTTGGAAATCTTAGAAAATAAATTATCCTTCCTCTGGGTCTTCCAAATAATCCTAAATTGTTCTACATGATCTTCTTTACTCTTCAAATATATAATAATATCGTCTAAAATGACTACGTCAAACATATTAAGGTAACATCTATGTACTATATCCAATAAATTCATGACGATTGTAGGAGAATTATTAAGTCCAAATGGTATCACTATAAATTCATAATGATTATACGTAAACTACAAGGCTATATTGGGTATATCATCCTTCTTGAACCATAAATAATGATATCTAGATCAAAGATCAATATTGGAAAAATATTTAGCTCCTCATGATTGATCAAATATATCATTGATTTGGGGTATAAGATACTTTTTCATAATATTGATCCTATTAAGTTCCTAATAATAATTGAACAAACACATTTAACCATCATTCTTCATAAGAAAATGAACAGGTTCATCCCATGGTGATGCATAGGGGCATATGAATCCCTATTCCCTTAGAGTTTCTTCTTTAATTACTATAACTAAATAGGATTAATTATATATAGAGTCTTTGAAATAGGTGTAGAACTATGTATTTAATCTATTGAAAAATAAAATTTATGATTCTGGGAAAGAAATCCAAAAAAATCAAGAAATACATCAGCATAATCCGGAAAAATATGCATATCATCAATGTTGAGTTTTTTCCTAACCATTTGAGTGAAATACCCCTCACGAATATGTATTAAGACTTATAAAACTGGAGTATCTTCCATTAGAAGTTCATATTCACCCTCACACAGAAAGGAAATCATGGTTGGTTCAGAATACTAAACATGAATTCCCTTCCACAAAAATTTATTTTTTATTTATATAGAGAGATACAATCATGGCCCAAAATCACATAAAATTCGAATAGAGGGATAATCATGAGATTTATAGGAAGCATATTCCTAAAAAATTATATCATAGAGGAGATATAAACATGATATGAAATCATAAAACCATTAGAAGGTTTTACTGATAGATCAATATCTAATCATTTTTGTAGTGATATGATAACCTTAGAAAATAATTCAAATATAAAAGAGTGGGTAAATCTATAATAAAATATATAATCTATAGTTATATAGTAGATTGTAGGTGTACGTTTCACCTCTACATTCTCATGATCCAATTCAATAGTTGTGATCACATGATATTTCCCCTTGTTTCTTAGATTAAGTGGTTTTTAATAAAAATTGTCATCATTAACCCTTAGATTCATGAAATGATTATAATAACTTCCACACTCATTATAATTATATAATTAGAGGGTGGGCGGCACATTTAATTTGAGTTTTCTTACCACTCCTTTCATTGATTGGACACATCATAACACTTTGACATTCTCTTACTCGATGAATTTATTTTCTACACTTAAGAAATTTTCTAGACCCCAAAATGATGTTTACACCATAATTCCTTCTACACTTCCAACTTGAAGGAAGACAAATTTTCTTTTATCCATATGTTTTACTATTTTAATTTCTTAAAAAAATTATATTTCTCTTCTTAACACAAAAACCATGTGAAAAATATGGGTGTCCCATATACATTTATAATTTGACAGGACATTGATTGATTTCATCACAGATTTAAAAGTATCTTATAGAAATTGAATATCAGATACTTAGTCTAAAACCACTAAATAATATGTCAACTATTCTTTCAATATTGACGATAAAACCAAATGCATACCTTGTATGTATTTTGAAAATTTCATCATCGGTGCTGATGGATTCATCATCCTTTTTATTTAGTTCTTATAATTTCATTTCCATTTTCCTGTGAAGATTTTGGATAAATTAGTTATTGAAAAATACCCTCTTAATGTATTCCCATTACATAGAGTCAATTTACTCCTCCTTCCATGTATTCTTAATAAGAGTCCACAATTGATCTTGTTTTCCATCCAAATGACATACTGTTAGGAATTTTTTTCATTTAAAAAAAATTAAGAAAATAAAATATATATTTAGTGGTAATGATCCATTCCTCATCAATAAATTGATTATAGGAACCATAGAAATAAGTTAGTTGTTTTTGCATAAGGAAATTAATAGAGAGTTGTTCCTTCCATTGGCATGACTCTCATTACCATTCAAATCTTGCAAGATTTGGGTGATCATAAACACCAGATTTCTTATCCCATATCCCATTTAATTTGGTTTCACATGATGATGAAAATTATGTTTTGCATCTCATTTAGTGTTAACATGATTCTTCCAGGTTCCCTCCATTATATATGACAAAAATCATAGTGTGAGAAACAATAATCATAGTGAGTAATAATGTATTCAGTAAAAACCAGTCAGAGGATGTCTAAATCTTGATACGATATTTTTAATATATAACACCTTAGGCTTAACCTATTCCATTCATGGTAATAATCTATTAAAATACATCATAATGGTTTATAAATAAATTTTCATTTAATCTAGGAATTTCCTTCGAGAGTGTCTAGATATATTTGTAGTATTATGCCCAATCATCAAGAAATATTGATGATTGAGTTAGTTATTACACCTTGGAACACCTATGCTATAGTCGCATCCGCATTCTATTATCCAGACATGGATTTATTAGCTAATAAAACCACACAATCTATACTTTCCTATTTTTCAGGAAGTTATCACAAAATTAGACTTATTCCCAGGGTTTTAAACAATGTTATTTAATAATAATATCCCAAAATAACTAAAACCTACTCTGATACCAACTAATTCAACCCAATAATTTGATATATATAAATATATATATTTTACATCATTTTATATTATTAATAAAAAAATACCATAACAATACATTCCCCTGATTTATAAAGGTTTAATGTCTTTTGAGACTAGATTTATAATAATCTTATTTCATGAATGATCTTCTACATCTCGCACAAAGTTCTTATCACACTATTCACTTCTTATACACACCCTACTTAAAACCTTTCTTTATAACTTTGGGAAATAAAATATAATCAATGGTGAGATCTTATTCTTAGTAGGGGTAATTATAAGATATATCAATCAATGATCACAAGTGAATATAAGATAATTATAAGGGTATGAAAACATGACAAAAATATAGAATAATCATACATAATTATTCAATGATCATTACTCATAAATCATAGAATAAGGATTTTTTATAACAAAATACATAATTCATAAGTGTGACGAATCATTAATAATCAATCATGAGCCGTGATAAAATATCATAAGTATAAGACATAAGTTTTTAGTATACACATAGGCATATAAAATCAGTTCCTTGGCAAAAGATCACTACCAATACTATTATAGTGGTTTGGGTTGACTTCCCATTCTATTATTTCCTTAGTTATAGTTCACTCCCAATAATATCTTATTACATAGAGTTACTTACTAAAATGGGTTCACTCCCTATTCTATTCCTTATAATCTCATGAGATATCTATCTTTACCCAATGCATTGGAGATATATATAAATCTAGGACAACCCATAACATATTGAATGCAATACATAAGTGTTCCACAAGATGGTAAAATATTCATCATGTCATTATATCATAACACATGGAATGGAAATGGGTTTCATAATCATTCAATTATTTCATCATACTATAACCCTTGGAAAAGAAATGAGTTTCATAAAAGTTAAAATATAACCTAATTAACCCATGGGGAAAAAGGATTCATAGAATCATCCTTAAATAAATATAATCATAACCCATATAGAGAAATAAATTGAATTGTATCATTAGATCATATACCTAGTGGAGATCAAAAATTGTTAAAGTATGTTGACATAGATGGAAAATACCTTTAAAAGACCATTAAAACTTTCTTTAAAAACATTGGATGAATAAACTTTTCTATTGATAAAATTTTAACAAAAAAGTACTAGAATAGAGAGAAAATAAATATCTTTTAAAATAACCACGATATTTTTTCAAATAAGATTCATAGAAAACAATGGTCATGTCAGTGGAAATATTTTTTCATCTCATATATATTAAGAGAATTCATTCATTTCACTCCTTTTTAAAAAGTCAAATACAACTTTTTTGGAAATAAATTATTTAAAAATATTCTATTTTAACCATTTGAAAATAAATATGAAGGTACTAAAAATGAAAATTCAAAAATATTTCAAGTACATTTAATAAGTTTTATAATTATTTTGAATAGTGTGGATATGGGAGAAACATTTTGATGACCAAATAATAAATATGGTTGGATTTTCATTAAAAAAAGTATCGGTCATTCTAAGAACCAAACATAGGAAAATGGTACCAATAAATAAAAATTACCAGAATTATTAGAGTAAAATGAAATATATTGGTTTTGAATGAATATATATATATAATTTCCCTTAACATAATTTCAGAAAAAACAATCCTGAAAAGAAATGATCTTATAACATAAACGCTTGCATCAAGTTTTTCCTTACTTTATACACATTGAAATATCATGTATAATAAAAATAAATTTCTAATAAATATATTATACAACCATATTCATACATAAATTACAATTTATCATTCCTTTCTAATTTCCAATTATCATTTTATTAACTATTTCTTTTTTAAAATGAACATTTGAGTGAAACTCGATTTTATTTTAATGCATGTTTGGGTTTGATGGTTATAGTAATTTCACCTTGGAAGTGGAATCATCATAACCAAAATATTAATCATGAAATATGTCTAATTTTTATTAATTATGTATATATATTATTAGTTATTCATACAAACTAGTGATGAAAATTTAATTGCATCACTTCTTGGAGAAGAGAGTCTCTACGTACGCACGGGTGATGTTTTCAAATTTCCATGGATGGATTGAAAGAAAGAAGTATATATTAACTTACCATTTTAGAATCATTATTAATGAAAATATCATATTTATTTATTAAATCATTCATTATTACCATCCATGTAAATCATAAATTAAAAATGAATCACATTGATTCATGGAGGTGGTAGTCTACACAAACGCATGAGCGATGTTATCATTTTCAATGGTTGGAAAATTAAGAAGTTAAATAATATATTATAATTAAAGGATCATAATTATTTCATAAATGAGATATATAATAATTAAATCTAACATAATACTCAACCATGAAATATGACGATGGAAAATGAATCATATCGCTATGTGGAGGCGATAGTCCACACATACGTAGGAGTGATACATTCAATTTCCAATCCATGGAAAGGAGGTGTGAAATGATTATGAAATAATTATAATAACATATAAAAATATTTATGATATTTTATTCAAAATTTTTTAATATATGCAATATGTTTATTATAGTTGTAGGAATAAATAAAATTGAAAGTTATCAGATAAGAGTTATAATTATTTCTTGAAAAACCTCCTTTTTTTAAAACTATGGCCTTGAAAGGATGGTGTTCTAATAAAAAATGGTCTATAGGACATGCATGGATATGTTATGAAAGTATTTCGGTATATATTTTGTAATACATAATGCATATTATGTGTGAGGAAAAGAGGACGAGTGGTTTCCTTTGATATGGGAGGGAAAGGCCACAATTGGATTTTTTCAAAAGTTCAAAATATAATAATGTATTAATATAGTTATGTGCCTAAAATTTTCAAAATATTCCATGATAATAATTATATGGAAAAAATACCATAAAAATTAAAATTAAATAATTTTTTATGTTATTTTAAACTTTATCTTGCAGGTTAACCCCAAGTAAACACATTTTAACATTAACTGTGGTAATTTTTTTTTTACTATTTTCATTTTTTATAATGAAAAATAATTAGGTTGACCTAATTCCATAATATTAATTATTATGATTCAAAATAATGAATCTATTTTACAATATTTAATTTATATAAGTGGAAAAAATTCATTTTAAATTAAGTCTGAAAAATATAAAAAAACAATTTTCTTTAAAAATAGATTTTCATCCTAAAATTTAAGTTACCTTCATTACATTCATCGTAAAAAACTAATAGATGATTATTAACATATTTTATTTAATATCTTATTAAACATTTCATTA
The DNA here is from genome assembly GCA_963277665.1 of Viscum album. Taxonomy (NCBI): domain Eukaryota; kingdom Viridiplantae; phylum Streptophyta; class Magnoliopsida; order Santalales; family Viscaceae; genus Viscum; species Viscum album. Next base: position 1,241,038,556 of record OY728165.1, on the reverse strand, counting down.
AAATAATTCATCAATAGAGATCAATTAAATTTATTTAGATAAAAACACATTTTGTGTATAAAAATATTTTTTGTAGAAAAATATCTCTTTTTACCTTCAGATAACTTTATTTATATTTATAACCAGTCATGACCTCATCAATTAACTTTATAAATATGTAAAAAATAATATTTAATAATTTAGGAGGTATTATTAAAACCCACCAAAACAACAGTTTGGCAGAAAATCTCACATTAAATAATAATATTATAAGATAATATCATGGTTTGTTTTAACTTGGTATTGAGTATAAATAAAGATATTATTGAAATTATAATTATTTAAAGATAAATTTATAAGAAACTATAAGGGTTTAGTAGTATGATAATGTTAACCCATGGTTGATTATAAATACTTTCGTCATATTTGGCTACTATCCTATTGCAAGAAGGATATTGTAGAGTGGATCCCAAAATAGTGGAAGAAAACATGAATGATATTCTAGATGTGGTTTTTGGGTTTCCCTCACTAAGTGATTGATTCACATATAGTTATAATTCTGAGTACATACCAACATCATCTACTATTAATAAAATAAACTATTTGAGATCATGAAATTGATAAATGTTTTTGGAAACCTATTAGTGGGAGGTTCCATCAGGTTTGGTGTAACCTGTTCTGTATCATGTAGATGTTATTTTTGGGGAAGCATTCCAGAATCATAGTTGATATCCAATTAGACTAATTTCATTTTTGGGAGGAAAGAACAACCATGATATATTGTGAAATGGGTGTATTATTGGAGGTATTATTTAGTAGTGACACCCTTAAAAAATTTGAATTAGGGGTTGAACATCCTAGATGTTTAGGTTTTTTTCTTTCATTGACAGAACCGGTAGTGTGGTATACCCCCTAGGTATACGTAGTTTATTTGATTACTATATCCATTTAAGGTTTTTTAGAGGATATTTTCCTAGGTATTTGAGCTGAAGAGGCTTTTTCAATTCTTGGATCACAAAAATAATACTATGGATGATGTCCTAGTAGATATTGTATTCATAATTGATAAAGGATTAGTATAGGAATCTATCCTCAGTATGGTTAGTACAATTCCTCTCATTGATTGTGGATCCATCTTGGTAGTGCTAGCAGTGGAATTTTTTTGTATTATATCTATGTGTAGTATACCTGATGGATTCTATTAAATATGGTAAGTACTTTTTTTAACCTCTAGGTTTGATATTGTTGTTCATGTAATACTCACCTTTGGTGTTGTTGAAGATATGTTTTGAGCCAAATCCACTTATTAGGATATGAAATCAAGGTGGTTTTAGTCTAATTGGGCATTGATATTTCTCATATGACACTTCTTGATATGGGCTGATGGATGATTTCATTAATATTGTGGTGTTAATATCTCGAGTTAGTAGATATTATCCTAGGTTCTATAGATAAAAGAGAAGGATCGTTAGAATAACTCAGGTCCGTCTTCTTTAGATTGTAGTTATATGGGTCCTCGATGGGCTAAAATATGTTTTCATAGTGGTTTGACGGGGGTGGTTTTGTCTAATGATATTCTTCTTATTTTCTTTTGGGAATAGTGAATATAAAATGAATGAGTTAGTTTCAGTGATGGATGTGTTCTTGTATGGAATCAGTTGGGTAGTGGTTATTTTCTCATTAATGGTAAATGAATTATCGAGTAAAAGTTTCACAATTTCTTGAATCTGGATATTGGTGGCATTAGAAAATGTTCCATGACATGTAGTGAATTTGAATTGAAGTGGACTTAAAGAATCCACTTTTGAAGGGAATTTAAAAGTGAGTATGTGTAATCTTTGTGTAATTCACCCTACAAAGAGGTTCAATATGGGTTAATAGATTCTATAAGGAAACATCTAGACTTCTCCTTATAATTGGGGAATACAAAACTCCCATAGATAGTCCCCATGGTAGTGGCCCACCCACATCATAAATCTTATGGGTGATATTTTATTTTATAGCATTTGGATTTGAAACCCTAGAAAGAACATTTCATAGTTATGTTTTTTAATGTGAATTGGTTGGAAAAAAAATATTCTCCATTATAGATCTAGACTAGGTTCACATTGAACAAGATCCCTTACAGGTGAATAAATTTCATGCATGGATATGTTGTTTAACATCAAAATGTAGTTGGTGAGCTTCCATGTATAAAAACTCAAGTTGTTTCAAATTTTATGATGATAAAATTTAATAGTTTGGGTGATGCTAAGACATATATTTTTCATAGAATTGATTTAGCTAATTTTTTATTTAAGATTTATAACGTCCCCTAAAAAGAGTAAAATGGAAATTTTCTCTAGAAAATGAAATTTAATTTTTTTAATGATTTGTTACTCTCTGTTTACCATTGGGTTTGATTTTGGTAATTTATTAATCTAGTTCAATTGTAAAAAATATTTAAATATTATTTATTAAATAGATATTTCTCTCATGAGTATGAAAGTAAATAATTACTAAATAAAAGCCTAGATGAAAATTTTGATACTGACGATGTGCCTAGAATATAGTGTTTCCCCAAGGTGATTTATTACTTGTGTGGTAAGGTGTCAATCCTTGGACCGAGAAATTTCATGCCTTCAATTAAATGAACCATTAAACTAATCATCAGTTTATACGTACTCTTTTTATATGTTCCCTCTAGTTTTGATCATCATTTATTTCCATGAACCTAGGGAGATATTTGAGATAATGAGAGGGAGGATATAGTTATTAACATGGGAGTTGATCATATGGTTGTGATAAGGGAACCTATAACAATGATTGTCATGAACCAAATCTGGTCGCCACCAAAACTGGAACCAAACCCAGCCCACGATATGGCTCGATGGGCGTCCTGATCCCCACGGGCTGGCACAAGTTCTTGGGTATCATAGAATTAGAATTGGGAATGATTTACACGAGTTTATAAACATAAAACAACAAAAGAATCCAATAAAACAGATCTGGATTTTTCAAAATAAACAATATTTTACAAAAATTCAGAAATGAATTACAATTTTTAAAACAATCCAAAAAGACTATAAATAATGTAAAAACCTAATGTAAATATACCATGAACCCTCATGGCAAGGGGCACCTCCCTCAAGACATTTCCACAAGACTTCACCACCAAGGACCTGTTAGAAACCAGAACCACTGGCACTAAAAACTATACCCAACCTACAACAATAAAAGTAAACAAGGTCTGCGTACACCCAGGGGTGTAAGTAGGATGTGATACAATTCTCAGTAGGATACCACCAATAAGAGATTCCATGCGATAAACATTAAAAGGAAAAAATCATGCAAGTTTTCAAAAACATGTAATTTCTAGTTACAATTTCAAAAAGATGCAACTTAAAAAAATCCATTTCCAAGTGGGCTAATTTAGAGAATCAACACATATAAAATAAATGACAAAGGTACTGAATTTTCTAGCCAAATATACCGTATTCCGACGGTATGTACAAAGGATCTAAGGAGCAGAACCAATAAGAAATAACCCCTAGGCACTAGCTCATTGTGGGTTCCAGGTACCTCATATCTCGGTGAGAGTAACCATCATAAATATCTATTATCGTGCACGGTCCACTATTAGGGAACATATCTATAACCTATTTGTCCCCAATCATCATCTTCACAGTTTAGTTAGAGTTGTAATCATCAATCTTGCTAAGTGAAACTGAGGCCAAACCCCACATATTCACTAGCATACTAGTAAACGTCCACCCTCCTAGATACTCGGGTTTACCCCTTTGTGCTCAAACAAATTCAACAAGTCAAGAAATATTATTTTAATATGAAAATAGCATTTCATCGTCAATAATTCACCAAAAATCCCACATGTATACCACAAAAGTCACAAAAGTCCACTTTTCATTCAAATTGATTTGAAATCCGACTCACACCAAAATAGCCCACAACACTTTTCACATTTCTTTAACACTTCCACAAATCGATTAAAAATTTTTATAAAACCATTAAAATATATTAAAACTTAGATAACATCCCACTCACATGTTACATAATACCTTTTTCCAAACCAAAATCCATTTTTCAAATAACACTCACACAAAAAATCCTACATCACTTTCACATCTCTTACAGAGTTTAGTAAATCCTCCAAAAATATTTATAAAAAATTTCAAAGAAGGAACACATCACAAAATAACCCCTATAAAATTTAAAATGTACCATCTCAAAATATACACACTCTAAAATAGTTTCCCAATATGGTTTCACCTCTTACATAAATCATTAAATCATTAAAATCTTTGGTAAAACAGTTCAAAAGAGTATACCAAAACTTTTCTCATAAATCCCATTTAAAAACCATATTTTAAGGAACAAAACACACAAAAACAATACCAATGTATAATTTCAAGCCCTATATAAATTTATAAAAAAACATTCAAGTGTTATAAAATCACCTTGAATAATACCATGAACAATTCAGATGAAAAGTCTCATTTTCATAAAATTCTCTCCAGAAGTATAAAAAAGTTTTACACATCAAACCTTTTAAAAACCTTAATTTTAGGCCAACATGACACTAATACATTACCTAACCAGAATTTTCAATCCAAACAGTATTTAGAAAACCAATTCAATAAGTTATAAAATACACCCAAATAATACCCCATTAGTTACACATGAAAAGACCCAATTTCAAGTTAAAAAGCAACTATAAAATTTAACACTAAACCAAATCAATCATAAAAAGATATCGAACCACACCCAAAATATGAGTAATATAGAAACTGAGTAAATACAACAATCTAACTCACCATTAATTGTTTACACATGGAACCACCTACCTTTTGAGTCAAAACCCTTGAATCTTGGTGCGAAACCTCAACCGCACCTCCGCCACACCACAAGGAAGTGAAAATGAACCATAAACCATAATATTTAATCAAAAATACCCAAAATAAAACACTAGGTATGAAACATAACATATGGAAACTCAATAAATTAATTAAAGAGAGAGGAAACCCTAAGGAGAAGGAATGATTTGAAGAGAGACAAACTTACCCAAAACAATCTTGAAAAAACGATCCAAAATCCACCAGTTTCTGAAGTTTAAAATAAATAAATATTTAATGGAGGTTCAAACAAGGATGAGGAGATAATGTAGGAACTGGAATGGGGGAAAATAGTACAAATAGAATGAGTTATGAAAGGATCAATTTACCTGTTAAAATCTGGGAAATTTATGAAATGCAGAAAATTTTTGCCCAATTTCTCGATTCTATTGAGCTCCAAATTGGGGGTGGAGAGAATGGGGACTTGAAATAGGTAAGTGGGCTCGAGTGAGAGTTGGAATGACAAAATAAACATAAAAAATAGAATTCATTATTTATTAATTAAAAAATATTTTTAATGCAGGAAATGGGATTTCAGACAGGCCCAATATCTAAAATAAAACTCATTTCTAGCATGATTATGGACTCTTAAATGGTCCCAATTAATTTTTTGTGTGTTAATAAGTCATTGGGTGACATGTAGGAATTGTAATGGAAGAAAAATGTTTAAAATGAAGGAATTATAAAGGAATCAAAATGTATTTTTAAATCTGGAATTGGGCTCATGGTTTGGCCCAATTCATGAAAACTCACCCATTCCTCCAAAAATGCTTGGGAAACCCCCAAAACAAAGCATGAATGGAAATTAAATGAAATGTAAATTTAAAATAAGTCATGTATGTTACAATGGTGATCAAACAACACATGTTTTTTGTGCATGATTTGAATTATTATGGTGATCTCTATGAGTTTACATATCCTTTTTGTTTAAAGTCTCATTCTTCATGTTCTTCCACTCTTCCATTATACATGATGTCTATAAAACAAGTAAGAAGTCAAAAATATTTATTATTTTTATATAAATAATTAGTAATTAAAGATAATTAAAATTTTTGAAATGAAATTTGAATATTTTATATTAAAAAAATTCTCAACATTGATTTTTATTATGGGTAATTATTTTACAATTATCAAAAGATTAATTTCAATTTTATGTTTTATTTTATTTTCACATTCAAAGGAAAATAATTTAATAGATAATTTTTATTTAGTTCATAACTAAAAGGGGTATTTTTTTTATTTTGAATATAATAATAATTCAATAAATATTAATCTATATTCCTGAAAAGGATTTATAAATTTCCTATATGACCACACTATATATTCTATGATGAAATTAAATGAAAACAAAAATTGGGTGGTCATACATTACACCAATTACTGTTCTCTAATAATACCTCCCATTTATTCCCATTTATGTTTGGTTATGATAACCCTATTTGATGTTTTTTATTAGTATAAGTATAAATTTGTTATGCGTATTGATAGATATCTTGTATGTGTTATAGTGAATGACTACTAGCTGATTGGTGGTGGGTCTAACTATCAACAAGTGATTGGGAATTGTTGCAATAAAGGAGATGGTGGTGATAAATTCCTTGATGGTATATGACCAGATTTGGGACTCCTGTAAGGTGTGATTAAAAATACGAGAACATTGGACCTGGTCAGCAATAGTTTTAGGGTGTGGGAAATTTTTCTAGCCACCTGATGGTCGGAGGAAGAGGTGAAAAGGGTTGATATGGTAAGTGAAGACATGTAGAATATGAATCTAAACAATTTGTGTTTTTTCTGAACACATTAAGTGTATTTCAATAAACATAAATCATGTATTTTATTACAAAGTGGGTTTGGTTGTTGCATATTTTATAAATATCACACCCCATACAACTAAGAGTTACATGTTGTGTAATGATTTCCATGTAGCATGACCATGTACTAGTTGTACACACAGTCTAGTCAACTATCCCTACACTCCATGTGGGCTAGATCAAAAGTCATGTATATCATAATGTAACATCCTGGTTCTGAAATCCACATAGAGGTAACCCATACCCGGTTAGTCACATGGCCTCACGCACATTTCCCTGAATGCCAGAGGCTGCTAACTATCAGTGAGGGCCTTGGGTGTGATAGTGGGGAAACTATTCCCTCATTGGAAGAGAAACACAATGGCAGTAAAACAGATAACAATAAAAGAAGTAGTAAAACATACTGTAAGTAAACAACAGATGTAATAAACAACTGGAGCCCACATATATAAATGATTCATGATACATATGTCTAGGAAAGAAGCCAAACAAGTCACAATGCTGTAAAACAATACTAAACCAAGTACAAAAGAAAACAGATAAACTCCAGCAGTATCTCAAGCCTCATCTTGGTCCCATTCTCTCCAGCTCCTCAGCAATCATGTAGCTGAAGTAGAAGAGAGCATGCCCTTATCTATACCTACTACAGTATAATCTATTTGGGACAAAAAGCATGACCCAAACAGGGTGTGGGACGAATCCTAGTAAGAAACCACCCACAGATCCATGCCTAATTGTTAGTGAATATTTACATCAGGAAATAATCAAAAGAAACAGTAAAAAATGAGGTACTCAGAAGTAAAAAATCATATAGTTTCGAGTAATTCTGTTTAATATATCAAGAAAGCACCTAATCATAGTAGGTATCCCTCTGGGTGGTACTCATATCCTAACCCCTTGGGTTTAACCAAACAAACACATGCAACCCTATGGAAAGTACTCAAAGTCTAACCCTTCTAGTTCAACATTACCATAGACTCTCTATGGAAGCACTCACCGTCAATTCCCCCTATAGTCTTATATCGGTAACTAATAGGCTCTCTGAGGAGACACACAATGTCCAATTCCCCCAATGGCCTATATCAAAGAACTACAGACACTCTGAGGAATCACTTACACATATTCTTTCTATGGTCTCGTATTGTAATAGTAAAACATGCACTCTGGAGAAGCCCTCAACATCCATTCTCCCTATGGTCTACAACATCAGGTTCTCACGGCCCTGTGTAAGTCAATTGATCACAACAATATATATAGATGCCAAATTAAACCTCAAAAAATACATGGATAAACAGTCTACAACATATCAAAACATGTAAAATAAAAACACTACATCCTAACAATTCTAGGCATGGAAAGAAAAGCAGTACCATATCAGGCAATGCTAGACCAAACATTCAAAATAAGAAAACAAGGGAAAAACATCCACAACTTAGAAAAGATGACCCCATTTTCAATAATTAACATCTATCCAGTAAAAGTAGGCGTAAAAGGAATATACAAAGGGCTAAAACCATAAACACACAATACCCCGTTCAAGGGTATTGAGCACTTTTGCACATACTATTCAAAGAATATCTACGAAAAGGGAAAAAACACATACCTCAGCATTGAACAATCGATATACTTTAGAATCAGCCCTTGGATTGACCTAGAATGCGGTTGATCGACTAAAACATCTAAAACGTTCAACCGAGGACAACTTGAGAAAGAGAAAGAATCAGGAAACGAATATCTAGAAGAATGAAGAGCTTACTGTGGTGACCCCAATGCAATCAACGGTGGTCGAATCGGAGAACATATGCTCGATCGGGGGATCAATGAAGGATTAGTGATGTACAAATTCTCTATATCAAAGAAAGAGAGGAATAAGACACTTATTCTAATTAGACACAACCCCGGTCCATTTAATGATAAAAAAGTACATGGTGAGTACTTTAGAAGTACATGGCGAGTACATTCCTTTATCAGCCCCTGCATTAGGCAGTATCCTGGTCAGCACACACGACCGTGTGCATGGCCGTTACATGGCCAGCACACGACTACCTATGGTAACAGAGTACAGGGTGTGTACTTATAAAGTACATAACGTGTACTTAAGAAATTTCTAGAAACTCCTATTTTCCTCAAAAACCCCAGAAAAATGAAAACATACCTAAAAAGAAGATATGGGTTCTTACAAAATTCCCCCCATAAATAAATTCAACCCTGAATTTTCCTAGTAAGGCAACATAGAAGAAGAAACCCTAAACCGATCCGGCCACTACGATCGTACATCGGCCTCCCTCTCCCAAGTATCACCTTATACTTGTCGTGCTACCATAGCACTTGTATAAGAGGAACAAACCGGCCATGTAGAACCATCTTACTTTGATCATCAATCAGTATAGGATGCTCCTCAAATGAGGCATCCACCTCTAACTCAACATCCTCATATTAGAAACCATGAGATGGGTTTGAGAAGTATCATCGAAGTTGAGAAATGTGGGAGATATCATGCATTTCCTAGTACCTCTTAGGTAACTTCAATCGATAGGAAACCGACCCAACTCTCTCCAAAACCTCAAATGGACCGATGTATCTTGACCAAATCTTACTTTGTCTCCTAATCCTCCTGTGTCCCAACATTGATGTGATACACAGGAAAACTTGATCTCTAACCATGAACACCAGATGTCATCTCCGTCGATTAGCATTAGACTTCTGTCTTGATTGTGCAATAGCCATCCTCTTCTGAATCAACTCTATCTGATCTATGGTCTCCTGGACAAGAAGAGGTCCCAACATAGCTGCCTCCCTTTCCTCCACCAAACATAAGGGTGATCAGCATGACCTACCGTACAAATCCTCATATGGTGTCCTCTAAATAGTTTCTTGAAAACTATTATTATAGGAAAACTCCACAAGAGGTATGTGATTCACCCAAGAACCTCCAAAATAAATGATTCATGCTCGAAACATGTCCTCAAGCACCTGAATCGTATGCTCAGACTAGACATCTGTCTGCGGATGGTATGTTGTACTCAAAAGCACCTGTGTACCCAAAGTAGAATCATCCCAGTTCTGGAAGCCACCTAGATCTGCCCCGTACCCGATTGGTCACATGGCCTCAAGCACATTTCCCCGAACGCCAGAGGCTGCCTACTTGCAGTGAGAGAGTTGGGTGTGATAGTGGGGAAATTATTCCCTCAATGGTAGAGAAACACAGTAAATGTAAAAAAGATAACAATAGTGGAAGCAGTAGTAATACAATACACCAGTAAATAACAAAAGATTGAAATGAAGAAACAACATAGCACATATATAAATGATGCATGATACATATGTTTAGGAAATAAGCCAAAAAGTCACAATGATGGAATATAGAAAAAACCCAAGTACAAAAGAAAATAGATAAACTCTAGCAGCATGAAAAGCCTTAGCTTATTCCCATACTCTCCAGCTCCTCTGAAATAAAGTACCTGAAGTAGAAGGGTTCTTTCCATTATCTATACCTACAATAATATAATCTGTTTGGGCTCAAAAGAATGACCAGAATAGGGTGTGAGACTAATCCCAGTAGGAATCCACCCAATGATATGTGCCTAACAGTCGACAAATATATAAGGCAGAAAATAAGTAAAAATAAGAAGTAAACACGGAATTACTCACCCGAAAACATTCCTACAGTTCAATGCATTCAATTTCATATATCAAGTTAGAATCTAATAAAATTAGGTAACCCTATGGGAAGTACTCACAACCTAACCCCTCTGGTTCAACCAAACAAACACTGGAAACCCTCTGGGAAGTACACACCGTCTAACCCCTCTAGTTTAGTTTATGTATAGACTCTCTGAGGAAGAACTTGCCTTCAACTCCCCCAATAGTCTCGTATTAGTAACCAAAAGGTGCTCTAGGGAAGCACACAATGTCCCTTCCCCATGTGGCCCACGTTGAGGAACAAAAAACACTATGAAGAATCACTTACATGAATTTACCCTATGGTCTCATATCATAATAGTGAAACACACACTCTGGGGAAGCCCTCAGCGTCCATTCCCCCAATGGTCTACTACACCAGGCTCCCACATCCCTGTTTAATTAAAACATGCATAGAAATTCATATCGACCAATGTAAACCTCAATAACTACATGGATAAAGAGTCTAAAGAAAAATTGCATGTCAGATAACAATCACCCCATCCTACAGTTCTAGGTATGGAAAGAAAAGTAGTAGCATAACAGGAAAAGAAATACCGAATGATCAAATTAAGAAAACATGGGAAAAAATCCACAACTTAGCAATGATAACCCCATGATCAACAATTAACCTCTATCCAGTCAAACTAGGCATAGTAGGAAACAAATGGTTAACACTATAAACTTTCAATACCCCGTTCAAGGGTATTGGTCACTTTTTTCACATATAACTCAAAGACTATCTACGTAAAGGAACAAACTGCATACCTTAGTGTGGTATGATCGTTATACGTGAACCTCAAGACTCGAATCACCCAATAACACCATAGATATAAAGAAATTCTAAAAACACTCAATTGAGGATATCTCGTGAAAGAGGAAAAATCAGTAAACAGGTATCTAGAATAATAGAGAACTCTCCATTGAGATTCCAACGCAACTGAAAAAGTCTGATTCAGAGAAAAGATTCTCAATCGGGGTCAACGATGTTTTGCACCGTACGAACGCTCTCAATCAAAGAAGGTGAAGAAGAAGACATTTTTTCCAATTAGACACGACCCCAGTCTGTTTAATGAAACGAAAGAAAGTACACGACGTGTACTTTATAAGTATACAGTTTGAACATTACTTTAATGGACCCCACATTAGGTGGTCTCCAGGTCACAACACACGACCATTAGCACGACCGTTACATGAACAGCGCATGGCTACCCGCGGTAACCAAGTACACAGAGTGTACTTATAAATTACACGGCGCGCACTTAAGAAATTTACAAAAACATTACTTTTTCTAAAAATCACCCAAAATAAAAAAAACATACATGAAACAAAGATCTGGGTTCTTACAAACTTCCCCCCTTAAAGAAATTCTTCCCTGAATTTCCCTAGAAAGGCGGTGTAGAAGAAGAATCCTCGAAAATCTCTGGCCACTAAGATCGTACATCAACCTCCCTCTCCCAGGTCTCGTCCTGTAATCACTCGTGCTACCATAGCACTCATATAAGAGGAACAAACCAGCCATATAAAAACATTATACTTCGATCAGAAATCTGGATAGGATGCACCTCGAACGAGGCATCCACCTTGAGCTCATCTTCCTCGTGTTGGAAAACATGAGAGATGTATTAGAATTAATGTCGAAGATGAGAAATGTGAAAGAAGTAATTCATAGCCCAGTACCTATGAGGTAATTGAACCCAATAGATATCCATCCGAACTCTATCCAATACGTCAAATGGACCGATGTACCTCGGTGAAAGCTTACCCATTCTCCTAATCCTCATATGTCCCAACCTCGTTCTGACACGCACAAAAACCTGATCCCCACCCTAAAAAACTAGAGGTCATTTCCATCAATCATCATAAGACTTATGACACGTATGTGCAGTATCCATCCTATTTCGAATCAACTCTATCTTCTATGTGGTATCCTAGACAAGACGAGGTCCCAGTATAGCTACATATCTTGCCTCCAGACAACATAAGGGTGATCGACATGGCCAACCATACAAAGCCTCATAAGGTGCCATCAAAATTGTATCTTGAAAACTATTATTATAGGAAAACTCCACAAGAGGTATGTGCTTCTCCCAAGAACCTCCAAAATCTAGGATTCATGCTCGAAGCATGTCCTCAAGTACCTGAATCGCACGCTTGGACTGGCCATCTGTGTAAGGGTGGTAAGATGTACTCAAATGTATTGTGTGCCAAAATCCTTCTATATCCCATGCCAAACCTGATAAGTAAAAGAGGTTTCCTTGTCTGAAACAATGGAGTGTGGAACTCCATGTAAACACATAATCTCTTGGATGTAAAACCTTCCTAGATCATAAACAGTAAAGGTCTCTTAGAGTGGCCAGAAGTGAGAACCCTTCGTGAGTCTGTCAATGGAAACCCAAATTGCACCATTCCTTCAAGGAAACCTCAGCAATCTTATCATGAAGTCTATTACGAAATAATTCCACTTACACATGGGAATGGGTGACTACTAAAAAATCCTTGTTGGTCGCTAATTCTTTACATTCAAATGTTGATAGGTGGAACACCTCATGAAAAAACCATCAACATCCCTCTTCATACTTGGACACCAATTTTGACGATATAGATCACGATACATTTTGGTGACACCAGGATGAACTTGCCAAACTGAGGAATGAAATTCTCCTATCATCACTTCATGTATGTATGCAGACACCCATACATGCCCCTGGAAACACAAGATATCATCCTCACATACTGATCATCTGGGAATAGGGTTATTTCTTGACACACTCTCCCATAGGACTAGGACATATGAATCTGATAGATGCATCATTCACACTAGATTGAGAAGAGTATAGGTAACAACTACATAGGAAAAAAATTTCTTCCCCTATATATCGTGCACCTCCAAATGCATCTTATAAAATAGATTCATAAGCTGCCACTCACTACTGGCCTCCTAAACTACTAGAATCTATGTTCTCCTACTCAATTCATTAGCTACTGCATTTCCATTCCTAGGCGTATAGACAAGATCAATGTCAAAGGACTAAAGGTACTCAACCCACCTTCAATGTCTCAAATTCAGATCACACTGAGTAATGATATACTTGAGACTTTTGTGGTCGGGGAAAACAACAAAATTATCTCCCAGAATATAATGTCTCCAATAGAGTAAGGCATGGACAATAGTAGCCAACTTGAGATCGTGTGTCAGGTAGTTACTCTCACGTGTTCTCAATTGTCGAGACCCATACGCAATGACTCCTTCAACCTACAGAAACACATATCCCAAAATGATACCTAAAGCATCACCGTAAATAGTATAGCTCTTGACTAGATCTGGAAATACTTGTATCAGTGCTGAAGTCAACCTCTCTTTTAACTCATGAATGGCTGACTCACAAAAATCTGACAACAAGTACTTCACACCCTTCTTTTTCAGACCTGTCAGTGGTGCTGCTATGCATAAAAAGTCTTTTATGAAACTTCTGTAGTATCCAACCATCCTTAAAAAACATTGTACCTCCAAGACATTGGTCGCCTGCTCCCATGAAACTACTTCTCTCACTTTCTCTAGGTCTACTGATTCTCCTATATATGAGATAACATGACCCAAGAAGTGAATCTGATCCATCCAAAAGTGTCATTTTGAGAGCGTAGCATATAACTGATGCTCACTCAGTGTACTCAAACCGATCTCAAGATGTGTGGCATGGTCGTGTCGAGTGTGATAGTACACAAAGATATCATCCACGAATACTACCATGAAAGAATCCATGTATGGATGGAACACTCGGTTCATCAGTTCCATAAAAATTGTAGGCATGTTCATGAGAGTGAACATCATAACTACATACTCGTATAGACCATTCCAACTCCAGATGGCTGAAAAAGGTATATCATATGATTTAACATGCAACTGATGGTAACTAGATCTCAATTCAATATTTGAGAACACCCAGGCTCTTCAAAGATTATCAAAGAGATCATTAATCCTTACCAAGGGATATTGGTTCATGATAGTAAACTGGTTTAACTTCGGATATTCGACACAAAGTCTGAGGGTGCTGTCTGCCTTCTTCATAAACAGGATATGTGAACCCCAAGGAGAAATATTGGGTCGGATAAAACCCTTTTCCTACAACTCCTCCAACTGATTCTTGAGATCCTACAACTCTGGTGTAGCCATCATATACGGAGGAATGGGCATTGATGTTGCTCCTCCCATAAGATCAATAGTAAAGTTTACCTCACGCTCTAAAGGAAAACCTGAAAAGTTGTCTATAAAGACATCCTTGAAAGGACCCACCACTGGGGGAAAGTCCATCGGTGATGTCCCCTGGCCATCAAGATGTAGACTAATGATTTGGGCTATAACTCTTGCCAACCCATGATACTTGGGTCTTGCTCTGCTCGCCTGGACATCCCATTCTCCCTTATGAAGAAACGATCCACCATCTATTGACCTAAAACTCACCCTATAGTGATAGGATTCGACAACATCCTGGAAGGGAACTAACTAGTCTATTCTGAGAATGATGTCATATCCAATCATCTCTTGGAAATAGAGGACCCAAAAGAAGTGACACCCACCAACCTCAAGAGGGTACTCCTTACAATGTCTTACAATATCCGTTCTTGTCCCCAACGGAGTGTCTAGTGTCAAGTTATTAGCTGAAGAAAAGATATAGATACCAAGGCTCTCCACAAAAGCAATATACATAAATCTATGGGAATACCCTATATCAAAAAGAGAAGAAGCTAAATCTGAGGCAACAAGAATGGTAACTCAAACTGTAGAGGGTCTGGGTCCTTCTCCTACTGGGTGTTCTCTACGGCAAATGTTTGGCCTACACCGTGACCCTGTGACCCTACCTGACCACTCTGAGATGGTACACCCTATTTTCACTAAAATCATGTCGACTGACTACCACAGCCGCAACCTCCACCTCGGCCTGAACGGCTAGAAGAACTCCAGTTCCCTCACCGATGAGTAACTGGTGGTGCTGCTCTTGAAAAATTAGTCATAGAAGAACCCCTATCACCATCTGATGGTGAGAAGATCTGATAGAAGTGCTGAACATGGACTTTCTCGCTGCAACACCAGCACTCAACTAGGTCTCTCGGGCAACGTGGCCTCATATGACCGCTCTTTCTGAACTGGTAGCACACCACCTGGCTACCTGAAGATGTCTCTCACTTTCTTGGATCTCCGCAAGAAGACTCTCTACAACAATTACTTTTGTCAGCAGGAGGGATACTAACTCCGGATATTGAACCTCCCAGACTCACAACTCCATAATCCCTTCGGTTTCACTCCTTGATCTGGGCCTGGATGACTATAGAGGTTATGTAAGTCAACCTGAATATTTTTACCTGTGATCTGATGTCATGCCTAAGACCATCCTCAATCTTCCTTTCCAGGAATAACTCATCATGTCCTAGAATGGGCATTAAGAATTACTGCTCTGTGAAGTGAGAAGAATAATCCATAATAGAAAGAGTACCCTGATCTAGACTCATGAACTCTCAGGCTCGATCGACCCACATGTTCTTTGGATAAAAGTATTCATAGAAGGAACTCTGGAACACATTCCAGGCCATGAACTTCTGGTGTCATGCTAGTGAGATCACATCCCACCATATCTTGTTGGATTCCCATAGCATGTACATAGACAGCATCACCCTCTTCTATGGAGGCATCTCTAGATGGTCCAATATATAAAGCATGGCTTCTAACCATGACTCTACAGCCTGAGGTCCTCCTTCTCCTATGAAGGTGAGAGGATTTTTTTGCTAGAAAACCCACGTCCACTCTACCATAGAAGGGGAAGGATGTGGAACTCCTCAGAAGGAATGCATGAACCTCATGAAGCCCTCTCTGAAGTGTGTGTTGGCCCCTATGTCCAGAATTTTGGCTGGTGCCAAGACTAGCACAATTGGATGATCTGCTGGTAATCGCTAATCAGCCATGTCTGGTGTCTAATCACTTCCCCGTAACTGGTGTATAACTAGAGGACGTCTTGGTGGCATGACTCTGAAAGGTCAAGTGCACACCTTAGATCAAGATGAACATGTACTGAAAACTAGACGTGTAAGAAGGGAACAAGTGAAAGAAAGCATTAATGTTTTCCTAACATGGATACACAACATGTATAATTCTTACACAGAATGTTCCCTTAGGCATTGAAACGGGTGTGTAATTCTGCCAACCCAGGTTGTGTAACACCCCATACACGTGACGTGTTGTCCTAATACACGACTTGTATTGGATTCCTCTTTCCCTACCTAGTTTCTTCTACACAGTTAAGCCACACAGTTCTCCTAGAACAAGACTACATGGCGTGTTTGTTCTAGATACGGTGTGTACTAAACAAACTTCACCAACCCGTGTTGTTAGTCACATGGTCGGTTACAGGGCTCACCCTACACGGTTTGTTCCAGATGGACACGACGTGTACTACTTAACTTTCAACTACCTGTGTTGTTAGTCACACGTTTGAACACACGGCTAACTATACATGGCTTGTTTATTCCATACACGGCATGTACAAGAAGTATTTCACCGACCCGTGATGTTTGTTACACAACCGGATACATGGGTTACACTAAATGTCATGTACAACCTTGACATGGCATGTAACACTTATGTTTTATCCCACCGTGTCATTAGTCACACAAGCAGACCCATGTTCAACATAACACGACATGTACGTTCCATACACATCATTTTCTAGAAATATTTCCCAACCCCGTGTCTTTTCCCACATAGCCAGTGACACGGTTAGAGAGTACATGGCATGTACATTCAGTACACAACGTATACTTACAAAAAATGATTCCTTCCCGAAGAGAAGGAGACATGGCATGTATTCAAAATTACGTGTCACGTATTCTAGGATTTTTCATATAATAAGACTCAGAAACTACTGTGGAACCCAGAAAAACACTGAAACAAACGTTTAAGTGATAAATTCTGATCTGGGAGGGCCCATACTCCCTGCAAATCAAAGATTGGAATCTTATACAAGTCATATACAAAGATAAAAGTGCAATGATCCACCAAATTTTGGTCTATGTGGGACCATAACACCTCAAGAACCAAAGATTCTCATTCATTCAAAACAAACCATACATAATCAATACCCTATCAAACAACTGGTATTTAATCAAGTCATCAATCAAAACAACATGCATATATAGAACAACATATTTCACAAGAATATGAAATTGCTAATGCACCATAAATGGATTGGAAATAATTCATGAAATTTTATTTTTATCAAGTGCTTATATGATGCATGAGTTGGAATACCCTCATCTCATCAGGTTGCAACAGAAATAGAACCTCAATCAGATCAAAGATAACAACACAAATCATGTGAATCACCCAATGGTGATAGAAAATCAATTATAAAATTGAAAAAAATTGAAATAACGGGGTAAATTAGATTTTCCCTGTACATGGGTTACCTACACTCGGGAACATCTAATTACCAGGTACTTATTTCCTTCCTATCCCTGGATATAGGCTCCAAACAGTAAGTAAAGAATAAAAGAAACCCATTAATACCACTTAGTAACGTCCCAGTTCCGGAAGCCACCCAGAGGCATCCCAAACCCGGTTGGTCGCATGGACTCAAGTACATTTGCCCAAACGCCAGAGGCTGACGACTAGTAGTGAAGGACTTGGGTGTGATAGTGGGGAAACTATGCCCTCATGGGAAGAGTAACACAGCGTAAGTAAAACAGATAATAATAGAGGAAGCAAAAATAATACCATACAATAGTAAAGAGAGGAAGACTAAATGTAAGAGACAACGTAGAACATATATAAATGATGCATGATACAAATATCTAGGAAAGTAGAAAAACAAGTCACAATGATGGAATACAAAAATAAACCAAGTACAAAAGTAAATTGTTAAACTCCAAAAGCAATCCAAGCCTCAGCTTTGTCCCATGCTCTCCAGCTCCTCTGCAATCAAGTACCTGAAGTAGAAGGACCCTTTCCCTTATCTATACCTGTAGCAATATAATCTTTTTGGGCAAAAAAACATGACCCAAATATGGTGTGAGACTAATCCCAGTAGTCAACTACCCAAAGATCTATGGCTAATAGTTAGTGAATATATAAGCCATGAAATAAGTAAAAAGAAGTAGTAAAAATGGAATTACTAAGCATCAAACAGTAATACATTTCAATGCATTCAATTCCATATATCATGTAAGCAGCTAATCAAAGCAGGTAACCCTCTACAAAGTACTCACATCGTAACCCATCTGGTTCAACCAAACACACACAAGCAAACCACTAGGAAGTACATAAAATCTAACCCCTATGGTTCAGCTTAAGCATTAACTCACCGAGGAGGCACTCAACGTCAATTCCATATATAGCATCGTATCGGTAACTAAAAGACTCTCTGGGGAAGCACTCAACTCCCCATTCCCTTGGTGTCCCACGTAGGGGAACTACAGACACTCTGAGGAAGCACTTACGTCAGTTCCCCCTATGGTCTCGCATCGTAATAGTTAAACAGTCACTCGGGGGAAGCCCTCAGCATCCATTCCCCGTATGGTCTACTACACCGGGTTCACACAGCCCTGTGTATGTCAAATGCGCATAACTAATGCATATCCAACAAAGTAAAACTCAAGAACTACTTGGATAAATAGTCTACAGCATAACCGCATGTTAGATAACAATCACCCCATCCTACATTTCTAGGAATGGAAAGACAAGCAGTAGCATAACAGTAAAATGTAGACTAAATGGTCAAAACAAGCAAACATGGGAAAAACATCCACAACATAGAAATGATAACCCCAATCTCAACAAATAACCTCTATACAATAAAAAGAGGCATATGAGGCAACAAAAAGGGTTAACACCATAAACGCTCAATACCATGTTCATGGGTATTGGGCACTTTTGAACATATATCTCAAAAACTACCTATGGAAAGGCACAAACCACCTATATCAGTGTTGTAGGATCATTATACATGAATCTCAAGCCTTGAGTCATCCCAAAACACCATTGATCTACAAAAATTCGAAAAATGCCCAACTGAGGATATCTCGTGAAAGAGGATAAATCAGGAATCAAGGCTCTAGTAGAAGAGAGAACACGCCAATGTGATTCCAACACAACCGAAAAATTTCGATTCGGAGAATGAACTCTCGATAAGGGGCTCGACGAAGATCCATTACGTACGGACGCTCTCATTCGAAGAAGGTGAAGAAGAAGATGTTTCATCCAATTAGACGAGACCCCGGTCCGTTTAATGAAAAAAATTACATGGAATGTACTTAAGAAGTACACAGATTGTACTTTCCCTTAACAACCCCTACATTAGGTGGTCTTCAAGTCACCACCCACGGCTGTGTAAATGGCCATTACACGACCAACACACAGCAACCCATGGTAAGCGAGTACATGGCATGTACTTATAAAGTACACAATGTGTACTTATGAAATTTCCAAAAATCCTCTTTTTCTCCAAATCCAATGGAAGGCAAAAACATACCTGAAAAGAAGATCTAGGTTCTTAAAAAATCCCCCTGTAGTCCCTGGCAGATCCTAGAAGTAAAATGGGCATACCTTTTTGAAAAAATGGAGTGTGGAAATCCTTGTAAATGTAAAATCTATCAGATGTACAACCTTCCCAGGTCGTCAACCATGAAGGACTCCTTGATCGACAAAAATTTTTCAACCTTCATGAGTCTATCAATGACAAACCACACCACATCATTCCCTCAAGGAATCCTTGGAAAACCTGTTATGAAGTCCATCATGAAATAATTCCACTTCAACTCAGGAATGAGTAACTGCTACAAAATCTCTGCTTGTCGCTGGTGCTCCTCCTTCACCTGTTGATGGGTGGAACATCTCATGACAAAACCATCAAAATCTCCATTCATACCTTACCACCAATACTAATGGTTTAGATCACGATACATCTTGGTGACACCAGGATGAACATCCCAAACTGAGGAATTAATGTCCCACATCAGCTCCTAGCTTATGTCTACTGAACCCCATACGTGCCCTTGGAAACTCAAGATCTCTTACTTGCCTAAGGTCCATCTAGGAATATGGTCCTCTCCTGAAATGCTTCCTCGTAGGACTAGGCCTTCTGAATCTGATATCTGCCTCATTCGCACTCAATCAAGAAGAGTAGATTTTATAGCTACAGAAGAATGAAATGCCTTCTCCTGTCTTTCATGAACCTCTACATGCATCATAGAGAACAAATCCATATGCTTCCACTCATTTCTATCCTCATGAACTTCTTGTATCTAAGTACTCCTTCTCAATGCATCAACTACTACGTTGCCTTCCCCAGGTGTATATGCAAGCTCAATGTCAAAGGACTAAAGGTACTCAAACCACCTTCTCTTCCTCAAATTTAGATCGCACTGAGTGAAGATATACTTGAGACTCTTGTGGTTTGGTGAAAACCAAAAAATGATCTCCTATAAGGTAATGTCTCCAACATTGTAAATCATGAACAACAACAGCCAACTCAAGATTGTGAATTAGGTAGTTCCTCTCATGTGGCCTCAACTGCCAAGACCCGTACGCTATGACTCCTTCCCCCTGCAAAAGCACAACTCTCATTCGGATACCTGATGCATCACAGTACATATTATAGCTCTTTCTTGGATCTGGAAAAACTAGTATCGGTGCTAAATTCAACCTCTCATTCATCACCTGAAAGGTTGACTAACGTGAATCTGACCAAAAGAACTTCTTACCCTTCTTTGTCAGGTCCGTCACTGGCGCTGCTTAGTGTGAAAAGTCCTGTATGAAATGTCTATAGTATCCATCCATCAAAAGAAAACTCTATACCTCAAAGGCATTCTTTGGATACTCCCAGGAAACTATTACTCTCACTTTCTCTGGGTCTACTGATACTCCTGTCTTTGAGATAACATGACCCAAGAAGTGAATTTAGTTCATCCAAAGTGGAATTTTGACAGCTTAGTATATAACCGATACTCTCCCAGTGTACTCAAAATGATCTCATGATGGGTATAATGGTTGTGTCGGGTGTGAGAGTACACCAAGATATCATCCAAGAAGACCACCACAAACGAATCCAAGTATGGATGGAACACACAGTTATTCAGTTCCATGTAGACTGTAGGTGTGTTTGTGAGACCAAATTTCATAACCACATACTCGTATAGAAAATACCTATTCCAAAAGGCTATAAGAGGTATATCAGATGGTCTAACGTGCCACTGATGTTAACCGAATCTCAAGTAAATCTTTGAGAACACATGACCTCCTAAAAGCTGGTCAAAGATATCATCAATCATCAAAAAGGGATATCAATTCTTGATCATCAAATGGTTCAACATCCGATAATACACACAATGTCTGAGGGTACCATTCGCCTTCTATGCAAATAGGATAGGTTAACCCCAAGGAAATGTACTAGGTCAGACAAAACCCTTTGCCTAAAACTCCTCCAACTGCTTCTTGAGCTCCTACAACTCTGGTGTAGCCATCCTATAATGAGAAATGGACATCATTTCCACTCCTAAAACAAGATCAATAGAAAATTCTACATCTCTCTCTGGAAGAAAACATGAAAATTTATCTAGAAAGATGTCCCTAAAACGATCCACCACTTGAAGAAAGTACATCTGTGAAGTCCCCTGGTCATTCAGATATAGGCTATCCATCTAGGGTGTAATTCCTCCCAACCCATGATGCTCGAGTCCTAATATACTCGCCTGGACCTCCCATTTTCCCGTATGAAGAAACGATCTTCCCTCTAGTGACGTGAAACTCACCCTATGATGATAGCAATCAAAAACTTGTTGGAAGACAACTAACCATTCCATTTCACGAATGATTTCATAGCCCTTCATCACTAATACATAATGGTTCCATAAGAAGTGACACCCACCAACCTCAAGAGGGAACTCCTTTCACTATCGTACTCTAGCCGTTCTAGTCCCCAATAGAGTTTCTAGCATCAATATATTAGCAGAAGAAAAGATAAAGGGCCTGAGGCTCTCCACAATAGCAACAAATACAATGTTATGGGAATCCCCTGTATCGAAAAGATAAGAAAATACAACTGAGGCTACTAGATTTCTACCTCGAACTATAGAGGGTTCGGGATCCTGCTCATGCTAGGGCTCTCCAATGCAAAAGTCTGACCCACAATACATCCCTATGAACCTGCCTGACCACTCTAAGTTGATCCACCCTGTTGTCGCTAAAAGCCTAGCGACTGGAAACAACAACCTGGACCTCCACCTTGGCCTGAAAAGCCGGAAGAACTCTGGTTCCCAGACTGGTGAGAAACGAGTGCTGATTCTCCCCAATGAGGAGTCATAGAAGAACCCCTATCACCAGATACTAGTGAGAAAATTTGGAAGAAGATATAAAGATGCCCCATCTTTCCAAAATATTGGAATCCCACAGAGTCCTTCGGGCAATGTGGCCTCATACGCCCAGTCTTCTTGCACTGGTAGCACATCACTTGGCTACATGAATATGTCTCTCGCCTCCTCAGATCTCTATGCATAGACTCCCTATGGCACTTCCTTCTGTCAGTAGGAGGAATACCAACTCCCGATGTCAAGCTGCCCTAGATCATAACTCCAGAATCCTTTATTTTCACTCCATGATCAGCTCCTGGTTGACTGTAGAACTGATGGAAGTCAACTGGAATATTTTCACCTAAGATCGGATGTCATCCCTGAGACCATCCCCAAAACATCCTTTCCAGGAATAACTCATCACCTCCAGGGATGTGTCTTAAGTTTTGTAGCTATGTGAAATGAGATGAATACTCCATAACAGAAATAGTACCCAACTCAAAACTCATGAACTCTTAGGCTCGATCGACCCTTAATGTCTCTGGGTAAAAGCAGTCATAGAGGGCATGCTGAAACTCGTCCCACACTATAACTTACTGGCGTCCCACTTTTAAGATGACATCCCACTATCTCTTGGAGGATTGTCATAGAATATAAGTAGTGAGATTTACCCTCCTCTCTATAAGAATCTCCAGATGCTCGAAGATAGAATACAAGGCTTCTAACCATGACTCTGATTCCTGAGGTCCTTCTTCCCCTGTGAAAGTGGGAGGATGTTGCTGCTAGAACACCCACGTCAACTCTTCCATAGACGGGGCAGGATGTGTTGCTCCTCGAAAGGTCTGAATGAACATCATAAAACACTCTCAGAACTGTGCATCATCACCTGTATCTGGAATGATGGTTGATTCCAAGACTGGCATAACTAGAGGATCTGCTGGTAGTCCCTAATCAGCCATGTCTGATGTCTGATTGCTGCCCTATAACAGGCGTACAACCGGAGGACGTCTCAGTGGCATTACTATTCAAGGTCAAGCACACACCTTATATCAATATTAATAGGGATTGAAACATAGATGTGTAAGAAGGAAAAAAGAGGAAGAGAATATTTTTTTTTTCAAAACATGGATACATGGCCTGTATAATGAACACACAATGGGTTCGCTTAAGCCTTCAAATGGGAGTGTACTTCTGCCAAAACTAGTTGTTTAACACCCCATACACATGGACTGTTGTCCTAATACACGACGTGTATTTGAATCCTATTTCCCTTCTCGAGTTCTCTTAAAAGGCTATGCCACACAGTTCTCCTTGAAAAATACTACACAACGTGTTAGTTCAGGGCACGGCTTTTACGAGACAAACATCACCATCCCATGTTGTTAGTCACATAGCTAGTTACACTGGTCACCCTACAGGGCATGTTCCAGATAGACACGATGTGTGCTTCTTAGGTTTCAACTACCCATGTTATTATTCACACGGTTGAACACACAGCTGACTATACACAGTGTGTTTATTATGGACACGATGTGTACAAGAAGGTTCCCACCATCCTGTGTGGTTCGTTACATAGTCTGATACATGGGTTACACTACACTACATATTTATGCTTGAAATGACGTGTATAACTTATGTTTTCATCCATACATGTCATTAGTCACATGGGTGGACACATTGTCTACACAACATGGCATGTACATCCGGCAGACGGCGTGTTCTACCACGATTTCCCAACCCCGTGTCTCCACCCACACGACGAGTGACACAGTTAGAGACTACAGGGTGTGTACATAAAGTACACGGCGTGTACTTAAGTAAAATGGTTCCCTCTTAAAAATAAGGACACATGGCATGTATTATACATTACACGCCATGTATTCTGGGTTTTTAAGGACAGTAAACCTCAAAAACTACTCCAGATCCCATAAAAATCACTGAAATGAACATTAATGTGCCAAATTCCGATTCGTGAGGGCCCATACTCCCGACGAATCAAAGTTTGGCATCTTATACGTTTTATATACAAGGAAAACAAGGAAATGATCTTCCAAATTTCTATTCAGGAGGGCCCATAACACCTCAAGAACCATTGTTTGGATTTCATTTAAATGAAACCATACACAATCTAATACCCTATCATCAAATAGTATTATTTCAAGGCATATATCAAAACAACATTCATATCTAGCACAACATCTATCACAACAACATGCAATCACTTATGCACCCTAAATGGAAAGGCAAGAATTCTTGACATGTGATTTGTAGAAAGTGCCTATATGATGTATGAGATGGCATACCCTCATCTCATCGAGTTTAAAAAAATTGAACCTCATTAACATCTACAATAACAACACAAAAAATTCGAATCACCCAAATGTGAAATCAAATAATGTGTTAAATTGAAAAACCGGACAAATTTCAATAAACGAGGAAGATTGTCTTTTCCCTACACATAGGTTAGCTACTCCCGGGCACATCAAATTACCATTTAGCTATTCTGTCATATCCCTCAATATTGGCTCCAAACAGTTAGTCAAGAAGAAAAGAAACCCTCTGATACCACTTTGTAACATCTTGGTTCAAGAATCCACCAAGAGGTGCCCCGTACCCAGTTGATCACATGGCCTCAAGCGCATTTCCCCAAACACCAGAGGCTACCGTCTACCAGCGGGGTCCTTGGGTGTGATTATGGGGAAACTGTGCCCTCATTTGCAGAGTAACACAACATAAGTAAAATATATAAAAATAGAGGAAGCATTGAAACATACAATAAGTAAAAAAAGGATGTTATAAACAATTGGATCCAACATATATAAATGATGCATGATACATATTTCTAAGAAAGCATCCAAACTAGTCAAAATGCTATAAAATAATACTAAACCAAGTATAAAAGAAAATAGATAAATTCCATCAGCATCGCAAGACTCATCATGGTCCCATGCTCTCTAGCTTCTCAGTAATCAAGTAACTGAAGTAGAAGGGAACCTTCCCTTACCTATACCTACAACAATATAATCTATTTGGGCCCAAAAGCATGCCCCAAACAGGGTGTGAGAATAATCCCAGTAGGAAACCACCCATAGATCCGTGCCTAAATGTAAGTGAATATATATGGAAGGCAATAATCAAAATAATCACGAAACAATGAAGTTCTTAGAAGTAAACAATACTATAGTTTCAAAGTATTAAGATTAATATATGAAGCAAGAAGATAATCAAATAAGTTAATCTTCTGGGAGGTACTCACAACCTAACCCCTCTGGTTCAACCAAAAAAACACAAGCATCCTTCTAGGATGTATTCATAGTCTAACCCTTCTGGTTCATCTTTTGCAGAGACTCTTTGAGGAAGCACTAACCATCAATTCCCCCTAAAGTCTTGTATCAGTAACTAATAGGAGCTCTTAGGAAGCACTCAACGTCCAATTCCCCTTATGGCCCATATCTAGGAACTAAAAACACTATGAGGAAGAACATACATCCATTCCCCCCATGATATCACATCGTAACAGTAAGACAGACACTTCGAAGAAGCCATCAACGTCCATTCTCCCTATAGTCTACTACACCAGATTCTCACTGCCCTGTGTAAGTAAATCGAGCAAATATATATATATATAGCATCAAAAGTAAACCTCATAAACTACTTGGATAAATAGTCTACCTCAGATCACAACATGTCAGATAAAAAACACCATCCTAACAATTCTAGGCATGGTAAAAAAAGAAATAGCCTATAAAGATAAGCTAAACCAAATGGTCAAAACAAAAAAAATTGGGAAAAACATCCACAACTTAGAAAATATGACCCCATTCTCAACAATTAACTTATATCCAATCAAACTAGGCATAGAAGGAAAATAAAAAGTTCTAAAACCATAAACACGCAATACCCCATTCAAGGGTATTGGGTAGTTTTGCATATAATATTCAAAGATTATCTATGGAAAGGAACTAACCACTTACCTCAGCGTTGTATGATCGATATACTCTAGTGTCGGCCATTGGATCGACCTAGAATGCGATAGATCTATAAAAATGTCTAAAACGTTCAACCGAGGACAACTTGAGAAAGAGAAGGAATATGGAAATGAAGCTGTTGAAGAAGGAATAGCTAATAATGGTGATCCCAACACAATCAACAACATTAGAATTAGAGAACAAATGATCGATCTGGGGCTCGGGGAAGGATCAGCACTGTATGGATGCTCTCGGTCAAATAAAACGAATAAGAAGACACTTCTTCCAATTAGATGCGGCCCTGGTCCGTGTAATGAAAAAAAGTACACTACATGTACTTTAGAAGAACATGGAGTGTACATGCCTTTACAAACCCCCGCATTAGGCGGCCTACAGGTCACCACAGATGACCGTGTGCATGACCATTACACGGAAAACACATGGCTACCCTCGGTAATCGAGTACACAGCATGTACTTATGAAATATCCAGAAAATCTTCTTTTACTCAAAAAACCCCAATAAAAAAACATACCTGAAATGAAGATCCGAGTTCTTAAAATTTTGGACATGAGACTGTTCTTTATTGTTCACACTGACTGACCCCAAAGATGAACATGCCATGTGTTATCAGACTACACACTATTTATATTGAATTAAAATGATTTTTTGTGTCCTGGATACATTCATGACTATGTTTTGGGCTACACAAACCATGTTCTACACCAAGGCATGTCATGTATGTAAAGTTTATATGAGTTGAAAAATAATAAGTTGATTATGGAATTTTACAAGGATGACACACTATGTACTCATGAACCACATACCGTGTACTAGATAACTTTTTTTTCTTGAATTATTGTCTTGGTGTCAGAATAGGACACATGATTTGTCCATTCTAAGTGATTTTCCAAAAATTGTGTAACAATGTATGTTTTTATCAATATTTAAGGTTGTTTATATGATCTATTTGATAGATCATTTTTCCTTCTCTTTGTGGAGATAACAATCACAAGTGGATGAGTCATTTAGTATGTGTATGAGGTTGATAACCACCATAGAAATGCTCTATGATTAGTGAAAGTGTACCTCGTATATATTGTGGATTAGGTAACCCTATCACTATATTATGGGCCTAAAATTTTGATACATAGGTCATGGTTCCTCAATTTAGGCTCGGGATTAGTACCCCCTCGACATTGATGAGGTTCAATTCACCATACTATAGGTAGAGTCACAAACCCCCTGGATGGTATATTAGTCCTTGATTGAAAATATACCACCTATAGAGGTTGTTTTTATCTTATGATATTGGTAATGGGTTATAATCTATTAGGGTTCAGTACCACCTTGACTGAAATTCTCTATGCAACAAGTTGTGGTTACCCTATCACAGATAGTGAAGAAGCATGAGATCTTTAAGATTTAACTATTCATTGAAATGAGTTGTGTGGGACTTACGGGTCATGAGATATATTAGGAATGTATATTTTACCTAATAAAATAACCTATAGTTGGGATATTAATTATGTCCATATTAATATTTAGTCATATTAGATATCTTCAAATACTCATGAGATATTAATCTTTAGGGAGTTTTTTGGCGATGACTGAAACTATTCCTTTTACCATGGTTGTCTTAAGATTAGAATACATTTTTTTCGTTTGGTATTAATACATTTTTTCCCTCCAGAATTGTGTTTTTAACTAAATTATTTTTATTCTTTCATTTTTATTTTTGGGGAATCATACTGAATATGTTTATACTCACCCCTACATGGAACATCTTCCCACATATGTGTCGGAATGGTGTAGCCTGATCCATTTGGATAAAGTTTGGTTGAATTCAAGTGTCCGAAACTACCCAATAGACTGCAAATCTCATGATTCATGGATCTATAGTAGTGAAGACTTTGGCATGGTTCCTATAGCATCTCATACTTTGGATATAAAGGTACTATAACTCCATGGACTATTAAACATTGATCACTAAAACATAATAAAATTACTATGTGGTTAGTGGCATAATTTAATCTTCTTCTTTATGAGATTATTCATCCTTGGGTTTCTTTATGTCTAAAATTTTGAATTTTTACAGTAATTCTCTGTTGGATAATGGGGAAATTTCTACCTCTATATGGATGTTGGGATCATTTACCACATAAATAATCTTGCCATGTGATATTCTTCTTCCTATTTTATTTTCCCCTTTTACTCTCCTATAAATCATTTGTCATTTTTTCTTTCACTAATTTTGGTTAAAATATATTTTTTCTATACATATGTTACTTGATCCAATGTTGCCTTTGGGTTCTTAGAGCTAGTGGAGAGAGTGTATCTGGATGGGAATATCTATAATGGTGATTGACGGTGCACAGTAGAATTGATTTCTACTAGTGTTCACTTTAATTCAATTCATGTAGTATGGATATGTTTTCCCCAAGTGAATGTTAGTAACCTAGGATGATATTATCTATTTTATATTTAGCTTTTTGATTCTTCAATGTGGTGTTATATTTAATAACCATTATTTTATACATGTATTTAGTATGTAGTTTCATTATTTATATTTACTATTGGTAGTTATGTGATATATATTTTATAATTGGGATGAATATTTGCTATAGGTTGATAAATGATAAGGTATTGCATGTATATATATGCAATCATGGTTCTATTCTTCAGTCCTTGACCTAATAGAGGTGGGAGTAGTGTGGAAATATCTACCTATTTCTAGTCTAGGTGGGGTCCTGGTGGGTCAGGTCATGTCATGCTCAATTTCTAAATGTAAGTGATATAAATTTTTATAAATTATCTTATATGGATACATCCTTATGGGTTTTTTAAAAGTGATTCTATAGACCTAAAGTGATTCATCCATTTTATTGGACTAATCATCCCAGTAATTTCTAGTAATTTTATCCAATATTTTATTTATCTATCTATGGGATATATAGGATTTCCTAATTGAATAGTGGTGATATTTTATTCATATTATATTCACAACCCATAATTATACATTAATGATTTTAAGTTAAAATTATTAAAATGTACTTCATTATTTGTGATAATATATCTAACACCCAAAATATCTAAAATATTTTATTCTAAACAAACCTAATTACATTGGAGGATTGGTTATTTGGGAGAGCCAATAAATATACCCATATACAGACATAATCTATGGCCACAAGGATATATATGTTCATAAAATATGATGAAATTAGTCCCCTAAAATCAATGTTCCAAATATCAATGATTTATACCCCCAAAACTTAATTTGTGCCATCTTTTTTCTCCTTCCAATATTTTATATTCTATATCACTTTTATAGGAAACTATAAATATCCCTACATCATTAAAGTGTTTCTTCCAAAATAATCCATATTTACACAACATTTTTTCAATTCTTTCAAGTTCATATCGTCTCTCTTAGGTTGAAGAATATAAACATTGTAATATAGGATCTAATTGTTCCTTGGGAACACATCATCTTAGAATTCCATCCCAATATTTCTTGAAAGGAAACGAGTCATCCTTATTTTAATGATTGAAATTTTAATAAATGTTATTCTTTTAGTTTAAGATGAAATCATTGAGGGTGATACTTATTGCATGGTAATTGAAAAAATATATAAACCATGGTGCTTCAACATGAAATAAAATCACCACAAATTTATTGGAAAATTATCCATTTATTACTTTACACTCACTTCCTTCATTCTGGGGTATCCTCAATAGATGAACCACCACAATATTTGGAGACCGCCTTTTATTGAGCCAGATGTTTTACTTTTCACTTTTTTATTCCATTATTTTTGGAAATCACACACTTTATTAGAACATTTTTTCTAAATTTTTATGTCTCAAGTATTTTAGTACAATTTGGTAGAAGACATTACATTTTAATATACCTAGAAAATTCCATAATGTTTTATTAATATAAACTTACTATTATTCATTATGATCATCAAAATGATTATTTTTCTAATTAATCAAACTCGCCATTAATCAGACTAAAATTTAGAAATTTTTCTTGTCTTTCATAGTGACAAAAGTCTTAACCATCAGACTAATAACGATACAGATTCATCAAACTGGCACTCATAAATATTATCATATTTAATTTTGATAAGTAATTCAATTAGACTAACAAATTTTTATAATCATAATACATAAACTTATTTCTAATGTAAGGAATAACTTTAACACTATATTAGTGTTAATCAATACAATATTATACATTCAGTTATGATAGATCATTATGATATTTCAAGAACTAGAAGTCTGAAGCTATTTCAAAAAAATATAAATACGAATATTTGAATATTTTCTATATATAATGGGTCATTTGATGGGTTTTTATCTAATACATATTATTTCTCAAGGGTTCTGGTGATTACATAGCATGAACTTCTAGATATTATTATTTTTTAATTCTTTAGAGAGTTGTTTTTCTAAGGAATCCTTATCATGTTGTTTCTTTTAAAAAAATTAATTTGTATTTGAAAACAATCATTATTATGATATAGGGTTTTGGGGATTGCATGGAGGTGAATTTGACCCATTGGATTGAGGGATTTTTTGGATAAGAGGATAGAGAAAATCTTATCATCGTATCGAGCACTTATAGGGATTTGAAGACAAAGGTATTTTAATCTTCCTTTCAAGGGATTTACTGGTAAGGAAATAAAAACCAATACAGGAGGTATAAAACTAGGGATTCCTTTAGTCGTGATTATTTACTACTTTTATCTTTAAATTTAAATAGCTATTTTTAATAATATATTTTAATTCATTCTTACTTTCACATAGCTCATGTATTAATTATTTATAAAAATTTTAATTTTTTTTGTGCATTTAATAAGAAGTGAGCCATCATATTCAACATTGTATATTGATTGTTTTATCTATATTACTCTTATTTAGGTAATATAAATACATTTATTTTATGGGATCCATCATGATAATGATTCTCTTACTCTGATAAATCATATCCATTGTGATTACGATCTTTTACTCAAAATTAATCAGTCTGTTTTTAGTTTTGATTTGGTGGCATTGTTAATCTTACTGATTTAGATTCCAATAACCATACTTTAATAGGTTTTTTTAATTAATCTAATTCTTCTAAACTAACTTTTTAAACTACAGTTAAGCCCCCTCCTTTAAGTTTAACCATTTAAGCTAATTCTTATGATCCTATAATTGGTATCAGATACAGATTCTACTACTTATATACTTGCTGAGTTTTTTTTATTTACATATTTCATGTTGGTTAGGTTTTGATATAAACATTCTTTTTATAATATTTTTTATACAAACGTGTTTTTTAGAAAATATTTTCTAATTTTTATATATGGAAGGTATGAATTTTAGTTCTCTTGACAATTTTAATCATAGTTGACAACTAATTGTTTATGGTAATGACTATGAATATTGGAGAGATATAATGAATAATGTTAAGATCAATAGAGGAGTTGATAACATTATTATTTTTACAAGAAAATACAATATTCTTTATAACGAAGTGTCTTCTTTTACTATTTTTGGGAAGTTGGAATACTAGTTGAACATTCATGTAAGGAGCACTTTTTTATTCTCAATGACAAGAAAATTTTATAGTGAGATTTAACATGGTGAATATTCTAAAAATATTTGGAGTAAATTGGATGTTACTCATTTGTGTGCATCAAAAGTAATGGAAACTAGAAGTGATCTTCTAATAGCAAACTATCTAGCCTTTGATTTTATTATTAGAGAGACTATTGAAAAGATGCACTAGAGGTGTGTGAAAATTATAAATAGTTTACAATCTATTAGAGAAAAATTAATTGAGGTTGAAATTATTGTGGAAAGAATTATTGATATTATTTCTAATGAGTTGGAATCAAAGAGAACTTCTATTAATGATATGATCAAGTTAACTAATCTTACTCTTGACAATTTGATTACAACTATAATGCAGTATGATAGAAGACTGAATAGAGATGTCGAGAAAGAATAAAAACAAAAATGGTGGTGTTGATTTTGCTAAAACATTTACCTTGCCTTGTAAAGCTCAATTTTCTAGGAATGTTTTTAAATCATAGATGAAAAATAACGTTGTTCAATACAATTCATATACATCCAAAAATTTAGAGAATTAATTGGGTAATCTAGAAATAAAGATGAAGTATATTATAGGAAAGAAATATTTTCTCTACTGTTATAATAATGTAATAAGTATAGAATTGATAAGAAATATTCTAATGTATATTTCTATGAATTTAAGATAGCTAGAAACATCCAACCGGATTTTCTAAAAAAAGGGGAACAACATAAATGATTGAAATTCATAATGAAATTCCAAAAATAATTACATGTCTAATGGAAAGAAAGTCTTAGAATCTTCTAACACATGGAGTTCTAGTGGTGGTGATTCTTCTAAAATTTATTTACATAATGAAAGTTCCATATAGAGGAATATAGATCTTTTAGAAAATGTACCCATTGTTAATCTTTTTGTAATTGAAAAGGAATACACAGCTAAATCCCATACTAAAATGTCCTTAAATGATAATTATCCTCATGATAAATTTTCTACATCTTCTGATTAACAATCTTCCTCAGTAGGAGATAATTAGTTACCTAGTTATTATAAGGTTTCTCATTTTTCAAATTTACTTAAAACTGTGAATTTCATGATTTGTAAAAAAACATGATAATGCTAAAGGTAAACCTGCTAAGGCTAATTCAAGAATAAAAATTCTGAAAAATTATATATCAAATCTATCTAAATATCTATATAAGACCAATTATGAAAAATAAACTATTTCAAAAAGATTTGGAAAAGTTATTTTTTAAAAAATTATTTACAAAGTAAAATTAGTTATAAAAAAATATTGATGGGGAGAAAAATGTAGTTCTGAAAACAAAATATGAAATATTTAGTTTGAGAGAAATTTTATAAAATTTTACCTCTGGATGTAAATTTTTTAATAAAATGTATAACCAAAATGGACCACATGGTAGTATTTAAAAAATGGGTTTTAATTATAAAAAACTTGTATTTAGTAAATATATATTTGTTCCTAAAAGTGAACCTTTTTTCACTAAGTGCTTATTTTATGGGAAATGAAAGAAAAATTATTCATTAAAAAAAGTAAATTGTATAGGATTTCATAAAGCTTATTTTTATAAAAAAATGTGGTTGCCTTACATTTTGTTTCTAAAATTATCAGACCCAAGAAGGTTTCGGATCCAAAAAACTATTATTTTTTGTTTTCAGGATAATAAATATAGAACCAAAAACATAAAAAATTAGTACATGGATAGTTTCCACTCCTGAAACATGAATTTAAATACATATTTCTTCAATAAGATAACAAATATGAAAGGTATAAACGTAGATTGAAGATATAATTCTCATAGAGAAATTATCAGAATAGGTAACATTTTTCTTCTTGGAAAAATCCCTTATTTTGAATATTTTATTTCTTTACAGGTTTAATTATAACCTTATAAGCTTAATTTAATTATGTGATGAAGATTAAATTTGGATATTTAGGAATGATAAATGTTTAATACATAGTTTTCAGAATGAACTTATTATTTTTTCAATCAACCCGAGAATGGTTACACACTTAACATAGAAGTACTTTTGAGAAAAGACTTACTTTGTTTTAGTATTATAGAAGATCAATATTGGTTATGGAATATAATTTTAGGACTTTGTAACCTTATAAACATATCTAAGTTGACTAATAAGGGAATTATTAAGGATCTACTGAAATTATGGTTTGATACATATAATGTATCTGACCATTATAAATAAAGTAATCATCACAAGTCAAGTTTTAAATCTATTAGAGAATTATCAAATTATAATTCTTTAGATTTATTTAAAATTGAATTATTTGTTCCAACACGAATTAGGAGTATTGGTGGAAAATACTATGTATATGTCCTAGTTTTTTATTTTACTATATACACATGGGAATATTTTATCACAATGAAATCAGAATCCTTTTGTTCTTTAAATCATTTTTAGCTAGAGTTAAAAATGAGAAAAAAATATCCTTAATAACCATTCATAGTGATCATTTTAGATTATTTGAAAATTATGATCATGAATTTTTTTTGTATGAAAGTTATAGAACAAAACGTTTCTATACCTAAAACCCCCAAAATGGTTTATTTTAAACAAAAAATAAAATCATCCAAGAAATAACTAGAATCATGAAGATTGAATACTCGATGGTTCATTTTTTTGGGGTGAAGTGATTTGTACTGCAAGATATACAATAAATAATGTTTTATTTAGACCCCTTATTAATAAAACTCTTTATGAGTTTCGGATAGGATGAAAATAAAAATTTTCTTACATAAATGTTTTTGGTTGAAAAGTATTAATTCTGAAAAATAAATATAATTTTCATATATTTTCACCAAAATCCTTTAAATGAATATTTTTAGGTTATTCAACTACATATAAGGCTTATAGAGTTTTTAATAAAAATTCTTGTACTATTTAAGAAATAGTACAAATTTGATTTTTTGAAATCGATCCTTTTGTTATCAAATAACCTCAACCAATATCCTCAGATGTTATTTCGGAAAATTATTTTCATCCTTTATTGGAAATTTATTATAAAAAGGAAACAAACCAAGAATTAGATTATGAATTTATTCTTCATAAATTTATTCTACCAATTTTTGAAGAAAATAATTTTGAAAACTGAAGAAGTTAGTTGTTTCTTAAGAATTATCCAAGTTAAAGTATCATTAGTGATGTAGATCAACCAGTTAGTACTAGATGTTCCCTAAAAAATGAAATTGAAAATAGATATTTCATATGCCAATTTGAACCTAATAATCCTAATGAGTATTTAGGTGATGAGGATTTTATTAAGGCATTTCAGGATGTCCTCAATGAGTTTGAGGGGAACAAAATCTAGACATTAGTTGAAAGACCTATAGAAACTTCTATAATTGGAGAAATATGGTTTTTTATTAAAGGTGATGAAAATATAAATATTAAATAATGACTCTTTCTTAATGGATATAATTAAAAATAAGGAATTGGTTATTAATAAAACTATTCATTAGTATAAATAATTTAATCTGTTCGAATACATATAGCCTTTGAAACATTCTTTAATTTCAATTTTTTCAAATGCATATGAAGTGGGATTTTATAAATGGATATGTTTAGTTTGAATTTTATTTTGATAAATCCATTTATTTCAAATATATAATCATCCATAACATGTTTATAAACATACCAAAGATTTATATAGACTTAAATCATCCCCTATAGCTTGTAATAATAGATTAACTATATTTTTGTTACAAAACAATTTGTTAAGGGAGATACAGGTCCTAATCTTATTATAAATAAAGTTAATAAAAATATTATGATTGTACAAATTTTTTTGGATGATAATATATTTTGTTCAACTTAATAATATTTAACATATTTTTTACGAATCTTATGAAATATGAGTTTGAAATGAGTATGTTTGCTGAGTTAGCATATTTCCTTGGTTTTCAAATTTCATAAAAATGAGATGGTAATTTTATATTTTAACATTAGTATATAAATATCTTATTAAAAAAATTTAATATGAAAATATTAAAAGTATTAGTACTATTATTGGTACCTCCAATATTTTATATTTGGATGAGGTTGTGATACAAGTTGATCAGAATATATTTGTACTTATTATAGGAAGTTTACTTTATGTTACTTATAGTCGTATAGATTTAACGTGTTTAGTAGTATTATGTGAAACATATCATGAAAAAAAATAATATCATTTAAATGATTTAAAATTAATTATTCATTATCTTAAGGGAACTATGGATTTAGTATTATTTTATTCTTATGGACATGTTTTCGATTTAAAACCATTTTTGAATACTAACTTTGGTGGTTGTATAATGAATAGGAAAGGTACATCCTTAACATTTCATTTATTGGGATATAATTTAGTGTCTTGGTCATGTAAAAAATAGAACTCAATAGAAATTTACATTTTTGAAGTTGAAAATACAGAATCTAGAAGTTGTGCTCACATGTTGGGGATGCAACACACACTCACAGATTATATCAAGAGTTTTATTGAAACTCAAATAATTGTGGATAATTCTAGTGTCATTGATTTAAGTAAAAACCCATCATATCACTCACATGTTAAGAACATAGATATAATACCGCATTTTCATTAAAATCACACACTTGAGGTAGATATTATTTTATAATTCATTCATATGCAAGAAATACATGCTCATTTATTTACAAAACCTCTTTATTTGGATATATTTGAATATATTAAATAGATTCTTGGAATAAACAATGCAAATTAATCATTCATATATGCTTCTATTTAACCATCTTCATTCATTATGATACTTCTATTCATAGGGGGAGTATGTATGTATTATGTTTTTTTCAAACACTATTATTTTTTCTGAAATTTTATAGTTTTTTAAAAAATGTTAGTTTTTAAAAAAATTTATCGTAATGAGTTTTTTGGACTCAAACCTTATTATAATATTTTTGGGGTTAGAATCCTCAAAATAATTTCTACACAAAAAAAATGTTCTAAAATTTCTATATTTGAAAATACTTTAAAAACATTTCAGATTAAACAAATTTCATAATAATATTCTAAAAAAATCATAATTAGAATTCATAATAGAAATATTGTAATCAGTGACTATTTATAAAATATCATAATTTTTTAAAAAAACCAAGAAGAATAGGTTAACTATAATGATTAATATTTCCACTTATAAAGTTACTCTTACATTCTTTTTGTTATCACATTTATTCATTACATTATTTTTATTTTTTTGTTGTTATAATAATGGTTTTAGATAAATTTTGATCTTTATTTTGATTTTTTAAATAAAATTCATAATCAAAATAATTCCCAATCCGATAAAATTATTAAAAACTTCTAATGTTAAAAAAAAATTAAAACATTATTTAGAGGAAACTCAACCATCAGATCAGATTAGATTCTAATCTCAACTATTTATTATCTTTGGGAAGATGAACTATCTACCCAATGCCTATATAAGGGTGGGCCACTAATTTCCCAACATCAGTTCTCCAGATAATTTTCCCTGAGCTATTTTACCCCTGAAAGTCTCCAGTTTGAATGTTTTTCTTTTTATATGTTCACAAATTTTAGCTCTACTTCTTATGGAAACTATGGAATAATTCCCAAAGTGGTTTGTATTTATGGAAATTTTGGTAAAAAGATCATAGTAAGAGGTATATGAATTAACTTTAAAGAGGGTTATTACATTTTAAGGATGGTATTCCCTATGTGTAGAAAATAACGATAAGGATTTTGACCTTTTTTGTCTAGATAGTGTTCAAGAGTTTTCTGTATCCATTCAATTTTCCAAGGAAGATGGAAAAGAATAATTTTCTCTTATAATTAATGGGAAAAGATATAATTTTTCATATAATAAACCTACTGATTTAGTTGGAATACCATCATAAGGGGAAGCATATTTTCCTTCTTATAACATTCCTAATAATATCGATATGTTTAACATGAATAAAGATGAAGAATAATTTTTTTTCAAAGTATGAAAAGGTTATACTGGTTATCTATCTGACTCCAAACACCTGAGTAGTTCCCTTTGGATGGGAGTATTTATCATTCTGAGAAAGGGAGATAGAGATACTTTGATACTATATGATGTTTTCATAATTTAATTTTTGGTAAATATGAGGAATTTTAAATTAGTTAAGTTTATCAGTATCATTGTGGAGAATATCAAGACTACTTCAATAAAATGTAAGATAATCATGATTTCAACATTTATAATCAATACTGGAAAATTAGGCTATATCCACAGTTTCAAACTGTAGCTATAAGCCCAAAAACTGTGGCATTAGGTTATAGCCACAGTTCAAAGGACCATGGATGGTATTGGCGTGGCTATAGGGAAAGACCTATATCCACAGTTTCAAGTCGTGGCTAAAGTCCTATATCCATGGTTCAAACTGTGGATAAAGGGCTATAGCCATGGTTCAAAACTATGGCTAAAGAGTTATATCCATGGTTTTATACCATGGAAGAATAGTAATCCATACATGTCCTATTTACATGGTTTAGAACCGTGGCTATATGATTTTAGTCACGGTTTAAAACTGCGGCAATAGAACTACTACCATAGTTTGAAACCCTAGCTATAGGCCTCCCCATTTCATAAAAAAAACGCCCCTCCCCCCCGAACACCCACTGCACCACAATGCCCTGCCTGTATAGGCCCCCTACACCCCTGTGAACATCCCCCCTACACCCCATGCATTGCCTGGATAGCCACCCTACATCCCATTGAAAATACCCCCCCCCCCGCACCCCAAGCCCTACTGGGCAACCCCCTTTCACTTCCACTGGACCCCCATGCCCCCTGGATAGGCCCCTTGAACACCCCCCGGACAACCCACTTGACAGCCCTCTTGCACCACCTTGCACCCCCTGGACAGCCCCCTTGAACACTCCCATGCCACCTAGACCCCCATGCCCCCCTTGCACCCCACTGGACAGACCCAATGCCCCCCATGGACAGTCCCCTTGCACTCCCACCAGACACCCTCTCCCCCTACACCCCCTGGACACCCGTCCCTCCCCCTAGACTCCCCCATGGACCCCCCCCCCCGGACCGACCCTAGACAATAAGACCCCCTAGCACCTCCCTAGACATCCCCCTTGCACCCCCACTGGACCCCCATTCCCCCTAGACAACCCTCTTGAACACCCCCCCCTGGACAACCCCCCTTGACAACCCTTTTGCACCCTCTTGCACCCCCAGGACAGCCCCCTTGAACACCCCCTACACCCACAGGGCCCCCGTACCCCCATGCCCCCCTGGAACCTCATTCCCCCCCCATTCACCCCACTAGACAGCCCCCATGCCCCCCTGGACATCCCCCTTTCACCCCCACTAGACACCCCTCCCCCTAGACACCCCCCCTGAACACCCCTCCCTCTCCCCTAGACACCCCCATGGACCCCCCCCCCCCCCACTAGATAGACCCTGGACAAGCAGAACCCCCTGCACCCCCCATGTGCATCAAGGATTTCTGGAAATATAAAAACAGATGGCTTGGTTGATGTAGCAGGGGGATTTCTCCATTTAGTTCAACAACCGTTTACAACATGGGTGTGGAAAAACTACCCTTCTACCCATCTCTATTGGACGGGGAAAGGAGCTGCTGAATTGGTATTGGACAACCAAGGGGTGTATTGAAGAGTCTCTGCAAAGGGACAGAGAACTGAGAGCAGTCCTTGCTGTTGAAAAAGAAATCAGCAGAATCCTAGCTTATTTCCAAAGGGCTAGATAATGGTTTCACTCATACACATGTTCTTATCATTTATGATAACACCAGTGTCATTGGTGTATATCTAATAATTTGACACATCACTCGACATATGGACATTGATGTAAGAATTCATCCCTCCCCCACATGGAGACCCCCTACAAGGTCCCCCATTCCTAGCCACCCCCTTGCACCCTCCCCACTGCACTATAGACCCCCCCCCCCCCACCAGTAACCCTTGCCAGATCCCCCCCTCCTGGAAACCCCCCTTACACTGCACCTACACCCTCCCCCTGCCCTACAAACCCCCTTTCACCCCACCTCCCCACCTGGACACCCCCATCGCACCACCCCTGCACCCTCCCCCTGCCCTGTAGCGCACCTAGACAGCCCTCCTAGACACCCCACCTACACCCCCACCATTATCCCCCCTTCCAGATAATTTCTTTCCATACTCCTCATTCAAGGAAGGATCAAGCTTATATGGTAATATATATTCATTGGTGTTGCACCATGAATTTATGTAATAAAATGATCTATAAATCAGGTGGTAACTCTCTTGGTTCATAAAATATTTAATGAAATTCAAGAATAATGTATTCCTTTTTCTACTGGTTTTCTTCGCAAGGATGGTTTTTCTTGGTAAAAAATAATTTAAATTTAGTTTTCCAAAACCATAACTCTAAAAGAAGAATACATGGGTAGAATGTTTGTTTTAGTTCTAGTGGTATCCATATCTACTTGTCTCCCCATGTAATCTCACCACTAAGCCATCCCACATGAATTACATTGATTTATGTTTCTAATTTTTGAAAAATATAAACAAAATTATTTTCCACGTCTTTCAAAGAATCAAATATTGTCCACCTGTGTCAATCACGTGATCCTTATTAGAGAAAAAAATTCTTCATAGTCACCTAAACATCCATACAAACCTCTAAGAGTAATGTCAATTCCCATCTCTTAGCCAAATTCTGAACTGCTTAGTTGGCCTGGTGACTACATTGGAAACCTTGGATAGATTTTTAGAAATAAATTTGTCACTTGATCTACTATCTAAATGAAACACCACTAAAATATCTAACACATTCCTTGATAATTTCATAGAATCAACACCTGATTCCCAAATACACCTGAATTCTAAAGCTTATCTGGACTCTACTATTTCAACATAGCTGAGAGATATTGAACTATCATAAAAGGAAGGATCGATGTCAGAGTGATTGAGTGAAAAAACAGAGGGCGTTCGCAACTGGGAGAACGTTTTCCGTGGTTAGCGTCCGACGCTGGCACTGTAGACAAACAAAAAAGTGAGGAAAATTGTGGAAGGAATCCAGGGCACTGTAAATGGACGAGAATTAAAGAAAAAAGAAAGGATAATTCTGTTGTGCTGTTGACATCCATACAAAATGGATGACAATAGTTGTGCTACCAGATTTTTTTAGAGATGATTCGTATGGTGGGATCAGCAATGTATAAAGGTATTTCAATTTTTTTCAGATTAAAGAGGACATAAAATTACACCGGGTGAAACATTGCATGGTTAGTACCACACTATACTGGGTTTTGTCCTGGTACGGTACAACACTGAACATGTCATGGGAAAAGTTTAAACCTACTCTAATGGACAATTATGGA
Organism: Viscum album; assembly: GCA_963277665.1. Classification (NCBI taxonomy): domain Eukaryota; kingdom Viridiplantae; phylum Streptophyta; class Magnoliopsida; order Santalales; family Viscaceae; genus Viscum; species Viscum album. The sequence goes on along the minus strand of OY728165.1, from coordinate 1,240,996,929 downwards.
CAACCGATGGAGAAGGAACCATTTCAGCAACCTAGTACATAGGAGGAGCAGTTTGTTTCCACTCTGGAATAGCAGGGAAAGGTAATTGTTAACCTGAGTATTAGATTGGAAAAGAGGGAAAACAATATTGAGTGGCAGCAGCATCCGCAATTACTATGAGGTGGTATGGAGAAGCAATTTGAACTATAATTTCATTCATTACATTTAATAAAACAAGTATTCAGTTCTACAAAGATTACAGTGGAGCTCGGGAAAGAGGAGGCTATGCAAAAACAGGGCGCTCAAATCAATGCACAACGATTGAAATCAGTACACCCAACTACTGCAACATTGGTGTCAAAACATCCTGTTTTAGTAGAGATCAGTCCTACAAATATGGGATGTAAGGACTAGAATTTGTATGGTCTAGAGTTTGAAGAACGTATTAAAGAGGAATTGGATATAGTTGGGTTGGAAGAAGAAGTGAACTTGAGCATAACGCCTGCTGCACAAGATCGTCATGTTTGTGAAGATTTTATTTTGGGAGAAGGAAAAAAATTGGAGGCATTAAGTTTGGAATTATGCTGGATTGGTCAGGGAAAGATTGATTTAGTGAGGAATGACTACATATTTATTATACTAGAAGAATAGATGCGACAAACATTGAAAAATGCATCGATCAAGTTATGTGATTTGGAAGAGCACACAATAAAGAGAATTAAATGTCTAGAGCTACAGGTGGAACACAGTTTAGAAACTGGAGGATAAAGAGAGGCACCCATAGATTATCTGATTAAATGTGGGAGCTGGAAAGCAGAGGAAGTTCTCAGTTAAGGTGGACACAAAATGCCTGTGGTTTCAGTTTGTATAGAATTTATGATGATAATGTTGAAAAGTGTTCAAGAAAGTGGAGAGGGAGAATTTTTGGGGATATCGACAACTCAAAAGGTTGAAAAATTAAGATACAAAAGGTATCTTAAAGAGGGAAGGAATATGGGATCATCAAACCTCACACCGAAAGGAGACTCATAGTTATTTGACTACTGAAGAAGTGGAGGATGTGAGGAAGTTGGCAACAGGTTGGTGGCATGATGGTGTAATGCCACAGCTGACATTACTATGGGGTTTCCCTTGCACAAATTCTGAACTTCTAATGGAGTTATTCCTACTGTTTATTGTTCAATGGAACTTGGTCAAGGACATTCTAGGTACTGACTGGTTGCTAAAACGTTTTCGCTGTCATGGTATACTAGCAGATATTGACATGAATGCTCCTAAGGCTATTGTGGACTTAGGACATGAGGGATGGAAAGTCTGCTTCCTCACTAGAATCATGTTAATTTTCAGTCGAAATTTTTTGAAAGACAGGTTTCAGTTTATTCAATTAGGCAAGATAGATCATGAATATATTGCTACTATGTCTAGTATATGTGGGAAATTTTACTTTGGTTTTTGTCATGTGGGAGCTGTATTATTTTTCTAAGGATTACCTTGAAAAATAGGAGCTGTAAATGGTAATGGAATATTCTCCTCGGGGGAGTGATGGTTTCAGTCACATTGTGATTGAAGGTCGGTGGTTCAGCAGGGGGGAAGTTTCAGATGCAGAGATGAAAACCTTAATTGTTGTTGCTCAGCTTGATCCAATTTTCCTGAATAAACTTCCTGTTTTTGCACCTAGATTGGTTTTACAAATTGGGCCATTCTTATTGATAGATAGAGAAGGTATTACAAGGACACTTTTTATCATCAACAAGCGCATGACAAAGAGAGTGTCAGGATGCTATAAAGAAAATAAGAAGTTTCAGTGTCTGTATATCTTGGGTAAGGAAAGGACTAAACCTAGTCCCGATGATGTTAGGGTTATGCATATTGTTGCTGGCCTCTTGACAACAAAGGGTGGCATGATTTCTTGGAATAATGTTCATGGGGTGATTTCGGAAACAAATATACTCGTGGTTTTGTCCAATATAGATGAATCAGAAGATGTATCTTTAGTAAGATGTAATGTTCCGCAACTTTTTTGTGGGTATGGATGAACTTTTTATGTTTCCAACATTAGTAGGACTGCAATATGGACTGGCTTTGATTTTTGGGTAAGGGATCCAGCACTGTGTTCCGAGAGAATGGTTGAACATAACATTTCGAAGAGTGATGCATCCATATATGATATGATGTCTCTATAATTCTTCTTACTTCTACAGAAATAAAAGATGTTGATTTTTTGTTCATTTACTTCTACTTTTTTCTTGTGTGCGACTACTTGTTAGGCCAGATTCCTAATGACATATGATAAACAGTTTGAAAATATTCGTGGCATTCTATTTCTGAAAAACATTTTCACTTTCAATTCTAGAAGAAAACTACTCAAATATGTGTCAGAATAAAAAATTTCAATAGTTAATATGGAACCACTTATATAGAAATACTTATCTTAAGTGATACGTGATGTAAGAAGTAACAGATCCTAAGTGGGCTTTTTGAGCTTAAATTTAAGACTTTGATTGAGGATGGTTAACCAAGATTATATGAATCTTAGGCTCTGTTTGGTATGATGACATATTTTTTGATGGTAGCATAAAAAGAATGAGAGGGAATGGGAAAGGTAGTGGGGATTCAATTGTTGCGAAATTGTTAGGAGGCGCAACAACATAAACTAGACACGAAACAAGAATGAAGAAAGAAATAAATAGACATGGGACACACAAATTTATGTGGTTTGGGAATAACCCTACTTCCACGGACAACCCTTGGACAACCCTTAGACACCCCACCTTGCACCCTCCCCCCTGCCCTGTAGACCCCCCGACACCCCGGACAGCCCTTGGACACCCCACCTGCACCCTTCCCTGTAGACCCCCCCCCAGGACATACCTTATACACACCCCTAGACAGCCCCTCCTAGACACCCCACCTGCACCCTCCTCCTGCCCTGCAGACCCCCCAGCACCCCCCGGACAACCCCTGGACACCCCACCTGGACAACCCCTTTGATAAAATTTTATAGCCATCAGTACCTTCACTTCATTATAAAAGAATGCTAAATTAACAATGCCTTGAGCCTTTTCCAAGAATATTCTTTGTCTTTCTTAGTCTGAATAATATACTTCCACCACTTATAACTCGGACACTCTAGTAGGATGGTTACAAAAATAACATCAAGAGACTCATAAATTTAAAGCTGGATAAAAATATTCTCCACCTTCAGTACCAAAACCAATTCATCCTAAGAATATTGTTACCCAAGAATTATTGTGGGGCTACCATCTTGATTTTGGGGGGCTGTTGTGGATTGGAATGCTGGTGGTAGTGGGATAAATTGAAGGTGGAAGGGGGCTGGTGTGGGATGGATGTGGCTAGAGAAGGGCCAAGTCATGACATAAATGCGGCGTGACCGCGACGTGACCGTGGCATAACAGCGGAGTGACTGCGGTGTGTTGGCCCGGTCCAGCGACATCTGCGGGGCAACATCTTCCGTCCATTCGCGAAGGGATCGGGAGGAGGATGGAAAGCTGGTGGAAGGGGCCTGGTTGCAGGTGTTGGGGGGATGGTGCGGGATGATTCAAAGGTGGAAGGGAGGTTGTTCTAGGCTGGAACGCTGGTGGTAGTGGTCTGAAATGAAGGTGGAAGGGGGCTGGTGTGGGGTGGATGTGGCTGGAGTAGGGACAAATCACGACATTACTGCGGCTTGACTGAGGCGTGATTGCGGCGTGACCGCGACGTAACCGCGGCATGACCGCGGCATGTTGGCTCGGTCCAGCGACATCTGCGGGGAAACGTCTTCTGGACAGGAGCAAGGGGAGCGAGAGGAGGCTGGAATGCTGGTGGAAGGGGGATGGTTGCAGGTGCTGGGGGGGATGGTGCGGTCTGATTCGAAGGTGGCAGAGGGGGTTGATGCAGTATGGAATGCTGGTGGCAGCGGGGTGAAATGAAGGTGGAAGGGGGCCGATGTGGGCTATATGTTGCTAGAGTAGGACCAAATCACGACATTAACACGGTGTGACCACGACGTGACTGCGGCAGGACCACGGCGTGACCGCAATGTGACAACGGCCTCACTACAGCATGACCGCGGTGTGACTGCATCGTGACCGCGACGTGTTGGCCTGGTCCAATGACATCCGTTGCGTAGCATCTTCCGGCCAAGAGCAAAGGGAGAAGGATGAAGTTGGAATGCTGGTGGAAGGGGGCTGATCGCGGGTGTTGGGGGGATAGTGCGGGCTTATTTGAAGGTGGGAGGGGGGCAGTAACGGGTAGGAATGCGGGTGGAAGTGGGATGAAATTAAGGTGGAAGGGGGGATGGTGTGGGATAGATGTGGCCGGAGTAGAGCCAAATCATGGAATTACAGCGGCGTGACCGCATCAGGACCGTGGCATGACTGCGGCGTGACCGTGGCGTGACAGTGGCATGACCACAGCGTGACTGTGGCATGTTGGCCCAGTCCAGAAATATCTGCGAGGTAGCATCTTCTGGCCAGGAGCGAAGGGAGTGGGAGGAGGATTGAATGCTGGTGGAAGGGGCTGGTTTCAGGTGTTAGGGGGATGGTGTGGGATGATTTGAAGGTGGTAGGGGGGGCCTATTACGGGGTAGAATTCTAGTGGCAGTGGGCTGAAATGAAGGTGGAAGGGGGATGATGTGGGCTGGATGTGGTTGGAGCATGGTCAAATCATGGCATTACCGCGGCGTGACTGCGGCGTGACCGTGGCGTGACCGTAGCATGACTGCAGCGTGATTAAGACGTGCGGGCCCGGTCTAGCGACATCCACGGGGCAGCATCTTCCGGCCAGGGGGAAGGGAGTAGGAGGAGGCAGGGCGACATTCTAGTCATCGCCCCGCCGGAAGAAATTGTGATTAGTCAGTCTCAACATTGATCACAAGACTCATGGAATACTATCACTGTGAACCACCGCAAGGTGTCGTCCTGGAGCAGGGCCAAATCACGGTGTGACCACGGTGTGACCATGGCGTGACAGTGGTATGACCGCGGCGTGATCGTGGCATGACCGCAGCGTGTTGGCCCGGTCCAGTGACATCTATGGGGCAACACTTGCTGGCTAGGAGCGGTAGGAGTGGGAGGAGGTGGGGCAACATTCCGACCGTCGACCTTCCGACAGATGAGAGAATAGATCAACTATTTAATATTCTATAACAAGGAATCGCCAGAGAAGCTTGTAGTGAGAGGCACAATGACACTACATTTAAAAGGAAACAAAATGACAGAAAAGAATCATACACCCTACAAAAACCATTCACAAATTGATTCACTTTTCCTAAATATGGAAATTTTATTTATAATATTCAAAGCCTGAAATTGAAAGTGTCATGGTCAAGGCATATGCCTACTCGGGCATTGTCATTTGTGTTAAATGAGTATGAAAAGCCAATTTATATTATTCAAAGAAAATAAAAACTAACTAGCCACAAAACAAACACCAAAAAGAGGCATATGAAAGACTCAAACCAAATCTAGACATGATACAAATAACTTTCACTACTCTTTGGTTTAGAAGATAGCGCACCTCCGTTTGAGGAGTTTTATTATAAAATCATGGAATTCCTTTATCACACAATTTATTTATTTATTTTTAACATTTATTCTAAAACTCATTCATTACAAATCAAATGAAATAATTTAAGCAACTAGATCAACATAACTATCACTGTGAGTTTTCACAGATAGCACAGCTCCATTGGAGGGGTTTTATTATAAAAACATGACATTATTTATCCAATGAAACAATTATATTAAAGAACACTTATTCAAGATATGATATTCAATATAATTAAGCAGAATTAAGAGAGAAGCTAAATTCAATTTAAAGGATTCTTGAATTAAAGATGCTAGAAGAGGGATCCTACCTCAAGGTGGAACCAAACCATCCACTTCAGCTCTTGGAACTTTCTAAATAAAATTTGATGCTCCCCCACAGGGTATACAAACCTTCCCACAGATGCAAGGACACCTATCCTTTATGCACACACAAGTATGGCCTTGAGAATGTGCAAGGGGGTCCTTGGACATATGCTTATATGCATATACCAGTATCCACTAACCTGTGTATGCATTTATATATATATACATGGTAACATATCATATTTAATACATTTAAAAGAAAATATGAACTGAAAAAAATAAATGTCTCACTGCTTGAAAATATACCCTTTCTCCAGTCTTCCATGACATTGTATTTCTCCAAAATCGAGTGTTACTCCATTATGTCACCTTGTAAGCAGGATCCAAAGCCTACATGAATATTATTTATATTGAATATATTGAAATAATAATTGTGTGGTACAAACTATTGAAATAATGTGTTAAAAAAATTACAAATTATTTTAGACACTACCTATAATTATCTATGTGTGGGCATGTATAAGGTGAGATAGAAATGTCTGCTTATGAAAAGTCACTGTGAATAATTATCTTCGGTTTACATGAATTGTGTGACATTAAAATTAGGTTAATCTTATTTTTTATGTGGTTAGACCATGTAATAATCATTAAGCACCAATTATAATGTCATAATACCAACTACTACATCTTCTAGTCATATTTAACAATATGCACCTTATGTCTTATAAAACATGGTGCTCTATTTTTCAACATCAGGAATGATTCCTACAATTTCCTCATTTTAGAACATGATCTTGTGAACCAGGCACACAACATAGGTCTAATACCTCTAAGGGGGTTGAAATGATCAAAATAACCTTATTTATCTTATAAGAGACAATTAGAATCCCAAAATTATAAGAACACCAGGCATGAAACCCCACACTATGATGTATATTAAATAAAGAACCAATTTTTATACCTTTCATTGGAATGTAATTATACAAAATTCATCATTCATATTTTTAATGAATACCCCTCCAAAGGTTTCCAACAAACCTCCCTCTATAGAGTGTATCTGTGGGCCAACATGAATAACTCAATTATCAAGAAATATTTTCCAACATTACACAATAATGTTTTTAGAATTTACAAATTATTTTAGAAAATATGTAAAGGATGACTATTTAAGGATCAATATAGTAATTTTTAAAACAAACCAACAGACGAAATTTTGATAAAAAGTTACAACATGTTTGACAAATTAGTGAACAATGTGCATGTAGTCCATCCAAATAAGTGCAATTTATGGGGTAATTAGAGGGAATGTATCCATGGAAAACTATTATAATCTTAGTCACCAATGATCTTTTCATATTCACTCAAGCATTCATAGCATCTATCTCATATTGGGTGTCTATAGACCTGTGTTAAATATGGGGTGAGAAGAAATCTAATTAGAAAATTCACCAATTAGCAAAAGATTTATCTCAGCTCCTATGCAATTTGACGGACAATTTGATTTGGATAATTACAGTTATACAAGAATCAAATATGTACGGAATGGTGGTGTCTTTGACTAAATGAGTAGTTGCAACTACAATATGCTTCCAAATTTCCAGATCCCTGCATGGAGAGAGGTAAGAACACATTATTTCTGGTTATACATATATAGAACCTTTATTTACGTATATTAAAATCACACTGAAAGAGAATGCAGGTGAGAAAATGACCACCCCAAATATGATTCTTTATTAGATGTAGAAAAGCTAGGGAATCAATTGGTACCCTTATGTACCAATTGAAATATACAATAAGAAAAGTAAGGGTAACAACTATATTGATATATATATGTGATAATATACAGAATAAACATATCATAACTTGTATGCATCATCACACGGTCCTCACAAATGAACCATGAATTTGGAATATATTTCCTATAGTTTGTGGTGGGATTGGATTGAAACATTATCCATCTAGAGCTATTATTAATATTGCAGCATCTCCTACTCCTCAAATGATTCCACCTCCTGAAGGAAAACACTATAAAATAGATGGATATCCCTAACTACAGTGATTCCTTTCTAATAGAGGTCTGTCCTCACTACTACCATAGTGAAAATAAAATATTATATTGGTTGTGAAATTTGGAACCATATCTTATCAAAAAATAGATGCATTTAATTTCCAACATCCCTACTATATTAATCTGTACATAGATATTATGTAAATTTCTGGAATAAAGTTCAATATATGTACACATAAATTCAACAATATCTGTACATATGTCTTAATATGTACACGTTCTAGAAAGTCAATCTTTGTACGCATATATGGTATTGAGGTCCCCTAACATGCAAGCATCATTTAAGTTTTTTTTTCAGGAAATAGTATAATATTGCTCAGTGTCATTTTCTTCATGTTCCTGACATAAAATTAACTCTTATATCCTATCATGATTTATATTGTTTGAAATAAATTAATATTATAATTCAGACCCAATGTATTAAATGTACAATCAAAAGAAGTGACCTAACCTGAAGATGTAGTGAAAATAGGTATAGATTTAAGATTTCTAGGCACATCTTGATGTGTTTCTTGAATAGAATATCAAAGTGAAACATATTTATGTTGGAATAAATGTGTATTATTGATTGAACCAGTAAAAAAAATATTGGCGTAAATGTGATTATATAAATGAAAACTAAATGTTAGGTTTAGCGATGGAAAAAAATATAGGATGATGGTTGTTAACCATTCTTTTTAAAACAATGAACATGTCATAGTTAGCGATACCCTAAAAATTCCAAAAGGGGATCATAATTTAAACCTGAATTTGGAGTTAGATCACCCTTTTCTCTTTATTCTAGAGCCTTTTTTCTAGTAGCCCTTCTAACCTCTAGGTTATTTTTAGTGTCATGTTCTTGGTCATTCCTAGATGTGACTAGTATCTTCTTTGTCGGTTTCCTAATTGGATCATTCATTGGTGAGTCTATAGAATTCTTATAACAGATCGAAAAAGAATTTATATTGTGATTAGAATTCAAGTTTCTATATTTCATAGAGAAATCACCATTAATTGTAGATGTTGAAATAGGATTACCTGAAAACATTAAAGTATCCACATTCTGTTGTTAGGTAGTATCCAGATCTTTTGGATAGTAAGGATTCAATGGAAAGTAAATATTACATGACTACATATGTTTAGGGTCATGTACTGGGGATTTGAAAGTAGGTTTGATAGGTTTTACATCATTTTTAATATTTTTAGAAGTCGTGGTATGTGTCTTAGCTGAAACAACCATAAAAATACTCATCTATCTCCCTGATTCTACATAACAGGTAACAGATTTAGAGTGTGCAAGGGGAGAAGAAGGTAAATACTTATCTAAGTTTTTGGTTACCAACTTCTTTTCAAGAGTATTATTATTATTAGATATGACAGAGAAGTGATTAATTGTTCTCATAGCATCATGAGTTAATGAATTTTTAATGGCTGGTTTTATAGGATTCAAATTACAAAGCATCATAGAACTAATGACATCGACACTATTAGCAGTTTGTGAACCATAAAAAGAGTATAAAGTAGAATAAGAGGTTGTAACTGGATACATTTTTTTCTCCACCCTGGTATCCTCCATGGGATGAATCTTCTTAATAGATCCATTGAGATCTTGCATTTTAGTCACCTATACCGAGGGTGTACTTACCTTCATTGATTTAATAGTTTCCAAATCCGTGGAAATAATTGCATTCATACTACTAGTATGTGTGATATCCTGAGAAAATTTTGGGACAGACAATAGATTTCAAAAATATATAGAATGGCTAGTTGAATCTATAGTTTTAGAGAAATTATCAGGTACATTTGTTTTACTATTGTTCTAAATCATTGTCCCTAATGAAATAGTGTCATTTAATAGGGAGGGGTCCTCAATTTTTCATGTACTTAAAGTTGAGGAGTGATCATCCACAGATTGAACAGGGAATGATCTAGTGCACACATAGTTATGAGGGGGTGTAGTGTATGCATTGAATTCGTTTCCCTTCAAGTATTTATCTGGGCTATGTTTAGAATTTTGTTAGATTCTGAAATTTTTTCGGCTAAGAATGTATTAGATTCGTCCTTATTGGATATCCTAATAGTGTATAACACCAAAATTTCAATTTCTTCTTAGAGGACTTTATCTTTAATGGAGTTTTATTCTTATTCAGACATATGAACCCAGTTAGTACTTGAGTTATCCCATATGTGTATCACTTTGTTTGAAAATTAAACCCATGTTTTAGATTTCTTTGATGGGGGTAAATGTATAACTATCATAGGGTCTTTATCCTTTTTATTTCTCATAATTTCCTCCCAAAAATTTTCAACTGGTTGTGTTACTTGGTTTCTAATTACTCTAATGTTGAAAATTGTATGAACAATGATCTTACAATGTTTGAAAAAGGGAGGTTTCCTCTCATATTCAATTCTATTTTCAGTTTTGTAGTCATTTGAATTGAAATTAATTGTGGTGTGTAGCTTGGAATCATGTTTCATTTCCACAATAACTCTAGAAAAGAGACATATGTCAGAATTTAATGTTCTATGATCAATTTTGAATGGAGTTCCTAAGGAGGAGACAATATCATTAAGAATTTTTGGGTGCCAAAAGATCCAATTAAGACCATGTAGTTTGACCCAGACATTGGCCAATGTATTCTTATGTGTGTGTGGATTGAAGTTAGAGTCCCAATTCGAAATTATGAGTAAAATGAGTTTAAGATTGATGTTTCCAGTCCTCCAAAATCCCTATAAATCTTCTTGTGATTTCAACAAGATATGAAAATATCCTTTGCCTATTGGAATTAATTTATAGTTTGAAGAATTTTAGTATTGAGAAATATGTGTATGTAAATCAGATAATGGCCAAGGGCGATCAACATTGAGGTATGAGAGGTGAGATGTTAACACGAAGGAGACCGGGTTGCCTCGTTCGGTGACAGCGATGGGCAGTGTCACGAGGGGGATGTGGATGGTGCAGCATCATGTGACCGTCTGGGAACTATTGGGGGATGAGGATTGTGGACAGGATATGTCTCCAAGTTTGTTGGGGAAGATGGGTCGCTGCCGAGAGGAGAGGTTTCCACCAAGAGGAGAGGTTACCGCCATGAGTAGAGGTCGCCGCCGAGAGGGGAGAAGTCATGAAGTCCGAAAGGAGATGTCACGAAGGTCGAGAGGAGAAGTCGCGAAGGATGAGAGGAGAGGGCCGCGCGCGGTCGCGAATATAAGGTGGGTCACAAGGTGTCGGCGAAGGAGGAGCCCAATAGATGGTAAAAAAACGTAGATAGGGAATTTTTAAGCGTGGATATAAACAATTGGAATCTAACTAAAGGATACAAGGATCTAAAATCATGCACTGATCCCCAAAACTGACCAGAACCTGCAAACATAAGGAGATTGGAACTCACAAGAATGGTTCACAAAATTTACCTTCAATCGTCTAAAATTGGTCAACAATTTACTCTCTGATTTGAAAATTAACAAGATCTATGAATAAGAAAATTACTACCCTTGAAGATAAACAGTCCCCTTTAACCCGATACTTTCAGGGAGGTATGCTTTAATCAAATAAAAACATATACCAAACTTTTTCATGTTTCTAAAATAACATCAAATGGTCCCAACATACAGGATGGGACAAAACCCATAAGGCACAAGAAAACAAGGAAAACTATATTCCAAAAATCACATTTATTTAAAAAACACTACATTCCCAAAAAAACCATTTTCTGATAACTCTAATGTTTTTATAAGCACAAAAACATTTGGAAATTTTTTTATTTCTTTTAAAATTAAAATTTTCATAGAGAGTTCCAAAACATTTTATCCTGATTTTAAAAACCACTAATTCCCTTACAAAATAATGAATCCACTCAAATGCTCAAATACCAACCTCTAAACCGTTTTCCAAAAAATTCACCCACAATTAATTTTTGTTTTAAATATTAACTTCATCATCATCATCCAATGAATACAAAATAAATTGGAACATAGCCCAAGGGATATAAAATTTTCATAAAATTGTATAGCCAATGTTTTTTATAACTAAAACATTTTACAAATTCCATAACCAAATCAACCAATATAAGAAAAGAAATAAAAACTAGGAAAAGAAATTCCATTTTATAAAAAAAATGGAGTAACCCCAAAACCATAAATATTTCACGAAATTTAAAACTATTTTGTAGACAAGATTAAATTCTTCATTTCAAACCGAAATAAGATTCAATAAAAAACTCACATTTTATTAAAAATGGTTTGAAAAAACACACACAAATGGGGGAACAAAAAATCCATGTAAAAACCAATTTACATCGTCAGCATAAAATAAGACCCCCTTGAATGAATTACTTGTGCATTAAATTTATAATGGGTAGTCTAAACATCTAGGGAAATGGGATACAAAACCATGCTTCACTAAGCCTTGTAAATAGATAGGTTATGGGACATTTATCTAACATTCCCTATAACGTCATTAAGGATGAGTGTCTGTTCACTGCCATGTTTATCCGACCGCGAGAACTAACATAATTCCATCGAAAATTTCTTTCCCATCACAATATTTAATCTGAGATCTAAGGTAACTCACACAATACAAATGAGGATTTTCACATCATCACAAAAAATCAAGTGAAATTACAAATTCATATCTCAAACCCCACTAACCATGGAAACTCATGTGTCATTATGAAGGGTGGTGACGGAGAACCCACTCATGACCGACCACCAAAGTTCTAATGACAGTCCCAACTAAATCATACCCAATTTCCCCAAATAACAATAGATGGATTGGAGAACCAAGGTCCCTATACTGAATCATAGGATCTAATATCTTTTACAATGAACTGTTATGGAGAAACCATCTTAATAGACACATAACCTAACCCACCATTATCCCAATGGGGGTTCCTGATACCCCCAAGTTAGATACTAATACATGGGTATTCAGAAAACCATTTTGGGAATGATATCTCCCATGAATATTAATGTGAAAATAAACAAACAATGGAAAAACGAATTAAAAATCCTTACAAACATAGTATAAGAAAATATCCATAAAAGGATATAGATTCAATTGAAATAAAACAATGTAGAAGAATATACCTAAATATAATAGGATAAAAAAGGAAAAAATGACAATCCAAAATGAAAATAGACAGAGAAATGGAACCAAAAGCGATCTGATAACACAACCTGTGAAATCTAACCACTCATCACTTCCCACATGTCTATTCATAAATAAACACAAACCAATGAACAGAAATAGACCGCCAATTTCACCCAAATTTTTTAGAAATGCTAAAAATATATACACGGAAATGCACCTTAAGTGAAACTATGAATGCTAGAAGAGGGGCGCTCAATCGCGAAGAGGGGAAGTTTGATCATGCAGAGGATGGGGAGCTCGACCGCGAAGAGGGGAAGCACTGGCCGACCCACAGAAAGTAAGAGGAATTCCCGAAGAATGTGTGAGGGATGGAGGAACCGAAAATGGAGAAGCTGACGGAGGATGGGGGAACCCCAAAGAGAATCCAACGAGGATCTGATGAGGGAGAATCGATCAGGTAAAAATTTACTGAGGATAAAGGTTTTGGGAGAGAAAATCTCGAGCGTGAGGGTGGGAGAGGAAACTCGAGCGCGAGGATGGGAGAGGAAATCACGGGCATGAGGGTAGGAGAGACGAGCGGAAACCCGAGCGTGAGGGTGGGAAAGAAAAATTAGAGGGAGTTGTTTCCACGGGGGAGACTCCCTCTGTGGTTTTATCTTACCTATAGCAACAGATAAATTAAAGTGTGGCTATTGATCCATGGCTATATGTAATTTTTCTAGTAGTGAATTATGATGGTTTCTAAATGTATCAATATTTTCAAACTCGTAAACAAAACATTTCCATTGAGGGAAAATATTTCATTTATCTCTGAGGATAGGTTGTCCTTAATGGGGATGGTTTTTGATTTTATGTCAATGGAGTTTGTCGAGAAAGGTGACCTTTCTATTTTATTGGAAAATCCCTCAAGTAAATTAGAGAATGCTGATAAGAGAAAGAAGATAAAGGAAGATACCTCACCTTAGATGAAACAAAAGAAAGAGAAGAAAACACCTGATGATGTTTTCAATGAGATGATGAAAAACAAAGATTAAACGGGAATAGGGGATCTAGAGTACATACTCAACCTTGTAGAATCAAGGGCTTTGAAAATACAAGATACTGAAACATTGGAAGAATAAACAAATAAAAAAAAGAAGAAAATGTTACAACAAGCTAAAATTGTAGAAAGTCATTTAAAAGGCATAGAACAAGATTATTATAATATTATTATTCTATCATCCCATACAAGTAATATTAATCCAAAATCTGGATTGAATTTTTAATAAACATCATTAGTTCATGATGATGTCCATTCTATTATTAATAAAGGAAAACCACTAGATGATATCAATGAATCAGTCCCAGCTTTACCTAAGAAAGAATCCTTACTGGAGTCACCAGGAAAAGGGGAATTGATAATAGTAAGGTAAATAAAGCAAGATCCAGAAAAAGAGGTTGATAATGAACTAGAATAAGTAAATGTTGAAGAATAATATGATGAGATAAAATAAGTAATTAAATAATTGATAGAAGAAGAAGAGGAAGAATAATAGGATGATAAATATGAGAATGATAATTATGAAACTCAATCTAACAATAAATAATTCAAATCATCATATTCATCGATATTATCCTTTAAGAATAATAAATAACTAAAATCAAGAAGTACCCAGGAAGAAGATTCATCTATAGAAAAGGATGTTGAGTTATCTTCAAAAGAAGAAGAGAAATATCATTATTCTCAATCCAAAGTTCCTAAAAAATATGAATTTGATAAAGATATTGATATTATTTTACTGTCACATGTTATGGAAGTTTCTATGGAAGGTCAAAGGCAAGTATCAAAAAAATGTTTTATGAAAGGAAAGGAAGTTGATACCAGAACCATCAGAACTAAACCACTTGAGGTTGAGCCTGAATAATCAAGCCTAACACGAACCATATCTCAAAAATGATTAGATTATATCTGTCATGTTTTGAGATGATTGGAAAGAACTATTCAATATTTTCTAAATCTATAGTCTAGGTGACAACAGATTTATAATAGCCTAAATGAGAAATTGAAAAATATAAAATTTTAATGGAGTCAGTAATTTAGATTGAAGATGAAGTGAAGTAATTACAACAAAGTTCCTAGAATAACAAAATATCAATCATTGGAGTTTTCAACTTCATCAATATTACCCACTAGGAACGATAAAGAAGAAAAATTAGTATGTAATAAGGAGGAGGAATCATCTTTATGAAAGGAATCTGAGTTATCTTCCAAATAAGAAGAGCAAGATCACCTGTTTAAGACTAGAGTTCCTAAAAATACGAATCTGATAAAAATATTGATATTCTTGAACTTTTAGATGATATTCAAGTTTATAGGGAAGGTCAAAAAAAGTATCAAAAAACATTTCTAAGAAAGGAAAGGAATCACTATGAGAAAAACCATTTTTTGCGACGGGTTACTTACGACGTGAATAAATCACCTCGCAAATAGTCCATCTCAAAGGTTATTTGCGACAAGACAATCATCCTGTCATAATTAACCACTTATTTGTGACGGGAATAGGCGCCCTGTCATCAAAACATATGCGCAGATTGGCGAGGTTTGCACCCCAAATTGTGTGAAAGGGTATTTGCAACGAGTAGGTACCGCCCATCGCAAATAATGGGAGACAGTAAGAACTAATTGCGACGGGGGATCCCCTGTCACAACTAGTTCGACCCCCATTGGGTATTTGTGACGAGGCCCGTCGCAAACAACCGGCAGCGGTAAAAAACAATTTACGACAGGTTGTTGTCCTGTCACAAATAGTTTGTAGGTAGGTTACCTTTTGTGACAGGCCCCGTCACAAATAATATTTTAATTGCCGACCGTAATTAATGTGGCCGATGTTATTTGCGATGGGCCTCGTCACTAAAAGTACTATTTGCGACGAGATTCCCGTCACAAATAGTCATCTCGCAACTAATCTATCCTATATATACCCCATCAGTTTTTTCTTCTCTCCTCCCAAATTCGTTCTTCTCCCCCTTCTATAAAATCTAATTTTAGAGTGAAAATTTTTGAGAGTTTATTTTTTTTACAAAGATGTTGTGAAGCCGCCTATAATTATAAGAGATCAAGTTTAAAGGTATTTATGTTTTATTTAATTTAGTATTTATTTCATTTCATTATATTAATTTTAATTATTATTGATTAGTTTTTACTAAGCTAGATTTAAATATTTTTGTCATCTGTATTTATTTGTAATAATAAAATAAAATTATTAGTACTAATTCTTAGTAATTAGTAATAATTAATAATTATTAATGATAATTATTAATGTATATAAATAATTAGGCTAATTATTTATTAGTAGCTGTATTTTGCAGTAATTAATAGTAATTAACACTAATTAGTAATAATTAGAAATGAGTAGAAATAATTAGAAAACAATAGTAATAAATATTTACAATTAGTAATAAATAGTATTAATTAGTAATAATTACTAATAAATAGTAATAATACTAATAAATAGTAATAAATACTAATAAATAGTAGTAAATATAAATAAATAGTAATAAATACTAATAAATACCAATAAATACTAAAAAATACTAATAAGTATTAATAAATAGTAATAAATACTAATAAATATTAATAAATACTAATAAATGGTAATAATTAGAAATAATTAGTAATAAATAGTAATAAATACAAATAGTTTGAAATAAATACTAATAAATAGTAATAAATACTAATAAATAGTAATAAATAATAATAAATAGTAATAAATACAAATAAATAGAAATAAATACTAATAAATACTAATAAATAGTAATAAATAGCAATAAATACTAATAAATATTAATTAATATGAATAAGTAGTAATAAATACTAATAAATAGTAATAAATACTAATAAATATTAATAATAAGTATTAAATACTAAAAATTAGTAATAAATTATAATAAATAATAATAAATACTAATAAATACTAATATATAGTAATAAATACTAATAAATACTAATAAATACTAATAGATACTTATGAATAGTAATAAATAGAAATAAATAATAATAATTAGTAATAAATAATAATAATTAGTAATAAATATTAATAAATACTAATAAATGGTAATAATTAGTAATAATTATTAATAAATACTAATAAATACTAAAAATAGTAATAAATACAAATAAATACTAATAAATACTAATAAATAGTAATAATTAGTAATAAATACTAATAAATAGTAATAAATACTAATAAATAGTAATAAATAATAATAAATACTTAAAAATAGTAATAAATAGTAATAAACACTAATAAATTGTAATTAATACTATTAAATACTAAAAATAGTAATAGATAATAATAAATTACAATGACTAGTAATAATTGGTTATAATTTGTAATAATTAGTAATAAATATTAATAATTAGTAATAAATAGTAACAATTAGTAATAAATAGTAATATATAGTAATAATTAGTAATAAATACTAATGCATAGTAATAAATACTAATAAATAGTAATAAATAATAACAAATAGTAATAAATACTAATAATTAGTAATAATTAGTAATAATTAGTAATAATTAGTTTTAATTAGTAATAATTATTAATAATAAGTAAAAAATAGTAAAAATTATTAAAAATTATAAAAAATTTGTAAAAACTAGTAACAATTAGTAAAACTTAGTAAGAATTTGTAATAATTAGTATTTATTAGTAATAATTAGTAATAAATAGTAATAAATAGCAATAATTATTAATAATTTGTATTAATTTGTAAAAATTAGTAAAAATTAGTAATAAATAGTAAATTTTTTTAATAATTAGTAATAATTATTAACAATTATTAATAATTAATAATAAATAGTAATAAATAGTAATAACTAGTAATAAATAGTAATAAATAGTAATAATTAATAATAAATAGTAATTATTAGTAATAATTAGTAATTATTAGTAATAATTAGTAATAATTTGTAATAAATTGAGATAAATAGTAATAAATAGTAATAATTAGTAATAATTAGTAATAATTAGTAATAATTAATAATAATTTGTAATGATTAGTAATAATTAGTAATAATTAGTAATAAATATTAATAAATAGTAATAAATATTAATAAATAGAAATAATTTGTAATAATTAGTAATAATTAGTAATAATTAGTAATAATTATTAATAATTGGTAATAATTAGTACTAATTATTTTTAATAAATTGTAATAAATTGTAATAATTTGTAATAAATTTTAATAAATAGTTATAAATAGTAATAAATAGTAATAATTTGTAATAATTTGTAACAATTTGTAATAATTTGTAATAATTAGTAATAAATAGTAATAATTTGTAATAAATAGTAATAATTTGTAATAATTTGTAATAATTTGTAATAATTTGTAATAATTTTTAATAATTTGTAATAATTTTGTAATAATTTGTAATAATTTGTAATAAATAGTAATAATTTGTAATAAATAGTAATAATTTGTAATAATTTGTAATAATTTGTAATAATTTGTAATAATTTGGAACAATGTTAAATAATTAGCATTAATTAGAAATAATTAGCAGTAAATGGGAATAAATAGGAATAATTACAAATAATTATGAATAATTATGAATAAATTGGAATAACTTGGAACAATTTCAAATGGATTGATGACACTCCTTTTGATCGATGACTCTTCCACTTTCAACTCTCACCAACTCAAAACATTATGAAATTTATTCTTCAACATATGCATATCCAATCTCATATGCATGAGTTTGAATATGCATTCGTAGGACCACAATTTTCATAATGTTTTTAGGCGGTGACAGTTTCAAGAAGAATAATCATCGATGAAAAGTGGGATCTTTTGCCCGACAGCTCATTTTATTGTATCTTTCTCACACTGAAATCACAACAAAGAATCTGCTCAGAGGTATACTTATATATTCTCTTATACATGATAATGAATAAGAATACCTTTGAGTAGATTCTTTTTTGTGATTTCAGTGTGAGAAAGTTTTAAGTAAATGAGCCGTTAGACAAAAGAGTATCCATCATTCCACAAAAAATTGTGTTACCCATAATTAATGGTAATTATTAAGAAGAAGTTTTAATTTTTTATATTATTTTTTTGGATAGTGTTTTTCTAATATCAAATTATACAAAAATAGTAATGATTTTATATTTTATAGAAAAATATGTAACAAGGAAGTTGACAACAATCATTATTAGATGATCACGCATGGGTAAATCAGTGCAGAAATACAAATGGTTCTGGTTTAAATCTGGTATAAATTTATGGTGATGAAGCATTCTTATCATTTGCGTAATCAAAACAATAATTTGTTTCAGAAGGAATAATTAAGTGTCCTTAAAAAATGTACTCTAAGAACGTTTGACACATTTGACAAGGTTGGAAGACATCTCTTGCGTTTTGGTTTTCAACAAGATTATATTTTTTAGTATCAACACGGTGAACACAGTTCTTAAGAAGACACTAATTACTTGATTCCAAATCCATCACGGTTTCAAAATTTAGTACATGATGTTGTAGGTCCATCTGTTCAACAAACTGAAACTGAGGATGATATTGATTCAACTCCTGAGTTGGAACCATCTGAATTTTATGAGTTGTTGAGGTCTGTTGTGGATGCATTATATCCTAGTTGCAAGACAAGAAAATTAGATGTAGTTGAAAAATTTATGGCTATGAAATCAGATAAAGAAATGTCAAACAACTATTTTGATCTAATTTTATGTTTGGTTAAAGCACTATTATCTGAAGGAAATGTGTTGTGTGCAAATTACTACAAGAGATAGAGGTTGTTTCATAATATGGGACTTAGTTTTCAGAAGATTCATTCATGTGAAAATGATTTCATATTATATTCTAGTGAAACTTTCTCAATGGATAGTTGTCCCACATGTGGAAAATCAAGGTATAAGGAAGCTCAACCGGGGAAGTCTGGATCGATTCCTATGAAAAATGTGAGATATTTCCCCCTTAAACTTAGGTTTTAGAATTTATTTTTGTCTCAGAACATAGCGTCAATGATGTCATGGAACAAAACCAAGATCTCAACCGATAAAAGCATGAATCATCCATCTGATGGTGATTCCTGGAATCATTTTGACCGACTGAATCTATATTTTTATTTAAAAGCCCAATACATGTGATTGGGTCTTTCTACTGAGAGTTTTTGTCCATCTGGTTCTTATAGTTGTCAGCATTCATGTTGTCATGTCTTTATAACTCCGTAAAATTTACCTCCATGTATATTGATGAAGGAGCCCTATATCTTTTTGACCTTATTAATCCCAGGACATTTGAAAACGAATATTGATGATTATTTGAAACAATTTATTGATGAGTTAAATTCATTGTGGACTAGTTTTAGTACATATGATGTTACAGTGAAACAAAATATCATATTAAAATATGCATTGATGTGGATGATTAGTGATTTCCTGATAGATTTCATGTTATATGGATGGAGTAGACTTGGTATAAAATCATTTACTTACTTTATGAAAGACAAAAAAACTTTTATGCTCGTCAATGGAAAAAACCTTGCATTTTGGCTTCCATCGTAGATTTCTTCCAACTGATCATCCTTTTCGGAGGAACAAATATCCTTTCAAAAAATGCCCAATTGAAAGGGATGAACTTCCAAAAATGATCTCAGGTACAGAGTTAAAATCAGTTTTATTTTCATTACCTCCCATCACATTTGAGATAACAGTAAACCAAAATAAAATTCATGGCTTTGTGAAAGAACATAATTAGATAATACGGTGAATTTGTTGGGATATACCATATTGGTGTGTTTTATTGGTCCGCCATAGGTTGGATGTCATGCATATTGAGAAGAACTATTTTGATAATCTATTTCATACAGTTTTGGATATATTAGGTAGGACCAATTATAATGCAAAGGAAAGATTAGATCTTGACCAAATTTGCAGACGATCAAAACTTGGGCTGTTTCAAAATGTTAGATCAAAGAGTTTAATGAAGCCAAAAGCATCTTATACACTTTCCAAAGAGACTCTCTTATTATTTTTTCATTGTATTGAAAATTTGAGACTTACATATGGGTATTATTCAAATTTGGGTGGATGTGTTAAGAAGGGTCATATTACCAGATTAAAAAGTCATGATTGTCATGTTATAATGGAAAGACTTTTGTCGATTGAATTTAAAGGATTGTTGACTTATATGATATGGGATTCAATAACAGACCTATCATATTTTTTTGAGACATTTGGGTGGTGAAAACAGACTACGATGCATTAAGTAAACTTGAAGAAAATGTTGTTGTCATTATATGTAAACTGGAAAAAATATTCCCGCCAGATTTCTTTGTCTCAATGGAACATTGGATATTACATTTTCCACGTGAAGCTAAATGTGGAGGTCTGGTACAGTTTCTATGGATGTACCCATTCGAAAGATGCATGCAAGAATTGAATAAAAAAGCACGTAACCAACCATCAATTGAAGGCTCAATTTCTAATGCTTATTTGCATGAGGAAATTACTTCTTTCTACTGTCATTATTTTGAATCTGAATATCCCTAAAAACACATCCGCATGAAAGTAAATGAGGGGAATGATGATAACGAAATGGAAAATCAATTATTAGTTTTTAATCAGCTAGAGATTGGGTTCGATGGAGTTCTTAAATGATGGCTATCAAATAATTAACATCACAGAGCTCATATATATGTTCTTCTCACTATAAAGAAATGAAATAATTTTTACTATGAGTGATTTTATCACTTTTTCAATAATTTATTTTATAGTAAGTAAACTTATTTTATTTGTAAGTTATATGATAAACATATAAAGAAATAGCTTCAAAAAAGTACAGTAGCTGCTCTTAAAAAATGCTGAAAAAAAAATTCCCAATGGTTTCAAAAACTGGAAACATAAATTATTAATGTTTTAATATATCTATTCAGTTTACTAT
The DNA here is from genome assembly GCA_963277665.1 of Viscum album. Lineage (NCBI taxonomy): Eukaryota > Viridiplantae > Streptophyta > Magnoliopsida > Santalales > Viscaceae > Viscum > Viscum album. Next base: position 1,240,975,021 of record OY728165.1, on the reverse strand, counting down.
TTTTTATATTGATAATTTTTTTTACAAATTTTCAGGTGTCTCAACATGCTGATTAAATTGATAAGAAAATGTGTATATTGAGTAATCCCCCATCCAAAATAGTTAAATCTTATAATTCATATGTGGTGATTGGTTTTTGATTTCATACATCTTCATATAGGGAATAAAAAAAACAATGAACAATGGAGTTTTCTTCAGAGGATCACGTCATAGGGAAAAAGTAGTTGACATTTACGGCATGCTGGATAAAATTATTGAACTGTGTTATCTGGGAAAAAATTACATGACAATGTTTAAATGTCGGTGGTTGGATACTGGGAAAGGATAGCATGTTCATTTGATTCATGGAATCGTCATTATTAGAAATAAGTCTTCTTGCAGTAAATGAATCATTTTTACTGGCTCAACAAGAACATCAAATATATTACGTAAAGTACAGTGCTACTTCAAGAGACATGAGTGATTGGGGGAACATAATAAAAACGAAATATCAGGAAAATCAGTTTACTGAAACTGAATGAGGTTCTGATGAAGTACAAGTAATTGATTTTTTTCAAGAGGCTACTCAAAATAAATCTTTTTCCCAAAGAGACATGAATATTGATGATGACACCTTACAATTAAGGGTCAACGGTGATGATGTTGTTTATGATGTTACAAATGAATTTGAAATGGAAGGAGATGATGAAACTGAAACTCATATAGATATTGACGATGTCGATGATGAATATGAGGACACTGACATTGTCATATATAAATATGATGGTGAAGGTGAACTTTGAAATAGTTAAATGATGGTTATAATCATAACTAATATATATCCATATGTAATATTTATTTTTAACTATCTTCTAACAAAAATTATCTTGTGATTTAGATGGACCATGATCTCTTTCGTGAGTTGGAGGAGTCTGATCTACCTTTAGATGAGGAAGAATTGGGATCATCTGACCCTTAGCCTACTAGCAGTTCAGGGGGTACGCAGAGGGGGTGTGTTCTTGCATGATTGATTATTCTCTACCCTATCCCCGAGCGACATCTACATATTGGTTTCAATCTACGCACACTGAGGTATGGTATCTTATGATTTTTAGTTATTTTTCATTAATTTATTTATATTCTAATTGTTTGATTATTTGTTCTTTTTTCACAGTTTTGCGCATGTATCTATTGGAGAGGGGAGTGCAATATTGCACACTTATTTTTCTCATCCATGGATCTCATGGGAACTAATTCCTGTTGATGTGTGGCATGGAATGTCAAATTATTGGCTGGTACGTTAATAAATAATATTTATTTAGAAATTAATTTCATTAAAAACTTGATATTATAAATTTTTTATTGGGTTTACAGTATCCTAGTGATGATATCATGTGTGGCGCTATCCATGAGGCATGGGAGGTGTCTTTGTGTGAGCGTTTCTGCCAGTTTTTTTACAATTTGAGAAGGAAATCCATTAAGAAAGTATGAGTGGCATTTTTTGATGAGTCATGTAGAGACCACCAACTAGAGTACATTTCATCTCATGTTCGGGATGGATTATGTTCGAACTCGTTGAGTGGTGGATTTCAGAGGATATCTTCATTGGGCCGATAGAACCGGGGGAGAGAGGTGGGGACACATCGAGCTGGTAGCCTTTTATTCAATATGCATAGAGAGCATCTGGTAAGTATATTTTTTAAATATTTTATATAACATTAGATATATACAATTTATATTATATTTATATAGGCAGTCCAGCATCCCGATATTACGAAGTATGATGTTTATCAGAGGATGTACATTGATACAGCTGCTGGAGAGATTAGAGGTGATCGCTAGCGTTGGATTGTGGTCAGTATTATTTATTTTTTAGTTTGAAAATAAACTGCATATAATAATTTCACTATTTTAATATCAAATTGAAACTGGAGGATTCATATGAGGTCATTACCTCTCAGACAAGGGTTGAGAGTCTGGCCAAGATGACTGATCAGGCTAGTGCCCACCATTTCGATGAGGCAACATGGATACAGTCGACCCATTATCCCTTCAGGAAGGGTCGAGTAGTTGGTATTGACTATCATTTGACTCATGGGACTTATTATGGTAGTACTGTGATGTCGGCGTCCCGCTCAAGAGGAGATCGTAGAGAGGGTTAATCTTCTGTCTCACAATATGAGAAGAAGTTTCGTGCTCAAACTGAGCTTATAGGGAGTTTGTAGAAGCAGCAAGAAGAGAAGATTCAGGAGCATGAGGAGGACATGCATCGATGGAAGTAGCAGCAGCACAAGAAGATGGATTATATGCATCGTCAGACTCGTAGTTTAGGGATGGAGTTTCCTCCACCATCTCTTCCAGCACCTCTAACTCCTCTAGAAGACTACCCCCAGTGATTTTTTGTTCTATTAAAAACATTTGAATTGAACATTTGTTGTAAGTTTTTGTCTTTTATATTAGTGTGAATATTGCATAATATTTTTTTATTAGTTTTAACATTTTAATATATTTTTTTATTTATTATTAGTATTATATTTTTTACTATTTGTTTCTTTTACTAATAATAATACTAATAATATTATAATATTTTTTTTATATTTTTTTTGTTAATGTTGAGAATTTTAATATTTTTTATATTTTTTTCTTATTTGAAAAATAATATTATTAATCTTTAATTAATCGTAATTATATTATTTTTTTATTAAGTATTTTTGATGGGGGATTTTATGACGTGATCCAGTTGCAAATATATTATATATATATTTTATAAAAGTTTTTGTGATTGGTAACTTTTCCATCACAACAGGTTTATAACATAAATCTATTTATTACAAGACGATGGCCCATCATAAATACATTTTGTGACGGGACCATAGTAAAAGGTTCTTGTATATATAATGTATTTAATCAAAGTTCTATTTGAGACGAGACGACTTCCCGTTGCAATTAATATTTTTTCCAGTGCTCTCGTCATAAAAAATAATATTTGCGACGCCATTTTCTGCAAGAAGATATTTGCAACGTGACCCCATTGAAAAAGTGTTGTTGTGACGGGATCCCATCATAAATAGACAATCACAAATAGTAAATTTTTTGTAGTGAATATAATTCCTAAACTAGAATAATTAAACCGTCTGTGGTTGATCTAGAATAATCAGAATTTGTTGGAACCATATCTAGAATAGGATTCGATTACATCTATCATGTTTTGAAAATATTGGAAGTTATTTTTCCATATTTTCAAAATCTTGTGTTAAGGTACCAATTGATTTAGAATTATCTAAATGATAAATCATAATCTATAAAAACAATTAATGGAGTTAGTAATTCATATTGAATATGAATTGAAGACCTTTCAACAATGTTCCCAGACCCGCAAAAGATCGTCTAATCAGATGGTGTAGTGGCCT